>CM053036.1:51175410-51601331 GCA_028564925.1 Lithobates sylvaticus | reverse complement strand
CAGGCCGTTTTTGGGGGGGGGGGCAGGGGAGGGGTTGGGTGGGGCAACTGGTGGCGAGTAACTTTTAAGGCCTGGCTAGTGGCTCAGGACTTGAAATTTTGAGCCCTGGTATATAGTACAGCAGTCCGGTCTATATAAAATATATCATAGTGTATACAGTGCAGTGCTTGGGAGTATGTAAAGTGCAACATAGCATATATAGTGCACTGGTCAGGACTAAGTAACCTGCAACATACATTATATTACCAAAATTATTGGGGCGCCTGCTTTTTTAGGGTTCAATATTGAGTTGGCCCACCCTTTGCAGCTATAACAGCTTCAACTCTTCTGGGAAGGCTGTTCACAAGGTTTAGGAGTGTGTCTCTGGGAATATTTGACCATTTTTCCAGAAGCGCATTTGTGAGGTCAAGCATTGATGTTGGACAAGAAGGCCTGTCCTGCAGTCCCGCTCTAATTCATGCCAAAGTTGTTCTATCAGGTCAGGACTTTGTGCAGGCCAGTCAAGTTCCTCCACCCCAAACTCGCTCATCCATGTCTTTATGGATTATTTGCTTTGTGAACTGGTGAGCAGTCATGTTGGAACAGAAAGGGGCCATCCCCAAACTGTTCCTACAGAGTTGGGAGCATCAATTTGTCCAAAATGTCTTGCCTTAACAGTTTCCTTCACTGGAACTAAGGGGCCAAGCCCAATCCCTGAAACACAACCCCACACCATAATACCCCCCTCCACCAAATGATTTGGACCAGTGCACAAAGCAAGGTCCATAAAGACACGGATGAGCAAGTTTGGGGTAGAGGAACTTGACTGGCCTGCACAGAGTCCGGACCTGAAGCTGATAGAACACCTTTGAGCCAGGTCTTCTCGTCCATCATCAGTGCCTGATCTCACAATTGCACTTCTGAAAGAATGGTCAAACATTCCCATAGACACACTCCTAAACCTTGTGGACAGCCTTCCAGAAGAGTTGAAGCTGTTATAGCTGCAAAGGGAGGGCCAACTCAATATTATATCCTACGGACTAAGACTGGGATGCCATTAAAGTTCATGTGTGTGTAAAGGCAGGTGTCCCAATACTATTGGTAATATGGTGTAACATATAGCGTTTATCACCCAGGGCTAAGTAATGTACAACATTAGACATGAGCGTTTTGTTTCATTACGAATCAAATTTTGGACTAAATTTTCATTTTTCGCAGATTCAAATGTACAGTATACAAAACATTAAACTTATTTTTATTCATTTGCTTCATTTGGATGACATGATGCGATAGTTCGGTCCTTTTGTTAATGTTTGAAGCAACCAAAATAACATACTAACATAACAAATTATCCATTTCTTTAAAAATGTTGTGTTAACATTTGTCTTTATTTAAAAAAATGCACTGCATATGAAATGGAAACGCATTACAATAAACACAGTAAGGTATAAAAGTGAAATAAGATTATTCCTACTTATTGTGTTTGAGTTAGATGGAGGTGGATCCATCAGAATCTCCGAATCATCTCCGAATCATAACACAACAAATTAATTCGAAATTCATTTTGTTCCATTCGTTATGTTATGATTCAGAGATTCTGATGGATCCACCTCCATCTAACCCAAGCATAATGCATAAATATATCTCTCAAAATAACAAATTAACACATTCAAATTAATATAGCCAATCTTCCAAAATAAAAATTGATTCGGAACAACAAATTTACAAAACAAATTCCAAAAACAAATCATTCTAACAGTATGTATATGACTGAATTAAATAATTAACATAACAAACAAATGCAGAACTATACAACATTTTCTGTCGTGCACATCTTTATACAGCATATACACATACACTATATTGATACACCAAATGTTATTTGATTGTATTTTTGATTGCAGTGTTTTAACCACTTGCTTACCAGGCACTTAAACCCCCCTCCTATCCAGACCAATTTTCAGCTTTCGGTGCTCTCATGCTTTGAATGACAATTACTCAGTTATGCAACATTGTACCCAAATGAATTTTTTGTCCTTTTTTTCCCACAAATAGAGCTTTCTTTTGGTGGTATTTGATCACCTCTGGGTTTTTTATTTTTTGCGCTATAAATGAAAAAAGACCGAAAATTATGAAAAAAAAATTTTTTTTCTTTGTTTCTGTGATAAAATTTAGGAAATTATTAATTTTTCTTCATAAATTGTGGCCAAAATTTATACTGCCACATATCTTTGGTAAAAATAACCCAAATTAGTGGATATTATTTGGTCTTTGTGAAAGTTAGAGAGTCTACAAACTGTGGTGCAAATTATACAAAATTGATCACACCTGATGTACTGGTGGCCTATCTCATTTCTTGTGACCCGAACAAGCCAGGAAAGTACAAATACCCCCCAAATGACCCCTTTTTTGAAAGTAGACATTCCAAGGTATTTAGTAAGAGGCATGGTGAGTAGGGTTGAGCCGAACACCCCCCCCGTTCGGCTCGCACCAGAACCCGCGAACGGACCTAAAGTCCGTGCGAGCTTTAGAACCCTATTAGTTATAATGGATGCGAACGTTCAAAATTAAAAGTGCTCATTTTAAAGGCTAATATGCATGTTAATGTCATAAAAAGTGTTTGGGGACCTGGGTCCTGCCCCAGGGGACATGTATCAATGCAAAAAAATTTTTTAAAAACGGCCGTTTTTTCAGGAGCAGTGATTTTAATAATGCTTAAATTGAAACAATAAAAGTGTAATATTCCTTTAAATTTCGTACCTGGGGGGTGTCTATAGTATGCCTGTAAAGGGGCGCATGTTTCCCGTGTTTAGAACTGTCTCTCCGCGTGTCATTTTTGAAAGTAAAAAAGCTATTTAAAATCACTCGCGGCTAATGTTAATTCACGGCTCCCTTAACACAGAGAACAGTGATTCATTGAAACTCATTCATAAAAAAAAGTCATTGATAAAAAATAAAAAAAATGAAAAAAAAAAAAAGCGTAGGGGTCCCCCCAAATTCAATAACCAGGCCCTTCAGGTCTGGGATGGATATTAAGGGGAATCCCAGCCAAAAAAAAAGGCGTGGGGTCCCCCTCAAAATCCATACCAGACCCTTATCCGAGCACGCAACCTGGCAGGCCGCAGGAAAAGAGGGGGGACGAGAGCGCCCCCCCCCTCTCGCCTGAACCGTACCAGGCCACATGCCCTCAACATTGGGAGGATGCTTTGGAGGTCTAAGACCCCTAAAGCACCTTGTCCCCATGTTGATGAGGACAAGGGCCTCTTCCCCACAACCGTGCCCGGTGGTTGTGGGGGTCTGCGGGCGGGGGGCTTATCGGAATCTGGAAGCCCCCTTTAACAAGGGGACCCCCAGATCCCGCCCCCCCCCTGTGTGAAATGGTAAGGGGGTACAAAAGTACCCCTACCATTTCACCAAAAAAGTGGCAAAAATGGTAAAAATGACAGGAGACAGTCTTTGACAATTCCTTTATTAAAATCTTCTTTCTTCTTCATCCTTCGGTTTCTTCATCTTCTCCTTCCTTCATCTTCTTCCATCTTCTTCTTCCATTTTCTTCTTCCTCCGATCCGCTTCTTCTTGCGCTGGTCTTCTCGTCCTTCTCGTCCGGCATCTTCTTCCGTCGGCGTCGGCGTCGGTGTCGGTGTCTTCTTGGGCCGCTCCGCGCAATGGGAGGCTCCCGCTGTGTGAGGCTCCGCTCCATCTGACAGGTCTTTTAAAACGGAGGGCACCTGACGTCATGGGGAAAGCCATCATGGAATTCCCCATGACGTCCCTGTGCGTCAGAGGGGGCGGGGTCACCAGGTGCCCTCCATTATAAAAGACCTGTCAGACGGAGCGGAGCCTCACACAGCGGGAGCCTCCCATTGCGCGGAGCGGCCCAAGAAGACACCGACACCGACGCCGACGGAAGAAGATGCCGGACGAGAAGGACGAGAAGACCAGCGCAAGAAGAAGCGGATCGGAGGAAGAAGAAAATGGAAGAAGAAGATGGAAGAAGATGAAGGAAGGAGAAGATGAAGAAACCGAAGGATGAAGAAAGAAGAAAGAAGATTTTAATAAAGGAATTGTCAAAGACTGTCTCCTGTCATTTTTACAATTTTTGCCATTTTTTTGGTGAAATGGTAGGGGTACTTTTGTACCCCCTTACCATTTCACACAGGGGGGGGCCGGGATCTGGGGGTCCCCTTGTTAAAGGGGGCTTCCAGATTCCGATAAGCCCCCCGCCCGCAGACCCCCACAACCACCAGGCACGGTTGTGGGGAAGAGGCCCTTGTCCTCATCAACATGGGGACAAGGTGCTTTAGGGGTCTTAGACCCCCAAAGCATCCTCCCAATGTTGAGGGCATGTGGCCTGGTACGGTTCAGGCGAGAGGGGGGGCCGCTCTCGTCCCCCCCTCTTTTCCTGCGGCCTGCCAGGTTGCGTGCTCGGATAAGGGTCTGGTATGGATTTTGAGGGGGACCCCACGCCATTTTTTTTGGCTAGGGTTCCCCTTAAAATCCATACCAGACCTCAAGGGTCTGGTATGGATTTTGAGGGGGACCCTACGCCATTTTTTTTTTTTTTTTTTGGCTGGGATCCCCTTAATATCCATCCCAGACCTGAAGGGCCTGGTTATTGAATTCGGGGGGACCCCTACGCTTTTTTTTTGTTTTTTATTAATGAATGACAGTTCTCTGTGTTACAGGAGCCATCAATTCATTAGCCGCGAGTGATTTTAAATAGCTTTTTTCCTGCAAAAATGACACTTTTTTGCAGGGAAAGTTCTAAGCACAGGAAACCTGCCCCCTTCACAGGCCACCTATAGACACCCCCCAGATGTGATACTGCAATGCTGTTCTAACAGCATGCACACACATATCCCCAGAAATAGAGCACATATTGTCAGCAGCACGCTGACACTGACTGAAACATAATATGCGAGGCCGCCGGCGCGGCGGCCTCTTATACCGTGGGGCGTGTACTAAAGCCCCTGAGCTATAATTGGCTACAGGCATCCTGCCTGTAGCCAATTATGGCTCTCCTCGCTGCCGGCGCTGTGATTGGCCAAGCATGCGGGGTCACAGTGCATGCTTGGCCAATCATCAGCCAGCATTGCACTGCGCGGGCCGCAATGCATTGCGGGGCCGCTCGCATCACACGAATTTGATGCGAGCGGCCCCAATAGTTCTGGGCTCGCCGAGCGAGCGAACACCCGGTGCTCGATTCGAACATTGGTTCGAATCGAACACCGGGCTCATCCTTAATGGTGAGCTTTTTGATGTCGTAATTTTTTCCCACAATTCTTTGAAAAATGAATTATTTTTTTATTTTTAATATTCTTTCACAAAATTGTCATTGTAATAGGTTATTTCTCTCACATGGCATGTGTATACCACAAATGACACCCCAAAATAAATTTTTCTACTCCTCCTGAGTATTACGATACCACATGTGTGGGACTTTTACACAGCCTAGCCACTTAAGCCCCATACACACGGTCGGACTTTTTCATGGATTCTGTCCGATCGGACAAGGTTGTTGAAAAATCAGACCGTGTGTATGCACCATCGGACAGTGTTCGTCGGTTTGTCCGACGGACAAAGTCTTATCTCCTGCTGGAAATCTTTGCCGTCAACACGGTCCGATCACACCAAATCCGATCGTGTGTACGGTTGTCCGACCGGACAAAGTGCTACGCATGCTCAGATCACATTACAAGACCAAAGCTATTGGCTACTAGCCTCTACGTAGTCCTGTCGTAGGCAACAATCGTCACCGCGTTCAGAATGATCAGATTTTACAACAACTTTGTCTGACCGTGTGTAGGCAAAACCAACATCAGACAAAGTATGACGGACATGGTCCGACGGACCTGGTCCGCGGATTGTCCGACCGTGTGTATGGGGCTTAAGAGAGGCCCAACATGCAGGGAGCACCATCACGTGTTCTAGGAGCATAAATTACACATCTAACTTGTAGACTACCTATTACACTTTTGAAGGCCCTGGAGCACCAGGACAATGACATGTGACACTGACGTGGCACTGATGACAGATGGCACTGATATGTGGCAATGATGACACGTGACACTGATGTGGCACTGATGACAAATGGTACTAATACGGGGCACTGATGACATGTGACACTGATGACAGATGGCACTAATATGTGGCACTGATGAGAGATGGCACCTATACGTGGCACTGATATCACGTAGCACTAATATGTGGCACTGATGAGAGATGGCACTAATACGTGGCACTGATGACACGTGACACTGATGACAGATGGCACTTATACGTGGCTTTGATGACAGGTGACACTGATAACAGATGGCACGTGACACTGACAGGTGGCACTGATGACAGATGGCACTAATACGTAACACTGATGACAGATGGCACTAATATGTGGCACTGATGACACGTGACACTGATATGGCACTGATGACAGATGGCACTGGCAGATGGCATTGGGGACAGATGGCACTGGCAGATGGCATTGGGGACAGATGGCACTGGCAGATGGCATTGGGGACAGATGGCACTAGGTAACAGATGGCAGTGGGGACAGATGGCACATTTATTTCAGTTTTTTTTTTTTACACGCTGTCTCTGTGTGAGGAGGGGAGTGGCGCTGAGAGGTGATCTCATATGTTTACATAGGAGATCCTCTCCCATTGGACACGCCGATCGCGGCCAACACAGAATTTTCCTGCTGCGCGCTCGTGAGCGCGCACAGGGAACGAGGAAAGGGGAGGATGTCATATGACGCCCTCCCGGGAATTGACATCCGCGCAGAAGCCGTCATTCGGCTACGGCCGGATGTCAAGTGGTTAATAATTGTATTGGCATCATTATTTTTCACTATAGCATTAGCACTTTATTGTGGCATCTTGATTTAATATTAGTTTCATTAGTATTTTTTACATTCAGATTTATTTAGCGTGGCACTTTATTGGTTAATTTGTTTTTATATAGATACCTGTAACTGGTATAACGCCATCACATGGTGATAAAAGGAAGAATGCACAGTTCTTTTTCCAACAACCATTTATCCAGTGTGACAGACCTAGCCGGGACAGACCTAGCCGGGACACGGGCTTTTTGAGAGGACTACATGCTAGCCTCCTGCCAGCTGATCACGGGCCCCCCAAAATACACTCTCTGTATATGCATTTGGCATTAGAAATAGACTAGCATCTGACACCTTGTGTCCCATTCAATGTCATGATGAACTCAAGCCACCTGTCTATTGTGTAAATGAGGCTGGTCTGGCTTGTAAGGTGTATTCTACACACTGTCAGATGCTAATGTCGTCAACTCCAGACAGCCTGTCTGTTGCCTTGTGTAATTCTAAAGAATATTTCACCTATTGTTGTGTGTGCTAATTAACCCTGTAATTGAATGAAGGAGCCCAGTGTTGATTAAGATAATTAGCTCATGCTAATCAGGTTAGGCTTGAGTCAACTGTATATAAGTGTGACATGTCAAATAAAGATTTAATTCCTGATGTAGCCTACACTGGTGTTGTCTGGTGACTGTGTGAGCTAATGGGTCTTGGATTGTGTGGTACCGGACAGAGGAAGCATTTACGGCGGACATATTGGGTACGAGGTCCGTCACAATTGGCTGGCAGCGGTGGGATCGTGCTTCCTTGTCGTGAACACATCCAAACCATCACCTGGATCCAAGGCCCGGATAGCAGAGGTACAGATACGTCATGGAAGAGGAATTCGGAAGGAGGTTGCGAGAGATGCGGATACAGCACAGAGGACCAGTATCGGTGCAGGTCCTGCTGGGATGGTATGATTCTGTTCGCCTACAACTCTGGAAAGAAGCGCTAGCCTGTGAGCAGCGACACCAGGGAAAAGTTCTCCCCTCCATCCATGTAAGGTACTGGTCGCAGTATGAAGTACGAATGTTGTTATTGGGGGAACAACCGAAGCAGGAGTGGACAGCTGAGTTAAGCAGGCTGATCCGGGCAGAAATGCGTTTGGACGAGAGCTACAGAGCCCTCCGGTGGTATGTAGCCCAAGTGTGCCCGTGGACAGCGGATGACAGGCCCACGGAAGGCTTTGATTATAATGGCCTGGGATTGTTGTACTGGAGGCTGTCCGAGGACCCCGACTTTGGGAGTGATCTGGAGTGGCGTTTGGAGGAAATAATGGAGTACAGAGAGCAAAGATTGAACGTCTTGGAAGTGCTCTGGGCACAGGAAGATTTGGAGTTCCTGGCCGCTCAGGAATGGGAGCTGGAGATCGCCTACATACAGCTGCTAGACTCTGCTCAGCAGCAGGGTGGGACTCCCTTTGCCTGGGACTATCAGGAAATACCAGCAGACAGCTCTGAAATCCTGGCTGAAGAGTCAGCAATGTGGCATAGTAACAGAGTGCTTTGCCCACCTGCCCCCGCAGCTATGGACGCAGAGGTCTTATGGCGGATGCAGGAAGTGCTGACAACAGGGCAGAGCTCTGCTAACCTCTGCCCAGCACCGATGGCATCTTTTAGGTTCCACGGACAGGTGGTGAACCTCTATCCCCAGCCATCAGTTGTAGAGACTGGGGATTTAATAGACTTTTCTGCTGAGGAAAAACAACCTCATGAGCCTCCATCAGAAGAGCTGGTATTAGGGCCAAACTTCACTGAGCTCTGCCCAGCACCAACGGCAGTATCCGTGGAGTTACAAGGAACTTCTCCAGCTGAAGCGCAGGTCACCGGACAGAGGGTCCAAGACCTCTGCCCCACACCGGTGGCAGTTATGGAGGCTCAGGGTGAGAAGGTGGCAATCACTTCCCAGCAGCAGATACAGGGGGAGAAGGGAGAGGAGGTGTTTGTCGTCCCTCCCCAACAGTTGGCCAGGGTGGAGAAAGCGATCTTTCCTCCCCAGCAAAGATTTGTGCACCTGGGAGACAGTACCAGAGACATGTTGTCCCAGCAGCCAGATGAGGGAATGGAAAAGGAAGCAGCCGGCTCCCCTTCCCAATGGCAGCTACACAATTTGGGAGTGGAGGAAGCCAGCCTCCTGCCCCAACGGTTAACCAGAGCGGAGGATGTGGAGTCCCCAGCAGAAGTGCTGGCAACAGGGCAGAGTGCTACCCACCTCTGTCCAGCACCAGCAACAGCTGCGGAGCTCCAGGGAGCTGGGGCAGTCGGCCTCTCTCCCCAACAGTTAGCTGGAGGAGATGATGTAGGGAAGCTCCTACACCCACCTGAACTGCTGGCAACGGAACAGAGCGCTGCTGGCCTCTGCCCGCAACTAAAACAGGACAGATTTCCTGTAAAGGTGGATGGGAATTCAGTCTCCACCTGTATACCCCAGGGATGCTGGGCAGTAGGCCCATATCCCCAACAGCATGACAGACTGAGCCCAGTCACCCTGTCTTCTCTCCAGCGGCTGAAAAGACTCCAGGGAGGAGGGCCAGTCCAGGCCTCTCCCCAGCGGCAGATATGTTCTATGAGAGAGGCAGAGGTTGGCTGGGTGAGTAATACTCTGTTTGAAACAATTTGGTTGGGATACTGTGTGGGTACAGGCATTAGAGGACTGGAACTATGGACTAACTTCGGAGTCAACCCGTCTGGGGTCTCCTCCTGTGTTAGTCTCCTGCCGAAAGGGGAGAAATGTGACAGACCTAGCCGGGACACGGGCTTTTTGAGAGGACTACATGCTAGCCTCCTGCCAGCTGATCACGGGCCCCCCAAAATACACTCTCTGTATATGCATTTGGCATTAGAAATAGACTAGCATCTGACACCTTGTGTCCCATTCAATGTCATGATGAACTCAAGCCACCTGTCTATTGTGTAAATGAGGCTGGTCTGGCTTGTAAGGTGTATTCTACACACTGTCAGATGCTAATGTCGTCAACTCCAGACAGCCTGTCTGTTGCCTTGTGTAATTCTAAAGAATATTTCACCTATTGTTGTGTGTGCTAATTAACCCTGTAATTGAATGAAGGAGCCCAGTGTTGATTAAGATAATTAGCTCATGCTAATCAGGTTAGGCTTGAGTCAACTGTATATAAGTGTGACATGTCAAATAAAGATTTCATTCCTGATGTAGCCTACACTGGTGTTGTCTGGTGACTGGGTGAGCTAATGGGTCTTGGATTGTGTGGTACCGGACAGAGGAAGCATTTACGGCGGACATGTTGGGTACGAGGTCCGTCACAGCAGCTCGTACCCTGTCTGCGGAGACCAGGAAGCAAAAACGGCAACCCCACATGCATATACAGATCTGTTTTTTTGAAGATTGGTGCGCTCAAGCACCTGATGCATGTGAGTACCCCATTATGGGACTGTTTTTTTAAATAAAAACCTTTTAAAATGTTATCACACTATCCTTCGTCAATATCCTTTATGTTCCCATTACCATGAGGACATCCATTTAAAGGACCCAGGATTGAAGTTGTTTTTCCCATAAGAAACCAGGCATGGCTCATAAGCGGGTTTAGACCAAACTTAATTGTGTGTCACACGCTCTAAGGTGAGCGCAACCACATAAGGGGAGCACTGAAGTGTTATCACTATCTTTTCAAGTTTGGAGCATCTTATCACAAGGATCTTTATCTGCACGGACCCCATAGGGGAACTTGTCACTCTTCATCTTTATGAACTTTATTATTGTGCATGATATATATTTATGACACTGATATGTTTCAGCACTAAGCACTTTATTGATACACGATATGTTATTTGATTGTATTTTTGATTGCAATGTTTTAATTATTTTATTGGCATCATTATTTTTCACTATAGCATTAGCACTTTATTGTGGCATCTTGATTTAAAGTGGTTGTAAACCCTTACAAACCACTTTGACCTACAGGTAAGCCTAGATTAAGGCTTATCTGTAGGTCCAATAAATATCTCCTAAACCTACATGGTTTAGGAGATATTTAGAAAAAAACAGGCATCGCTGTCTACAGCGCATGCCGAGATCACAGCGATATGCCGCTTTCGTGCGCATGCGCAGGATTGACGTCATCGCCGATCCAGCGAATGACAGCGATGGGGCAGCGAGACCCGGAAGTCACTCCGGGCTTGATGTCGGCGCAGAAGGTCGTGGATGAGGGTCGCTTCGGGGGCTTCGTTCTCAGGTAAGTCATTCATAATGAGCTAGTATGCTATGCATACTAGCTCATTATGTCTTTGCCTTGCAGGTTCCGTTTTTTTTTTTTTTTTTTTGGAGGAGGCTCTACTTCCTCTTTAATATTGGTTTCATTAGTTTTTTGTACATTCAGATTTGTTTAGCGCGGCACCTTTATTGTTTGGTTTGAACTTTTTGCACACTATGGGATTGTGATCAGTGTCTGCAGCTGACGTTTAGAAGTTGAGTGTGGGTGCACTCATAACATGTTTTCTATCTACAATATGGCTATATCTGTTGGATTAGTGGATTCCCAGTGATATACAGAATGCCCCCCCAGATATGTCATTCCCTGCTTATGTGATTGGCTCACTGATTTTCCCAGAAGTCTGTACTAAGATACATATCAGATTCCGGACATCCCCTGCAACACAAATGTCATTTTAGATTAGATACTCTCAAAGGGAAATCACATCTAAAGGGAGGCAGACCCTGCCACTTTCCTCATTAGAACCCTACAAGTGCATCAGCTGATTGATAATTATAAAGAAACTCCCATTAGATTCACTTTGAACATGGACACAGACAAACAAACAGCTATTTTTTCAGAATAACAAAAAGGTAGGACATAGCAAAAACATTTGTTAAAATCCCTGCAATGTACAAAGATCACCCAGAGGGCAATGTGTTTTTCTCAATAAAAGTGGAGTTACTCTTTAACTACTGTGTACCTTCAGCCTAGGTTCACACTTGTGCAATGTCAGACATTGCATGTGATTCGCACCCGCACTGCAGTGCCGATCACATGCGATGTCTGTGCAGTGCCAGTTCAGCCATACAGTTGTATGGCTAAACTCGCATTGGATTTGCATAAAAAAGGTGCAGGGACTTTTTTTTCCCCAGCACTGGAATTGGATCGTATGGGTGTTTTTACCCATGCGATCCGATTCCTGTCCAAATCCACAATTCGCAATGCGATCTATGAACTGACCTAGGGGTGTCATTAACATTGTATTGGCATCCACTGCGGTTTGCAGAGGACAGTGTGAACTGCCTGCGGGAGAGATGCGATGTGGGAACCCACACTGGAATTGCGCTGGTTCCTGCCTTGTTATAGTGTAAACCTAAGCTTAAAGTAATGATTTCATGTTGTGAACCATATTTTTAACCCCTATCTAGACTTGATATTGAAAAATAAGTGGCGCTAAACTACAACAGTGTAAAAATCGTGAACCTAAATATAGATGAAAATAACTTCATAAACAATAAAGTTTAAATATCGCTGTAAAGAAAATAAAAATAATCAGTGCAACAATGTAATGATTATAATTGTCAGTGTAACAATATCACCCTGTGACAAGTGAAAATAAACTAAATTCAACTTAAAAGTCCATAAGCACAATCAGGTTCATCCAGAGAAGAACTGATTCAGTGTAAACTTTTCTGATCTTCCACCACACCAATAAGTGCCAGTGATTCCGCTCCCTTTGGATGACACACTCACCAGATATTTATGCCTTACACTCTTGCGCTTGGCATATACGCTTTGAGCCACACAAACAGGGTCAACTGATGTCCATTATCCGGCCGCAAGCATGTGTACAGGATCTCTCCACATGAAAATAAAAGGTGCTCCAAATAGTGTAATATTGTAAAACCAGTTTAATAAAACACTAAGTGAAAAACTTCCACCATTACACTCACATCACATCACACCACTCCAATGCCAGCAGGTAAAATCACAGCAAAAAGCTCTTGGTTAAAGCGTCTGTAGTGGTACATAGTGTTGTCACGGCGGACCTGAGGTGTACGGCTTAGAAATCACTCTCACCCGCTGCTCTTAGCTCAAGCCACCACTCCCTGATCTGGTGTGCAGCATGAAGTGCTTACAGATGATTGCTGTTTAGCCACGTCCCTGACATGTTTCGTCATACAGACTTTTTCATGGGATTGACCAAACAGCACGGCAACCCTTCCTCTTATACTTCCTCATGTGAAGCTCTGGCGGAGACAATTCAACAGAACATTCGCTCACCTTGTGCCTCTGTATACACCATATACCAACTACTACATCAGTACAAGGTGGATCACAGGTCCTCTCACAAGGAACTACCATATTCACATGATCAGTACCTAAATTACATCCACGCTAGATATAATTTAGTATGTGAAATTGCACATAAGCACTATAGTGCAAATAGCTGCACGATTATTACTGTCTATTAACAGCATATTGCTACAATAATTCGAATCAAATTTGATACATTACATATCGAAAGGACGAATGACTGGTATTCTAAGTAATCGATTATTAAACAATAAAAAATAATAAAAATAATAATAACAATTAATAGAACTATAAAAAATGTAATATATATATATATATATATATAATATATATATAGAAGAAGAAACTATTCAAAACTAGGACAACAACTACATAACTATATTCAGCCACTGGTAGGCTGTTCTAACAAGTTGTCCCATATATTAACTATTTTACTCAAAGGATGCGCACCCATAAATATATATATATATATATATATATATACTCCATGTAAAGTCAGAAATTTAAGAACAATCCCCATGTATTTAGACATTATGCAGCATCCTAAAAAGATGAAATTGAACATAATTACTACAAGTTTCCATCATAAGTAATCAAAAATTATTATTAAAAATTATTAATAAAACAGTTGAGGTCCACCTCAATATTCAAGCCCCTAGGAAAGAGGCATTTCAATAAAAAAAATCCAGCGAGTTTCTCTTTGGGATAAGTCTCGTACCCTATTTGACCCCCTCCACAGAATTGTAATAACGTGGGATCTTGGTTGTGCTTTTCTTTAAAATGAAGGGAAACACTATGATATTTAAACCCCTTTTTAATATTAGCTAAGTGCCCAGCTACTTGTATTTTTAAAAGTCTTTTGGTTCTCCCTACATAAAATAATCCACAAGGGCACCATAATAGGTACACTACATGTGAAGAATTGTTTGTGACAAACTCTTTTTTTTCCAAATGTTTCCTGATCAATGTTCGTAATCCTAGACATACCTCTGTTGCTCACTTTGACAGTTTTACAGCAAATTCATTTTCTGCAAGAATAAAATCCCTTGAAGTCTATTTTTAATTGACAGGATTTTTCTTACCACCTGGTCACCAAAATTTGTCGCTCTCCTATATATGAATTTTGGTTGATTGGGCAAAACTGCTCCCAGGTGACGGTCCCGGCATAAAATATACCAATATTTCTTAAAAAATAGCCTCTATTTCTTTGTATTGGAAATTAAAGTTTGATATAAAACCCCACTGGTGTTGATCATTCATACTTTGCGATTCTTCTTTTTTCTTAAAACATTGCTCCCAAGGGATATTAGCTATCTCCTGAATTATTTAATACAAACTATTTTCTCCATATCCCGTCTGAATAAACTTTTCCTTAACTATATTGGCTTGTGTAAAATAATCCTGCTGTTCAGTGCAATTTCATCGTACTCTGAGCATTTGGCCCTTGGGAATATTTTTTATCCAAGCAGAATGATTTCCACTCCTGATGGACAAGTAGCTATTCCGATCCGTCGGTTTGAAGTATACGCTAGTGCTCAATATATTTAAATTCTTTTCAATAGTCACATCACAAAATTTACAGTTTTATCGCTTATTCAATAATCCAAAACAATATTGTGTGAATTATTGTTTAGGCAACCCAAAAATTCCACCACAGATTCCTCCGACCCCTACAAGATAAATAGGAGGTCATCTATGAATCTCTGGTAGAATTTTAATTGGGAGTCTTCGTTTACTAAAAACATGTCTATCTTCCCATTCGGCCATAAACAGGTTGGCAAAGCTGGGAGAAAATTTTGCTCCCATAGCCACGCCAACCTGTTGTGAAAAGAACTGGCCACTGTATCAAAAATAGTTATGCGACATGCAATAATCCAATGCTTGTCCTAAAAAATTTTTTGCATATGGGGAATATCGTCCCTTCTACTTAGTGCCCAGTTAAGCACCTGTGATGAATCCTTGTGCTGTATAATGGTATACAGCGAGCATACATTAGCTGTCACCAAATAAGCCGTCAAACTAGGATCCAATCTGACCCCATCCAACAGCTGCAGCAAATCTGACTTGTCTTTCAAGTATGCTCTAGTGATCTTGACACTAGGTTGGAGGAATCCTTGACACTAGGTTGGAGGGGTCTAAATATTCTCCTAATTTTGCTGTTACCGACCCAATCCCATTAACGATTGGTTGCACTGTAAGTTTTTGTACATCCTTGTGGATTTTTGGTGATGTGTAAATTACCGGAATTCTAAATATCTTTTTTCCTTTACACTCAAAGCACCAATGCTATATCCCCATTCTATCAAAGAGTTTAATTGTGCCTTATAGGGTTCTGTTGGATCAGAGTCCAATTTTCTATAAGTGGATTGATCTTCCACCAATAAATCCATCAGTTGGTGGTGATAAAAAGATTTATTCATTTATTCACCACCACCCCCTCCCCCCTCCTTTATCTGCAGGTCGAACAATAATGTTTTTCTTATCCCCTAAGGATTTAATACCCTCCTTGATGTAATCTGGATTAACCCTCGTTTTTGGAGCCAGTTCCTCAATGTCTTTCAACACCATATTTTTAAAGACTTCAATAAAGTGATTATTAGAATTCTGAGGATTGAATATTGATTTGTTTCTCAGGCCTCTATCTATTCTATTTGTTGTGTTGACTATTCTATTTGTAATATTAACAGGATGACTCCAACATTTTTTTTTTTCATATTTAAAGTACGAACAAACTTGTGGGCATCAATGTATACCTCAAATTTGTTCATAGTTTTCTTTGGTGCACATTTTAAACCTACATTTTATATATTTAGTTCCTTTTGATTGAGTTTGAGCTCACTTAAATTATAAATTCCTGAATTTATGTGTCCTTTTTCTTGGATTGTCTGGATCTCCCTGCCCTACATCCCCTCCTTCTCTTTGGAAAGGTGTCAGATCTCGATTTGGGTATTGCTGTAGTACATTTCTTCCTCCCCCTCTGTTGTTCACTTGGTGGGTGTTTCTTCTCAGTGTCCCCCCTCCCCACCCTCCATTCCCACACTGTCCTAAAAAAGAATCCTGATATTGATCATTATATTCATCACTCATCAGAGGTTGATATCTGTTATATGTTGAAACCTGATTTCTTGGATCGGGATATTGTTGTCATTGATGATAATTTTGTTGAGAGTTATAATTATGTGAATAATTATCCCTATACTGGGGTCGGCGTGGGGATTGATAATTATAATTTTGTTGGTTCATCCCTCTCTCCTGATGATATACCCCTCTCTCGGGGATTGATAATTGCCATTATGCTGGTAATTTCTATTCTGTTAAGGCATGTTTCCACAAGCTTGTCCTGGGGCACCACAATCACCTTTACTTGCCTTTAGCTCCAATATTTTTGATTTGATAATTTTTTGGTGTAGGGTTGGTGATTACTTTTTCTTTATTCTCATTTCCTATTTCAACTTTCGAAGTAATCATACTTTGCCATAAATATACATTGTTAGTGCTAAAGTCATTAGAGTCCCTATTATATTTCTTTACCTACTTTCTTTTGTGTACCACAATCTACTTTTTCTTGTTTCTTTCTCATATTACTATTAAACTCCTTTATCTGATTGGAATCGTTGATTGGTTCCAATTTGTTCTGTATTACATCAATCTTATAATTTATTCGGTCCAATTTGATCTGTTTTCTTTTTAAATGAGACCCTGAAGTTTTCTCCCTGTTCTATTAAAAAATTCCAGCCATTCGTCCATAAACTTTTGGTCATTCAGACCATCCTGGGGGGAAACCTCCCACTTTAGACTTCTAAAAATGTAATTCTCCTTTAGGTAATGTTCAAATGTGAATACATCCCACTAAGTTTTAACCTGTTTCTCAAGTAAATTCTCCAATGTCTTAAGCAGTCCAGAGAAGTCCTCATCACAATCTGTCATCACCTGATTGTTTGAGAAGGCACACTCGGGATTCATTTGTCTATTTGACAAATAATAGCTTCCATGGCTGCAAGTGGTTAAATGTAAAAAGATATATATGGCTGATGGGCAATCCCATGAATAAGTCTGTATGACGAAACATGTCGGGGGCATGACTAAACGGAAATCATCTGTAAGCACTTCACGCTGCACACCAGATCAGGGAGTGACGGTTTGAGCTAAGAGGAGCGGGTGAGAGTGATTTCTAAACTGTACACCTCGGGTCAGCCGTGGCCACACTATATACCACTACAGACATTTTAACCAAGAGATTTTTGCTGTGATTTTACCTGCTGGTTTGAAGTGGTGTGATGTGAGTGTAATGGTGGAAGTTTTTCACTTAGGCCCCTTTCACACTGGGGCGGTGAGCCGCGGTGACGGTAAAGCAGCGCTATATTTAGCGCTGCTTTACCGTCGTTTTTACCGCGGTTTTCGGCCGCTCGCGGTGCGGTTTTACCCCCCGCGAGCGGCCGAAAAAGGGTTAAACACCCCCGCAGAGCGCCGCCGTAGCGGCGCTTTGTGGCGGTATTGCCGCGGTTTTACCGCGGTCTCCCATTCTTTTCAATGGGAAGGAGCGGTATAGGAGCGGTGAACACACCGCTCCTATCCCGCTCCAAAGATGCTGCTAGCAGGACTTTTTTTTTCATCCTGCTAGCGCACCGCTCCAGTGTGAAAGCCCGCCGGCTTTCACACTGGAGTTAAAGGGGCAGGATTTTTTCATGCGGTGAACAGGCGCTATTTTTAGCGCTGCATCGCATGAAAAACGCCCCAGTGTGAAAGGGGCCTTAGTGTTTTGTTAAACTGGTTTTACAATATTACACTATTTGGAGCACCTTTTATTTTCATGTGGAGAGATCCTGTACACATGCTTGCGGCCGGATAATGGAGATCAGTTGACCCTGTTTGTGTGGCTCAAAGCGTATATGCCAAGAACGAGAGTGTAAGGCATAAATATCTGGTGAGTGTGTCATCCAAAGGGAGCGGAATCACTGGCACTTATTGGTGTGGTGGAAGATCAGAAAAGTTTACACTGAATCCGTTCTTCTCTGGATGAACCTGATTGTGCTTATGGACTTTAAGTTGAATTCAGTTTATTTTCACTTGTCACAGGGTGATATTGTTACCCTGATAATTTTAATCATTACATTGTTGCACTGATTATTTTTATTTTATTTACAGCGATACTTGTTTTGTTTATGAAGTTATTTTCATCTATTTTTAGGTTCACAATTTTTACACTATTGTAGTTTAATACACATTTGTATAATCTAGCTCCACTTATTTTTCACTATCAAGTCTAGATAGGGGTTAAAAATACAGTTCACATTTTACATCATTAAAGTGGCAGCATGGCAGTTTGATTTATTTTCTAGAGGCGCAGTGGTGGTACTTCAAGTGTGGGCGTACGAGACTTTCTGACCATCAGCCATATATAATGATTTCATGTTGCCATATGAGTTTTCTGCACACAGAGAGGTCAGTTCATTTGCAACAACGTAAAACCTATTAGCCTTGTTCTGCGATTTCCAGGAACGCTGTTTCATCGCATTTTCTGAACTTGTAAACAAAATTATCTTGTCATATGCATAGTTCTAAGGATAGGAATGACATTGTGAGACATAAAGCCTCCATTTACATTTTAATGGTGTGGATTGGGTTGTGTCAGAGGATGAAGGGTTTAAATTACATGGAGGAATGGTCTGCATCAAATTTGTTTGTCCACCAGAAATAATCGGGAGAAAGCAGTAGATTACCACGTTAAATCTAGGGATTCATAGGGATAATTTAGGGTATTAGGGCAGTAAAATCCCAATGACATCACTGCTCTTATAAGATTTTGGCCCATTCTTCCACACAGACTTCAAATCCTGAAGGTTCTGTGGGCCTCTTCTATGAACTCTGACCTTTAATTCTTTCCATAGATTTTCTATTGGATTCAAGTCAGGTGATTGGCTGGGCCATTCTAGCAGCTTTATTTTGAAACCAATAGAGAGTTTCCTTGGCTTTGTGTTTGGGATCATTGTCTAGTTGAAATGTCCACCCTCGTTCATCTTCATCATCCTGGTAGATGGCAGCAGATTTTTATCAAGAATGTCTTGGTACATTTTTTCATTCATCTTTCCTTCAATGACATGAAGTTTGCCAGTACCGTATGCTGAAAAACAGCCCCATACCATGACGTGCAGTGCCATTTGACCTCCAAACATGGTGTGTAATGTGGCATCAAAAGAGTTCAATTTTAGGCTCATCTGACCAGACTATATTCTCCCGTGCTAGCAAGGGGGCTCAGGCAGCAGGGTAAATTAGGTATGGGCAGGCAAGGTGATTGGTACAGCAGGGGGGCAATTACTGGAACCAATCCCCTTTATGGTTCTCTCTGCAGGAGCTGAAAGCTGGCTTTTTCTACTCTCCCCCCGTTGGCTTTCAGCTGCTGCAGGGAAAGGCATACTAAGGATCGGTTCTGGCAATTGCCCCCCCCCCCCCCCACCATACCAACCACCCTGCCTGTGCACTATACATTTCCCCCTGCTGCCAAGGCCCCCCTTGTGTGCCCCACCCCTGCAACGCTGCTGGCTTCCCTCCTCTTCTTCCCACTGGCAGCTGCTAGCACACAATAGGATCCTTTAAGATTGATAGTTTGGGAAAGGCTGACTAAATATGTGATATTTACCAGTTTCTTCCTTTCCTGAATAAACACAAATGAGTGAGTACCGATCACTCACTGTGTTCATTCATAACTGAAACATTGGCTATATCAGATTGTCTGTATGGGGCCCTGTGTCGGGTTGTCTGTATGTATCAGAGACGTACTTACCGAGACCGAGATGCTGAGAGCGGTTCACCCTTGCGACCCGGCGCAATCTGCCCCCTGGAGGTGAGACAGGGAACAAACGGCACCAGGAGGCACAGGTTACCTCCGGCAGGTGGAACTGGTGGGATGCCCGGAGGAGATGAGGACCTGGCCTGGGCAGACCGGCAGATGGCAGGAAGAAGAGGCAGGAGTCCAAACACCTGGCTGAGGGACTAACACCGGTCACTGAGCAGCCAGCAGCTATGAAAGTCCGGAGAGCAGGCCGGGGGTCAAACACAGGTTTAATGGTAAGTCCGTGGAGGCAAGCAGAGGGTCAAACACAGGATCAGGCAGCAAAGTCCGTGGAGGCAAGCAGAGGGTCAAACACAGGATCAGGCAGCAAAGTCCGTGGAGGCAAGCAGAGGGTCAAACACAGGATCAGGCAGCAAAGTCCGTGGAGGCAAGCAGAGGGTCAGACACAGGATCAGGCAGCAAAGTCCGTTAACAAGCCAGGGGGTCAAACACAGGAGAAGACAGCGACAGTCCGTTTAAACAAGCCAAGGGTCAGGGTACAGGTTCAGATCTGGTTTTTACACAGGAGACACACAGGCACTGAGCTGGAAAGACAGACCAGCAAAGTGCCTGTGCGTCAGGCAGCTTTTATAAGCGCCCAGTGGACGCTAATTGCGCGCCATGGCGCACAAACGTGCGCCAGTGCGCATGCCCGAGCGCCGGACCGCTGAGCCACGAGTGCGCATGCGCCGGAGAGCCGGGCCGCCGCGCATGCGCACTGGAGAGCGGGCCGCTCGTCCGGCGCTGGGTCCCTGACAGTATGGGGCCCTGTGTCAGGTTGTCTTTACATGGGGCCCTGTGGTTTCAACAGCAGCCCTGATAGCCAATGTTGTCACCCACTCAAGCAATAGCACAATTTAGTGTGATAGTGGCAGCTGCCACACAGTAGCACCATCCTACAAGTGCACATCAGGGAACACGGGCATCTGACACTCACAAAAGTGTCAATGGCAGATGACACTGACGAAGGCTTCAGCCCCGGAATGGTGGAAGAAACAGGCCACTAGAGAGTTTATTTGTTAATAAATGGGCAACCTGGCCAAATTTTCTGCAGATCCTGTTGTTTGTCATCTGTTCTTAGTTGTAAGTTGGGGAGGTATACTGTATATAGGAACAATGTATAGGTTTGGGGACATCTGTGGTACCTTAGTCATGGCAGAAACAAGGGGGCTGCCATTGTTGAGCAATGCCATAATGTTTTTGCACTGTATACTTGTTCTGAGTTAGTGACCCAGAAAGCATTGGAGCCATTGGATCGGTATGACAGTCAGTCAGTTAGAATTTTCAGAAATACAGATCAGCAATGGCTGACTCCACAGTTCTCTAATGCCAAGTTTCCTTTTAACAGACACCAATAAAATGTGTTCATATAGTACTTTTTATAAAAGTTTTTAACCACAGAGATCCACAAATAATTAAATTTGTTACAAATCCCAATCGATAAAACAAACTTATTTTAGAATCAAGAATCATTTAAATAAAAAGACATTGTTTTGATTCAAGCGGGAGAGACGGCAGCCCCATTGAGCGCCGTTCGCAGCGTGAACAATCCATGCACCATCTTTCATCAGTACGAGTCAATAGATGCTGCAGTCTAATTGCAACAATTTCGCACTCATCTGACGATTGTCTTACCAGCCAGGAAAATGATCCTTAAATTGCTCTCGCTCCCGTCTCTTGAAGGGGAATAAAATTTTCGCCTCCGCGTATTAATCAGACACTCGGAGGAGACAATGCCGCCGTGAGGAACGAAAGCCGCACCTGAATTTATTGGAAAAGCCCAACAGGAGATGTAACACAATTCTCTCAGAAGTTCTGAAATTGGGAGCATTAGCAGTTTTCATCTAACTGTTACATTGTGATGCCAGAACACCCGAGCAGATAAATCGGATGTAATGACGGGGCCTTTAACTATGTAAATTCACACTAATCCTGGAGCAAAAATGTATTTGGACAAGTAGAAGTCAGATGCGCTTTTAGATGTTGATAAGATGAGTTTAAGAATTTGTGAGCAGATTTAAAAAAACAGAAAGAAATATAAAATTATTATTATAAATATTATTATTAAGTGTTCTTGCATAGCAAGATCACTTATTGTTATCTCACATATATATTATTATTATTATTATTATTATTAAGTGTTCTTGCATAGCAAGATCACTTATTGTTATCTCACATATATATTATTATTAAGTGTTCTTGCATAGCAAGATCACTTATTGTTATCTCACATATATATTATTATTATTATTATTATTATTATTATTCTTATAGCCAAATTTTGCACGCTAACTCCTCCACAGTTTTTATGCTACATATACCGAATATATACCAAAACGTGCGGATTGTTCCCGAATGGTGTGCTATTACTTTGTGGAACGTTTTTTCCGAATGGTTCACGAAATATCGTCATTTTTGCGGCGAAATTTGTCCCATAGGAATGAATGGAGAAATGTTCAAAACTAGAGTGGGAGGTGACAAAAGCTCTGAGGGGAATTATAGCTCCTCCCACACAGCCCTGAGTGGATTATAGGTAGTCCCACACAGCTCTGAGGGGATTATAGGTAGTCCCACACATCTCTGAGGGGGATTATAGGTAGTCCCACACAGCTCTGAGGGGAATTATAGGTAGTCCCACACATCTCTGAGGGGAATTTATAGGTAGTCCCACACAGCTGAGGGGGATTATAGGTAGTCCCACACAGCTCTGAGGGGAATTATAGGTAGTCCCACACAGCTGAGGGGGATTATAGGTAGTCCCACACAGCTCTGAGGGGAATTATAGGTAGTCCCACACATCTCTGAGGGAGATTATAGGTAGTCCCACACATCTCTGAGGGAGATTATAGGTAGTCCCACACATCTCTGAGGGAGATTATAGGTAGTCCCACACATCTCTGAGGGGGATTATAGGTAGTCCCACACAGCTCTGAGGGGAATTATAGGTAGTCCCACACATCTCTGAGGGGAATTATAGGTAGTCCCACACAGCTGAGGGGGATTATATGTAGTCCCACACAGCTATAAGGGGAATTATAGGTAGTCCCACACATCTCTGAGGGAGATTATAGGTAGTCCCACACAGCTCTGAGGGGGATTATAGGTAGTCCCACACAGCTCTGAGGGGAATTATAGGTAGTCCCACACATCTCTGAGGGGAATTATAGGTAGTCCCACACAGCTGAGGGGGATTATAGGTAGTCCCACACAGCTATGAGGGGAATTATAGGTAGTCCCACACATCTCTGAGGGAGATTATAGGTAGTCCCACACATCTCTGAGGGAGATTATAGGTAGTCCCACACATCTCTGAGGGAGATTATAGGTAGTCCCACACAGCTCTGAGGGGAATTATAGGTAGTCCCACACATCTCTGAGGGGGATTATAGGTAGTCCTACACAACTCTGAGGGGAATTATAACTAGTCCCACACAGCTCTGAGGGGAATTATGAAATTTGAAAATAAAAAAAAAATAAAAAAAAAATAATAATAAAAAAATAAATAATTTTAGAGAAAAAAAAATGAAAATTAGGAAATTTAAAAAAAAAAATTATTTTTTGAAAAAAAAATTATTTTAGAAAAAAAATATCATTTAAAAAAAAAAATAATAATTGAAAAAAATCATTAAAAAAAAAACATTTTTGAAAAAAAAAAATTTATAAAAAAAAATAAAATAATGTTTTAGAAAAAAAATTAGGAAATTTGAAAAAAAAAAATAATATTCTTTGAAAAAAATTTTTTTTTTTAGAGAAATATTATTTTCAAAAAATATTTTTTCTTTTAAAAAAAAGAATAATAATAATTCCAAAAAAGAATTAAAATTTTTTTTTTATATAAAAAAAAAAATCAATCATTTTAGAAAAAAAAAAATGAAAATTAGGAAATTCGAAAAAAAAAAAAATCTTTTTGGAAAAAAAATAATTTTTGAAAAAAAAAAAAATAATTTTTGAAAATATTTTTTTTTAGAAATAATTAAATAAAAATTAAAAAAAAAACATTTAAAAAAAATCATTAAAAAAAAATAAATAATCATTTTTGAAAAAAATAAATAAAAGTTTAGTTACTCAAGCCACTCCACCCAGTCACTCCGCCCACTCCAGTAGGTGGAGGCAAGAACACGTCACACAATTTCCCCAGAAATTGTATCTTTTCTAGTTATTATTATTATTCTTATAGCCAAATTTTGCACGCTAACTCCTCCCACAGTTTTTATGCTACATATACCGAATATATACCAAAACGTGCGGATTGTTCCCGAATGGTGTGCTATTACTTTGTGGAACGTTTTTCCGAATGGTTCACGAAATATCGTCATTTTTTGCGGCGAAATTTGTCCCATAGGAATGAATGGAGAAATGTTCAAAACTAGTGGGAGGTGACAAAAGCTCTGAGGGGAATTATAGCTCCTCCCACATAGCTCTGAGGGCAATTATAGGTAGTCTTCGTCGTTTCGCCGAATGGTTTACGAAATATCGTCATTTTTGCGGCAAAATTTGTCCCATAGGAATGAATGGAGAAATGATCAAAACTAGAGTGGGAGGTGACAAAAGCTCAGAGGGGAATTATAGGTAGTCCCACACAGCTGAGGGGAATTATAGGTAGTCCCACACAGCTCTGAGGGGAATTATAGGTAGTCCCACACAGCTGAGGGGAATTATAGGTAGTCCCACACAGCTCTGAGGGGAATTATAGGTAGTCCCACACAGCTCTGAGGGGGATTATAGGTAGTCCCACACAGCTCTGAGGGGAATTATAGGTAGTCCCACACAGCTCTGAGGGGGATTATAGGTAGTCCCACACAGCTCTGACTGGGATTATAGGTAGTCCCACACAGCTCTGAGGGGGATTGTAGGTAGTCCCACACAGCTCTGAGGGGGATTATAGGTAGTCCCACACATCTGAGGTGGATTATAGGTAGTCCCACACAGCTCTGAGGGCGATTATAGGTAGTCCCACACAGCTCTGAGGGGGATTATAGGTAGTCCCACACATCTGAGGTGGATTATAGGTAGTCCCACACAGCTCTGAGGGCGATTATAGGTAGTCCCACACAGCTCTGAGGGCGATTATAGGTAGTCC
The DNA here is from genome assembly GCA_028564925.1 of Lithobates sylvaticus. Taxonomy (NCBI): domain Eukaryota; kingdom Metazoa; phylum Chordata; class Amphibia; order Anura; family Ranidae; genus Lithobates; species Lithobates sylvaticus. The sequence goes on along the minus strand of CM053036.1, from coordinate 51,576,307 downwards.
CACACAGCTCTGAGGGGGATTATAGTTAGTCCCACACAGCTCTGAGGGGAATTATGAAATTTGAAAAAAAAAAATTAATTAAAAAAATTAATAATAATAAAAAAAATAAAAATAAAATAATTTTAGAAAAAAAAATGAAAATTAGGAAATTTGAAAAAAAAAAACATTTTTAGAAAAAAAAATCATTTAAAAAAACTAATAATAATTAAAAAAAAATATTTTTGAAAAAAAAATTTTTGAAAAAAAAAAATTTTGAAAAAAAAATATTTTTGAAAAAAAAAAAATTTTAAAAAAAAAATCAATCATTTTAGAAAAAAAAAATGAAAATTACGAAATTTGAAAAAAAAAATGAAAAAATTTTTGAAAAAAATAATTTTCAAAAATTTATTTTTAGAAAAAATTGAATAAAAATCTAAAAAATCATTTAAAAAAAAAAAAATTATTTTTGAAAAAAATAAATAAATGTTTAGTTACTCAAGCCACTCCACCCAGTTTCTCCGCCCACTCCAGTAGGTGGAGGCAAGAACACGTCACACAATTTCCCCAGAAATTGTATTTTTTCTAGTTATAACCATTATTCTTTTTTTTTTAAAGTATATGTTCAATAAATATTAAATGAATGACTTTTAGTTTGTTCTGTGCATAAACAAAAATTATATAATTTTTTTCACTTTTATGTTGCCTAAGGGATGACATTTAAGTGATTCTAAAAAGGTATTTTTCTTTGAAAAAATAACAAGCATGTTGCTCCCGCTGGAGCAAATTGGGTCAAGCTTTATTGGGGTTTTTTGCCTTCCTCTGGATCAACTGTGGGTATTGAATTGTGTATATATGAATGATTTATATTTGAGTGTGTCGTTTTTTTTTCCTTTTTGGTTGAATTAGATGGACTTGTGTCTTTTTTGATTAACTATGTAACTATGCTATATTTACGTGGTCTGTGCAGTGGTTTTACTCATAGCGGCCCTGATCCTCCTCTTCTCGGTCCCCAGTTGGCATTCCTGGCTCCCCCCTGCCTAGCGCCCCATAGCAAGCTGTATTCTATGGGGGCACTTGTGCATGCTTGCTCCCCAGTCCATAAGACACATAGAGTGGAGCTTGGCCCTGCCCTGGCTGTGAGTGACAGCAGTAGGGGCCAATGTCTCCCACTGCTGTCTCTGAGCCAATGAGGAGGGAGAGAATGGAGAGAGAAGCTGCTCTCATGTAAATTGCTGGATCAAGATTGGGCTCAGGCAAAGGCGTCGCTAGGGGGTGGCTATTGGGGCTATAGCCTTGAATCTGGGCCCATAGCCCAGAGTCTCTTGCCGCAGGGTCTCTGCCTAACCAGCGGGCAGAGGAGAGGAGAGAAGCGAGTGGGCGGACGAGCAGAGATGGCATCATCTCTCTCCGATGGCTCCAGTGCTTTTTACAGCCGGGCCTCTTCAATGTGGGAACGAGGTGCAGAGAGATGACATCATCATCAACGGTGGCAAGTGACACACTGCATCTGGTGACAGGCGATGGTGGCAAGAGATGTGGCAAATGACACGCCTAGGGCTCCCACTGATTCTGCATTATGGTGAGTTGAACCACTTGCTTACCACCGGTGTAATATCCGCTTGTCTAGGCTCTGAGCACTTTCCCAAGACAATCTGCAACAACAAGAATGCCGAGGGAAAAGTGGTATGTCAACCTCCTGTCCCTCTAAATTCTTCTTGTTGCGTGGCCCTTGGGGGGGCAGGGGGCCCCCCCACATAACTAGGCTTAGGAAGCACCTAGCAGCAAAGGACAACGTTCTACATATGCTTTGTCCAATGGGGGTCAGAGCAGCGAAAAACACAGTTTATGGCAGACATTTGTAGTGAAGTATAGTGGGATCAGCCACACGTTTGTCTTGGAGGTCCATCCCTGCCCTTTCCTCTCAGGAGTCTTTATAACTATCCATCTTTTGGAATGGTGTTATCCTGGATATAAAGTGTTTGAGATATGTAATCCCACCTTCTGGGCCCGTAACTGTGGGGCTTCTGGGCAACAGGTTCCTACCCTGGGATGGAGGGTTATGCATAGGATTTTGTCTTTTTAACTGTTTAAGACACTTTACTTGGCTGCCATCTTTAGAGCGTAGACCCTTTAGAAGCATATGTAGCAAAACGCATCAGTGGTCACATGCTTGCTATACCTGATTGTCTGATTGTTTTGTACTGTTGATTTTAATCTAGATGGCATCTTTTAACAAGATACAATAAAACTGATGTTTTTATGATGTGAGGGTTTTTTGTATATATTATTTGGTTTCTTAATTACTTGGCACATTTAAAGTCTCTTTGCTGGTGGAGGAATAGCCTCGTATCCATCATTGTGTGGCATTTGAAACAAATGGGATTGCGCCACAGTGAGACTCTTTTTTTCCTTGTTTTATTTTGCCGGGTCCACTTTTTCCTTTATTCATCATGATAAAGTTTGCCTACGCTCACACTAATAGCACACGCTAGAGAGGGTGCTACATTTTCTTTCTCTTTTGTTACATCTCAGTGCTACTGATTTCTTGCAGCTATTACCTGTCTACATGCCTGCTGCATGGCGTTTGTCAGGGTCGGTTTTCTGATGGCGACAACAGAGCACCATGCCTGCGTAATGTGTGTTAAAATGGCCACTTGTAGTCTCCATCAGAAGCCCAGGTGACAAAGCAAAGGCTGTGAGACAGAACTGAGAGACAGAGATAAGGCGTTGTCACTCTATAGTGTGAACTTCCTATACATAGACCTTCATCAGGCTGGATCGCCAGGGATGACTTTAATCAAAGCTGCAGATATAAAAAAAGTAAACAATTACTTATAAAATCACATTAACATGGTAAATTATACATGGCTGAAAGATCTTAGAGATTCGGTTTACACCTACTTTTTTTACATGTGCTATGGGCAATCACCTCTAAAGCTGGTCATACACATGGAAATCCAATAATGCTATTTCAATTTTGCTAAAATTTTCCATTGAAAAAGAGTCAATAATAACTGATTATATTTGATTGACTGCTGAGCAATTTATTTCAAGAGACCCTGATCAAAAACTCAAAAAAATACAAACGCTTTGTATTTGACAAATGGCAAGTAAAGGTTGCCGTTTTTGATTGATTTATACTCAGTGATAATTATGGCTATAATTATATAGGTTTTGGAGAAGGGAGGTTGGGGGGCTACTTGTAACGGAAAGAGTAATTTGGGGAAGATTCATTCTAGAAGGAGGAATGGTGAGGATATGTGCTAGGAGGGGGGATTGGGGGGAGGGTTTTGTGCTAGGAGGAGGTGGCTGGATTTTGGCTAAGAGGCTGAATTGAGAATTGTCCTCTGCACTGCTGACCCCTGTCCTCGGTCCTGTTGAGCCCATCCTCCGTCCCGCTGACCCCTGTCCTCCATACTGCTGACCCCTGTGCTCCATACTGCTGACCCCTGTGCTCCATCCTGCTGACCCCTGTGCTCCATCCTGCTGACCCCTGTGCTCCATCCTGCTGACCCCTGTGCTCCGTCCTGCTGACCCCTGTGCTCCGTCCTGCTGACCCCTGTCCTTCACACTGCTGACCCCTGTCCTCCTAACCCCTGTCCTTCTGACCCCTGTCCTCTGCATTGCTGACCCCTGTCCTCTGCACTGCTGACCCCTGTCCTCTGCACTGCTGACCCCTGTCCTCCGTCCTGCTGACCCCTGTTCTCTGCACTGCTGACCCCATCCTCCATCTTGCTGACCCCTGTCCTCTGCACTGCTTACCCCTGTACACTGCCCTGCTGACCCTGTCCTAAGTCTTGCTGACCCCTGTCCTCCTTCCTGCTGACCGCTGTCTTCTACACTGCTGATCTCTCTCCTTCGCCATACTGACCCCTGTTCTCTGCCCTGCTGAAAAATGTCCTCCATCCTACTGTACACTTCCCTGCAGATCCTTATCCTCTGCCCTGATGATCCATGTTCTCTGCCCTGTACACTGCTGACCCATGTCTTCTGCTCTGATAACTCCTGCACTCCACCCAGCTGACCCCTATCCCCTGCCCTGCTGACCCCCTTGTACACTGCCCTGCTTACCCACTTCACGCTGCCTTGCTGACTCCCTGTTCTCTGCCCTGCTGACCCCCTGTCCTCTGGCCTACTAACCCCTGTACACTGCCCTACAAACTTCTGACCTCCTGTACACTGCCCTAAAGTGTCCTATACACTGCCCTGCTAACCTTGCATCCTCTGCAACATTTTTTACTGCACCCCCAGATCAGGCAGGCTAGATCCGGCCCTGGATGCAGTTTCACAGAATAAATAACAGTCGATTTTTTTTGTTATATATATATAAATATACCTCTTATTTTGTCAATGTGCTAAACCTATTATACCGTAATTTACCAAATTGTACATGGCTGTTTATGGCCCTGAGATTTCATAAAGCGGGATATTTTTCCCTAGGGAGGGCAGTGGTGCCGGTTTGGATGGAGACTTTTTGAAATCCATAACAGGATCAATGATAGCATCAAGCTGAAATGCAAAGCTTTAATCAAATATTTGCCACTACCAAATGGCCTTGGTACATAAATAATTTTATATTAATAAAACAGCAATGCTGAAAGTTTTTGTCCTTGGCAGCTGGAACATTAGCGAATGACATTTTGTACTGCACATCTTTACCACTTCACGTGCCAGTACATGCTGCGGCTTTATACGAAAGGAGCCAAGGTGATATTACATAGCAAACTAGATATATAGCAACAATATGGCCCTTCAGGAAAGCTCCACCTTTTATCAATATAAAGCTTACCTGAGGGCTAGAGTCAAATAACTCTGCTTGGGCTAAGGTGTCATCAGTCTGCTGCAGGTAGGAGGAAGCATTTCCTCAGTCTCCTCTCCCCCAGTGGTCAGACTGCAACATTGTAACTTTTTAGAACGTTAAAATGTGAGAGGCTGCAGCAGGGACTGATCTGTGTCTGACATTTATGATCGTAGCCAAGAACTACACACGCTCCAAAAATGACATGGCTGTTTCATTTGTTAGCCCAGGAATGATGGTGACCCTGAATGATGTCTGGACAATAATGGCTCAGTTCCACTGGAGAAAAAAGCAGATGAAAGCATTGTCAGGGGGAGTACTGAGATCTCTATGAGAGGTGATAAATACCTGGAAGGGTTACACTAATGCCACGTACACACGAGCGGTTTTGCCGTCGGAATAAACTCTGAAGGTTTCTCCGACGGCATTCCGACGGAATTCCGCTCAAGCGGTCTTGCCTACACGGTCACACCAAAGTCCGACCGTCTAGAACACGGTGACGTACAACACGTATGACAGGACTACAAAAAGGAAGTGCAATAGCCAGTAGCCAATAGCTTCCATCTCGTACTTGCTTCAGAGCATGCTTCATTTTTGGTCTGTCGGAACAGCATACAGACAAGCGGTTTTCCTGATAGGAATTGGTTCCGTCAGAAAAATTTAGAACATGTTCTCTTTCTAGGTCCATAAGAATTTCCGACGTAAAAAGTCTGATGGGGCCCACACACGATTGGAATATACGATGAAAAGCTCCCGTCTGACTTTTTCTGTCGGAAATTCCGCTTGTGTGTACGCGGCATATCACATTACGATATGGTGACAGGTCCACTTTACATCTGATAAATTCATACAAAACGAATGTACATACATTTTCAATAGACGAATAGCTATGCAATTGTTTAACCACTTGCTTACCGGGAAAAAAACAATGCAAAAAGCCGCGCTGAGTGACAAATAAGATAATAAATATCCTATAACAGTATAAATGAATAAAGTCCAAGTGAAAACCGCTCTACTAATATTCTTACCAAAAGGCAAGCTTGGATAAGCCTGTATTCAATGGTATCCTGATGTGACCCGGACTACCAGACCTCCACAGCGAATCCAGACATCCACAATATGACTGACCACAGATCCGGATAAGCACAGTATTTCCCTTTCAGTTTGCCTTAATGTGAATTATCTCCAGAGATGCAAAGCCAGGAATACCCAATCCGTTTCAGCATGGAATAATATAAAAAAACAAGGGATGCTCCCATAGCGTAAAACCATACAGTTTATTGAACAGAAAAAATAAAAAGATTCTACTTACAAAAAGTAAAATAGACACTCGCAAATGTAATAAGAAAAAACGCCGGCCGGCTAGCAGAACACCCGCTCTCACTGCGGAACGTGATGACATCAAGAGGCTCGGATTTTCCCTGGTTCAACTTTACCTATAAATGTCTGTACCTCGTTATATTATGTACACCTAGTAAAGAATCCAGGCCTTTTTAAAAGCAATCTACTGAGCTGTCCAGAACCACCTCTTATATATCCATAAAGAATATTGGAGTGGGACAGCCAAAGTGTTTGACACTAAACAGCGCTGTAAATGTAGGAATTCGGAATAAACCAGGCAACTATCCAAATCCCAACCTGTGCGCCTTAGAAAATATTGGTACTAAAACTGAAGCTGCTACTTAAATGAAAGATATATAAAGAGAAATCCCCATGAATAAGTCCGGAAGTGACAAAACATGTCGGGGGCGTGGCTAAGCAGCATTCAATTGTAGTGACTACATTTCTTCCAAACAAAGATACGGTGGAATATAGAGGCTAATCAATATCGATGGTCGGAAAGGGTGAGAACTAGACTGTGGTATTGCAGACACCTCAGGTCCGCCGTGACCAATCGCCTTGTGTATGTTCTGAAGTGGTATTGCAGTGCTTGATTGAAGTATTGGAGTGGAACCTGCTGTGATATATTGAGATTCAACTCTGCTGGTTTTATCTTTTTAAAATGTGAGTGTACTGATTGAAGCTTGGATAGTGTGCGTTTTTTAAATAAATTTGCTGTATTACACTATTGGAGCACTTTCTTTACTTACATGTGGAGTATTTTGATTGCACTAAGTGGAAAATACTGGAGAATCACTGATCGACTGTTGGAGATCTTATACGCTTGTTTGCCTTACACGAGAGTGTGGGTAACAACATCTGGAGAGTGAGTTTCCTATGGGAGTGGACACATTTGAGCACAATGGTGTGGTGGAAGATTGATTGAAAAATTATTCTGAGAAGACACATTGCTTTGTTAAAGGAGCACCGTTTCTTTTTCTTCATTTTATTTTTCATGTTTTATTTTTTATGAACACTAATGAACACTGTGGCACATTTATATCCATATATTTTTACAAAATAATTTTTTGAAGTCACTATTCGATATTTTTATTGTGAAATATTTTCTCCATTAGGGTCACTTTGATTTATTCACTCATCACGTGGGACTATTGTTTGTTTAGTTTTATTGTCATTGATATTTTTTGTATATTTAGTATAGAGTTTATTTATTAGAGCGCTACCTTTCAGGCTGCAGTCCATTCCGGACCACGGTTAACCGTAGAATACATAAAGAATTCCCTTGTGGGGCTCCTTTAACACAATGGCACAAATGCTCAGTATCTAGCAGACCGGTCGCCAATAAATGCCCAGACTCTGCCTACTGCAGTGTTTATTTACTTTCTCATTTCTTTTTTGTCATAGAAAAACCTTACCAAAAACCACTTGGCGCTGAAAACCAATGTTCCATTATTCTGTAACCTTCATGTAGTTTGTCATTGAAGTCCAAAAAATTGATATTTTCATTCTTAGAACTATCATTAAAGCATAGGCTAAGATTTGCTGAGCCAAGCATGGAGGAGCATTAAAGACGTGGGAACATATAGGCCGTAATGAAGTTTGCGGATAGTGATTGAGTTATACGTATACGTGGCGGCAGGATATAAAGAGAAGAACAGGAAATGATCCCCATCTATCTGTATTACACCATTTACATGGCCTCGAGTGCCGTGTTCAGCCCATTACACACCAACGTCTATTATACGATACATCTTATCTGCATCAGCATTAGAATATTTGCTGAAATAACAAAATAGAATCGCCTGGGGTATACCGTCCATACCAAAGAGGGGATTTAATCATCTCACATTCATCATACACACCAACTCTGCATACAACTCATTAATGGCAACTGTGAGTGTTAACGGTGCAGCAGCCTGCAATATGAAAGCTGCGGTTCCTGGTATTATCCAAAGAGACGTCCGCAGGTTAAAAGGATATGTAAAGATAATACTTTTTATTTACTTTTTTTTTTATTTTTTATTTATAATTTTTGATAGACTGTGGATGGGTTATTACCCCTGTCAGTTTTTTCTTTTAATACGTTTTTATTAAAACTTTTCATTGAACAAAAAAATTGTTACTCACAACAGGACTGAAGGCTCCATACAAATACAGCAAGGTATGAAATAAGTGCCACAGAACATGCATGAAACCTTAGGAGGGAAAAGGACAAAGCTTCAACATTACTTATTATGGTTGCAACAATATTGAACCCCAAGACACAAAACATAATGTTCTTTAGGCTATTTTCTATTCTAAATGAATGTTCTTTTATTATGAGTAGTTTGCATTATGGCCACTAGATGGAGCTGAGGAGCATAGGAAATATACACTCACCGGCCGCTTTATTAGGTACACCTTGCTAGTGACCAGGTTGGACCCCCCTTTTGCCTTTGGAACTGCCTTAATTCTTTGTGGCATAGATTTAACAAGGTGTTGGAAACATTCCTCAGAGATTTTGGTCCATATTGACACGATAGCATCACACAGTTGCTGCAGATTTGTCGGTTGCACATCCTTGATGGGAGTCTCCTGCTCCACCAAATTCCAAAGGTGCTCTATTGGATTGAGATCTGATGACTATGGAGACCATTGGAGTACAGTGACCTCACTGTCATGTTCAAGAAACCAGTGGGGAGATGTTTTGAGCTTTGTGACTTGGTGCATTATCCTGCTGGAAGGAGCCATCAGAAGATGGGTACACTGTAGTCATGAAGGGATTGACATGGTCAGCAACAATACTCAGGTAGGCCGTGGTGTTTAAACGATACTCAACTGGTACTAAGGGACCCATATTGTGCCAAGAAAATATCCTCCACACCATCACCACCACCAGCAGCCTGAACCGTTGATACAAGGCAGGATGGATCAATGCTTTCATGTTGTTTACACCAAATTCTGACTCTACCATCTAAATTTTGCAGCTGAAATCGGGACTTCTCAGATCAGACAACATGTTTCCAATCTTCTATTGTCTAATTATGATGACCATGTGTGAATTGTAGCCTCAGTTTCCTGTTATTAGCTGACAGGTGTGGCACCTGGTGTGGTCTTCTGCTGTTGTAGCCCATCTGCTTCAAGGTTTGATGTGTTGTGCATTCAGAGATGGTATTCTGCCTACCTTGGTTGTAACGAGTGGTTATTTGAGCCTTTCTATCATCTTAAACAAGCCTGCCCATTCTCCTCTGACATCTACAAGGCATTTTCATCCACACAACTGCTGCTCACTGAATATTTTCTCTTTGTTGGACCATTCTCTGTAAACCCGAAAGATGGTTGTGTGTGAAAATCCCAGTAGATCAGCAGTTTTTACTAGCCCATCTGGCACCAACAACCATGCCACGTTCTAAGTCACTTAAATCACACAAAACGTGACTTAGTACTTGGTGGCAAAGCCCTTGTTGGCAATCACAGAAGTCAGATGTCTGTTGTAGTTGGCCACCAGGTTTGCTCACATCTCAGTGCCACTCCTCTTTGCAGATCCTCTCCAAGACATTAAGGTTTTGAGGCTGAGGTTTGGTAACTCGAACCTTTAGCTCCCTCCACATATTTTCTATGGGATTAAAGTCTGGAGACTGGCTTCTTCTTGAGCCACTCCTTTGTTGCCTTTACTGTGTGTTTTCGGTCACTGGCATGCTGGAAGACCCATCCACAACCTATTTTCAGTGTTCTGGCTGAGGGAAGAAGGTTCTCACCCAAGATTTGATGGTACATGGTCCCTTTGATGCAGTGAAGTTGTCCTGTCCCCTTGGCAGAAAAACACCCCCAAAGCATAATGTTTCCACCTCCGTGTTTGACGGTGGGGATGGTGTTCTTGGCAGCATTCCTCCTCCTTCAAACACGGCGAGTTGAGTTGATGCCAAAGACCTTGATTTTGGTCTCATCTGACCACAACACTTTCACCCAGTTACACTCTGAATCATTCAGATGTTCATAAGCAAACTTCAGATGGGCCTGTACATGGGCTTTATTGAGCAGGGGGACCTCGCAGGCTCTGCAGTATTACAGTCCTTCACGATGTAGTGTGTTACCAATTGTTTTCTTAGTGACTATGGTCCCAGCTGCTGAGGGAAGGAGGTTCTCACCCAAGATCAGTGACAAGATTTTCCCATGTAGTTCTGGGTTGATTCCTCACCGTTCTCATGATCATTGAAACTCCACGAGGTGAGATCTTGCATAGAGCCCCAGACCGAGGAAGATTTACAGTTATTTTATGTTTCTTCCATTTGTGTATAATCGCACCAACAGTTGTCACCCTCTCACCAAGCTGCTTGGCGATGGTCTTGTAGCCCATTCCAGCCTTGTGTAGGCCTAAAATCTTGTCCCTGACATCCTTGGGCAGTTCTTTGGTCTTGGCCATGGTGGAGAGATTGGAATCTGATTGATTGCTTCTGTGGACAGGTGTCTTTTTTATAGGTAATAAGCTGAGATTGGGAGCGCTAACTTTAAGAGAGTGCTCCTAATCTTAGTTCTTTACCTGTATAGAAGACACCTGGGAACCAGAAATCTTGCTGATTGACAGGGCATAAAATACATATTTCATTCATTAAAATGCAAATCAATTTATAACTTTTTAAATGCATTTTTTCTGGATATTTTTGTTGTTATTCTGTCTCTCACTGTTAAAATAAACCTACCATTGAAATTATAGACTTATCATTTCTTTGTCATTGGGCAAACGTACAAAATCAGCATGTGATCAAATACTTTTTTCCCTCACTGCACCTCCTACTCTGTCCACTTTCAGATGATCCCTGAAAACTCATCTCTTCAAAAAGGCCTATCCGGCCCCCATCTAACAACTGTACATTTATTTTCTCCATCAGCCCATACCTGCCATCTCTGGATACATGTTTGTTGCAGGCCAATGACCCAAAAATGCTCGAAGCCAGAGAAAACAAGGACACTAGCATTTTCATAAAGCATGTGGCAAATAAGATCAAAACTCACCTCTGAATTTGCATGAAAATCAGGGAACTAGTACTTTCCAAAGCGACCATGGTGTCCTTGCAATTTCCTATTACAACCGGTTGTTACTCCAGGATTATTGAAGAGCAGAGGACTTACCTTGCACTAGGAGGGGAGAGGGGATGGGTTTAGGTTTGGAGTAGTCAGCTACACAGTAGGATTCTCAGCCCGATAGTGCCTTGCTTTCTACCCTATTCACACCAATTAGATCCATCTACCAGATTCAGCACCTCTATATATGTACAGTGCCTTGCAAAAGTATTCACCCCCCTTGGCTTTTTACCTATTTTGTTACATTACAGCCTTTAGTTCAATTTTCTTTTTTATCTGAATTATATGTGATGGATCAGAACACCATAGTCTAAGTTGGTGAAGTAAAATTAGAAAAATATATTCATAAAACTTTTTTTAGAAATAAAAAAATTATAATTGGCATGTGCGTATGTATTCACCCCCTTTGTTATGAAGCCCATAAAAAGCTCTGGTGCAACCAATTACCTTCAGAAGTCACATAATTAGTGAAATTATGTCCACCTGTGTGCAATCTAAGTGTCACATGATCTGTCATTACATATACACACCTTTTTGAAAGGCCCCAGAGGCTGCAACACCTAAGCAAGAGGCACCACTAACCAAACACTGACATGAAGGCCAAGGAACTCTCCAAACAAGTAAGGGACAATGTTGTTGAGAAGTACAAGTCAGGGTTACGTTATAAAAAAAAAAAAATCCAAATCTTTGATGATCCCTAGGAGCACCATCAAATCTATCATAACCAAATGGAAAGAACACGGCACAACAACAAACCTGCCAAGAGACAGCCGCACACCAAAACTCACAGACCGGGCAAGGAGGGCATTAATCAGAGAGGCAGCACAGAGACCTAAGGTAACCCTGGAGGAGCTGCAGAGTTCCACAGCAGAGACTAAAGTATCTGTACATAGGACGACAATAAGCCACATGCTCCATAGAGTTGGGCTTTATGGCAGAGTGGCCAGAAAAAAAACATTACTTTCAGCAAAAAACAAAATGGCACATTGTGAGTTTGCGAATAGGCATATGGGAGACTCCCAAAATGTATGGAGGAAGGTGCTCTGGTCTGATGAGGCTAAAATCAAAGAAAACGCTGTCTGGCACAAACCAAACACATCGCATCACCCAAAGAACACCATCCCCACAGTGAAACATGGTGGTGGCAGCAATATGCTGTGGGGATGTTTTTCAGCAGTCGGGACTGGGAAACTGGTCAGAGTTGAGGGAAAGATGGATGGTGCTAAATACAGGGATATTCTTGAGCAAAACCTGTACAACGCTGTGTGATTCGAGGCTAGGACAGAGGACCTTCCAGCAGGACAAGGACCCCAAACACAATGCTAAAGCAACATTTGAGTGGTTTAAGGGGAAACAATGCTAAAGCATCCGATCATTCTGAACGTGGTGACGTTTGTTGCCTACGACGGGACTACGTAGAGACTAGTAGCCAATAGCTTTGGTCTTGTAATGTGATCTGAGCATGCGTGGCACTTTGTCCGTCGGAATTCGCTACACACGATCGGAAAAAGTCCGATACTTTGTTGTCGGAAAATTTGAGAGCAAGAGATAAAACTTTGTCCGTCGGAGCCTACACACGGTCGGAATTTCCAACAACAATAAATAAATCTGTGGTCAGCGCAAACCATCCAACTTGAAAGAGCTGGAGCAGTTTTGCAAGGAGGAATGGGCAAAAATCCCAGTGGTAAGATGTGGCAAGCTCATAGTTATCCAAAGCGACTTGGAGCTGTGATAGTCGCAAAAGGTGGCTCTACCAAGTATTGACTTTAGGGGGGTGAATAGTTATGCACATTGACTTTTTCTGTTATTTTGTCCTATTTGTTGTTTGCTTCACAATAAAAAAAAAAAAAACATCTTCAAAGTTGTGGGCATGTTCTGTAAATTAAATGATGCAAATCCTCAAACAATCCATGTTAATTCCAGGTTGTGAGGCAACAAAACACGAAAAATGCCAAGGGGGGTGAATACTTTTTCAAGGCACTGTAAATACTTGTACCCCCTCCCATTTGTTGCATCAATGAAAGCAGCCACATGCGGGTATTCCAAATCCACCACCAACATATCACACAGCGGTAAACTCCCCTCCCTGCTGCAGGCAGTTATAATCACCGCAGATTCATTTGTATTCATTTTCTCTACTTCTGCTTTCATTGTTTTATATTACATTTCTTTCTAGCGCCGTCAGGAAAAAAAAAAAATCAAATTTCTAATTTACATCTTCTCAGATGAATATCAGCTGAAAATGAAATATAATATAAAACTCGTACAACCGCTGTGTCCATTTAAAGCTGAATTCCAGGAATTTAGCTGCTTTGTAATAAGTGAAGGCACACTATTGAGTTAAGTCTAAGGAGGTGCAGGGCCAGCGCTACCTATAGGCAAGGTAGGCACCGGCCCAGAGCGCACAACAGTCGGGGGCGCCGCCAGCTTCTGTGCCCCCACAGCAGGAGGACCACAGCAGCACACAGATAGCCGCTCGTGAACAGTTTGTCGGATCCACACTCCAGGAAACCGAGCGGCATAGACATGTCCCCCACCTCCAGAGGCTTGATGTAGTCTGCCCGTCCCGCTGCCTTGTAGATCATTGCAGCGATGGAAAAGACTCCCGCACCATCCAACAGGAAGGACTTCGGGTCTTCCGATCCAGTTTCCGGTCATAGGGAAGCCCGCATGACTCAATGATGGAGTCAGCTCGGCAGGAGTAGGTGTCCCTGCGAGCACTGAACGCGGGGCATTGGGAGATGTGGTAAAGCATAGACATGGGAACTGTCAAAAAATTTGTTTCTTTTCGTTTCGTCCCGTTTCGTATATAAGAAAATTCGTAATTCGTGTACGAAATTCCGTTCGAATTCGTACGAAATACGAAATTCGGACGAATCGTAATTTTTTTTTCCGAATCGTTAGTAAAGTTACGAATCGTTACGAATCGTTACGAATCGTTAACGCGGCTAATGAATTGTTGGTTCTCATAACACAGAGAACAATTCAAATCCAACTACAAATATCGAATTTCAATTTCAAGTTACGAATCGTTACGAATAGTTACGAATCGTTAGTAAATCCAACTACAAATATCGAATTTCAACTAATATGAAAGAAATTATAATAGCGGATATAACGAATGCTTCGAATGCTTCGAATGAATTCGAGATTCAGTATATCTAATATAGAGAACTGTTCCTGCACAAAGTGTCATTTTTGCAGGAAAAAAAGCTATTTAAAATCACTTGCGGCTATTGCCGGCAAATGAATTGTCAGCTCCATAACACAGAGAACATTCATTGATATAAAAAAAAAAAAAAAAAGCGTAGGGGTCCCCCCAAATTCAATAACCAGGCCCTTCAGGTCTGGTATGGATATTAAGGGGGACCCCAGCCAAAAAAAAAAAAAAAATGGCGTGGGGCCCCCCCCAAATATCCATACCAGACCCTTCAGGTCTGGGATGGATTTTAAGGGGAACCCCGGCCAAAAAAAAAAATGGCGTGGGGTGCCCCCCTTCTATATACTATATACTATATACTCTATAGTATGTCTATGAAGGGGCGCAGGTTTCCCGTGCTTAGAACTCTCTCTGTACAATGTGTCATTTTTGCAGGAAAAAAAGAAATTTAAAATCACTCGCAGCTAATTGCCGATTCCCGTAATACAGAGAACAGTTCGAATACAACAACTAACAAATATCTAATTTCAACTAATATGAAAGAAATTATAATAGCGGATATAACGAATGCTTCGAATGATTCGAGATTCAGTATATCTAATATAGAGAACTGTTCCTGCAGTGTCATTTTTGCAGGAAAAAAAGGCTATTTAAAATCACTTGCGGCTATTGCCGGCAAATGAATTGTTGGATCCGTAATACAGAGAACTATCATTCATTGAAGTCATTGATAAAAAAATGCGTAGGGGTCCCCCCAAATTCAATAACCAGGCCCTTCAGGTCTGGGATGGATTTTAAGGGGAACCCCAGCCCAAAAAAATGGCGTGGGGGTCCCCCATAAAATCCATACCAGACCCTTATCCGAGCACGCAACCTGGCAGGCCGCAGGAAAAGAGGGGGGGATGAGAGCGGCCCCCCCTCCCGCCTGAACCGTACCAGGCCACATGCCCTCAACATTGGGAGGATGCTTTGGGGGTCTGAGACCCCCAAAAGCACCTTGTCCCCATGTTGATGAGGACAAGGGCCTCTTCCCCACAACCGCGCCCGGTGGTTGTGGGGGTCTGTGGGCGGGGGGCTTATCGGAATCTGGAAGCCCCCTTTAACAAGGGGACCCCCAGATCCCCCCCCCCACCTGTGTGAAATGGTAAGGGGGTACAAAAGTACCCCTACCATTTCACCAAAAAAGTGGCAAAAATGGTAAAAATGACAGGAGACGGTCTTTGACAATTCCTTTATTAAAAGCTTCTTTCTTCTGGTCTTCCTTCTTCATCTTCTCCTTCCGTCATCTTCTTCCATCTTCTTCTTCCTTCGATTCGCTTCTTCTTCCTCCGGTCTTCTCGTCCTTCTCGTCCGGCGTCGTCCTTCTCGTCCTTCTCGTCCGGCATCGGCGTCTCTTCTCGCAGGCCGCTCCTCGCAATGGGAGGCTCCCGCTCTGTGAGGCTTCGCTCTGGCTGACAGGTCTTTTATAACGAAGGCACCTGGTGACCCCGCCCCCCCCTGACGTCATGGGGAAAGCCATAGGGAATTCCACATGACGTCTCCGTGTGTCAGAGGGGGCGGGGTCACCAGGTGCCTTCGTCATAAAAGACCTGTCAGCGGAGCGGAGCCACCCATTGCGAGGAGCAGCCTGCGAGAAGAGACGCCGATGCCGGACGAGAAGGACGAGAAGACCGGAGCAAGAAGAAGCGAATCGAAGGAAGAAGAAGATGGAAGAAGATGACGGAAGGAGAAGATGAAGAAAGGAAGACCAGAAGAAAGAAGATTTTAATAAAGGAATTGTCAAAGACCGTCTCCTGTCATTTTTACCATTTTTGTCACCTTTTTTGGTGAAATGGTAGGGGTACTTTTGTACCCCCTTACCATTTCACACAGGGGGGGGGGGCGGGATCTGGGGGTTCCCTTGTTAAAGGGGGCTTCCAGATTCCGATAAGCCCCCCGCCCGCAGACCCCCACAACCACCGGCCAACCACCATCAACATGGGGACAAGGTGCTTTAGGGGTCTCAGACCCCCAAAGCATCCTCCCAATGTTGAGGGCATGTGACCTGGTACGGTTCAGGCGGGAGGGGGGGCCGCTCTCGTCCCCCCCTCCTTTCCTGCGGCCTGCCAGGTTGCGTGCTCGGATAAAGGGTCTGGTATGGATTTTGAGGGGGACCCCACGCCATTTTTTTTTGGCCGGGGTTCCCCTTAAAATCCATCCCAGACCTGAAGGGTCTGGTATGGATATTTGGGGGGGACCCCACGCCATTTTTTTTTTTTTTTTTTTTTGGCTGGGGTCCCCCTTAATATCCATACCAGACCTGAAGGGCCTGGTTATTGAATTTGGGGGGACCCCTACGCTTTTTTTTTTTTCTGCAAAAATGACACTTTGTCATTCGAATTCATTCGTTATATCTGCTATAATAATTTCGTTCAAATTAGTTGAAATTCGATATTGGTAGTTGGATTTGAATAATTTGGAGCTCAAATTCGTAAACGGAATTTTTCCTGCAAAAATGACACTTTGTCATTCGAATTCATTCGAATCCATTCGAATCCATTCGAATCCATTCGAGTGCATTCGAATGCATTCGAATCATTTGGCAACGAAATTCGTAAACGGAATTTCGTATTCCGTACGGAATTCGTATTAAAAAAAATTTGTACTACGGA
Source organism: Lithobates sylvaticus (assembly GCA_028564925.1). Taxonomy (NCBI): domain Eukaryota; kingdom Metazoa; phylum Chordata; class Amphibia; order Anura; family Ranidae; genus Lithobates; species Lithobates sylvaticus. The sequence continues at coordinate 51,559,317 of CM053036.1, read as the reverse complement.
TTCGTAAATTCGTACGAATTTCGAAAAATTCGTACGAATTTCGAAAAATTCGTACGAATTACGAATTCGTACGAAACGAATCGCACATGTCTAGTAAAGCATGTATGCCACCCCAGCCAGACCTCTGTATGGCCCACCTTCCTGGCTGCCCTGTGCAGGCAGCTGCTGAACAATGCTGTCTATGGTCCTGATTAGGGATGAGTCTGTGGTTACTTACATTCGACTCGAACATCGGGTATTTGCCCGTTCACTGAATACCAAACATTATGGGGCGTTCGCAGGAAATTTGAGCACCCGCAGAATGCGCCATAATGAACAGCGAGATCACAGTGCATTGATGGCTGCTGAGTGGCCAAAGCATGCACCTGACCTGCATGCTTTGGCCAATCACAGTGCGCTCTGCTGTGAGAGTCCTGATTGGCCAAAGCCAGGGTGCCTTTGGCCAATCATGGCTCAGGGGGCTGAGTCCATGCCCCACATTATGTAAGGCTGCTTACACAGCAGCTGTACATAGTTTTATGAATGAGAGCAGCAAAATTACATTTCTAAAGACAAAAAAGTAATTTAAAGCTGTTTGTACTGTCGGATCCTGGCAATATAGATGAAAATCATTGAAAAAAACATCATTGGTCCCCCCCCCCCCCCCCCCGCCCAGTCCATTACCAGGCCCTTCAGGTCTGGTATGGATATTAAGGGGAACCCTGTGCTACAATTGAAAAAAAAATTGCGTAGGGGTCATCCCCAAAATCTATACCAGTCCCTTATACGAGCACACAACCTGGCAGGCAAAGGAAAAGAGGGGGGATGAGAGAGCGCCCCCCCTCCTGAACCATACCAGGCCACATTCCCTCATCATGGGGAGGGGGCTTTGGGGTCCCCCCAAATCACCTTGTTCCCACGTTGATGGGTACAAGTGCCTCATCCCCACAACCCTTGCCCGCTGGTTGTGGGGGTCTGCGCTCAAGGGGACCCCCAGATCCCGGCCCCCCTATGTGTACCCCATACCCATTCACCAAAAAAAGTATCAAAATGTAAAAAAATTGACTGAAGCCTCTTCGTGATGACAGCTGTTATATAGCTGAGGGTGGGGCCACCTGGTGACATAAACAGGTGACCCCGCCCCCTCTAACATTATGTGACATCACGTAATGTCAGAGGGGAGCGGGGTCACCCGTTTACGGGTCGTCGAATGCTGTGATTGAAGATTAATGGACATCATGGGACAGTTTTTTTTTTTTTAAATAAAGGACTTATCCCAAATTGTCTCTTGTCATTTTTAACATTTTGACACTTTTTTTGGTGAATTGGTAGGTGTACAATGTACCACATACCCAATTTACATGGGGGACCACCCGCAGACCCCCACAACCACCGGGCAAGGGTTGTGGGGATGAGGCCCTTGTGCGACCCTTGGGCGACCCCAAAGCATCCTCCCCATGTTGAGGGCATGTGGCCTGGTATGGTTAAGGAGGGGCGCTCTTTCACCCCCCCCCCCCCCCGCGCGCTTTTCCTGTGGCCTGTCAGGTTTCGTGCTCATATATAGTTCTACTTTAAAGTGATTGCAAATCCTCTTACATACAAAAAAAACTTTTATTGAACCATTTGCCTACTGGGCACTTTCACCCCCTTCCTTCCCAAGTCAATTTTCAGCTTTCTTACACTTTGAATGACAATTACACGGTCATGCAGTAATGTACCCATATGAAATTTATGTCATTTTTTATCACATAAATAGAGCTGTCATTTGGTGGTATTTAAGCACCACTTTTTTTTTTTGCTAAACAAACTAAAAAAGATCAAAAATTATAAAATGTTGTTATAAAATCTAGCAAACAGGTAATTTTTCTCCTTCACTTCACCTATTAGGCAGCACTGATGGGCACTGGTGAGGCGGCACTGACTGGCACTGAAAAGCAGCACCGATGGGCACTGATGAGGCAACACTGGTGGGTACTGATGAGGTGGCAATGATAGGTAACACTGATGAGCACTGATAGGCAGCATGAGAAGGCACTGATTGGCAGCAGTGATGGGCACTGATAGGCAGTGCTGATGGGCACTGTTGGGGCGACACTGATGATCAGTGCCCTGATTATCAGTGTAGATGTCCCCTTTCACACTTGTCGGTTACAGGCTCACTCCTCATACTGTCACAGCGTGAGGAAAGGAATGCTGATAACCGGCAAGTGTGTTTACATTGTGATCAGCTGTGATTGGCTCTTTTTCCCCCGATCCAAAGGACACAGTGATCGCAGAGCGTGCCGGAGGTGGTTCAGAGGGGACATCAATAGATGCCCTTCCAGAACTGGACGACCGCTCTGTAGCCGTCATTCGGCTAAAGCGCGGTCGGCAAGTGGTTAAGGATAGCGATCATATTAAAGCGGAAGTAAACCCACCGATTTAACGGTTTTAAAAAAAAAAGGCATGCCGGGAATGCTAACTGCACATTGGCTGTGCTCTCAACCAAACAGTCAAACCATCCAATGGCTGGTGTCATAACGGATCACATGTGCAGCACCGTGGCAGTTGAAGATTAAACAGAGGCAAAGATGGCAGCTTCCTTGGCTGAAAGCGATAGGGGGGTTTACTTCCACTTTAAGCCATTTATTATCACATAGTTGTTTGGCTCCTTTTTAAATCATGATAAAAGAAATCACCCAAATGGCCCAGATGAAAAGTTTCCATCCCCTGGAATGTTTGGCCTTGGTACACACACACACACACACACACACACACACACGTTAAAATGGCAATTAAAGGGTTAATTTCACACATACAGTATCTTACAAAAGTGATTACACCCCTCACATGTATGTAAATATTTTATTCTATCTTTTCATGTGACAACACTGAAGAAATTATACTTTGCTACAATGTAAAGTAGTGAGTGTACAGCTTGTATAACAGTGTAAATTTGCTGTCCCCTCAAAATAACTGTCATTGGGTCTTTCATTTTTGCTTTAATGGAATTTTTGTGGATGGTTTATATTTTCCGTATTTATAAGATTCAGCACAACTGAAATCCAGTAGATTGGCAACAGGGTGGAATTTAAATGAAATAAAAACATTTGTGAAAAGACTCTGTGAAGGAAGATTAAAGTGAAAGATGGAAAGAGCGACAACCTGTTCATCAAAGTCCTCTGTATATGGATGGGGAAAGTTGGTGCAGAGGATGGGAGGAGAAGTCTGTTCATCTGTGTGCCGGGTCAGCACTAACCTGGCCGGGGAATGGGATTCTGAATAATGATAAGAAAATATTTCTGTAAGGAATGGAAATGTTCTTTCCACAGTGAAATCTGTCTATTGTGCTCTGATCAGCGCAGCGCAGTCATGTGACGGTATGTGCTCTGGAGACGACAACACCCAACTCTGCCTGACAGTCCAGCTACATATCCTTCCTTCTATTGTGTGTATTCCTCTCCCCTTCCTTTCACGTCCTTCCTTCATTCCCTCCTTTTTTCTTGTCTTCCATCCTTCCTGCGTTTCTTTTTTAGATGGGAAAAAAAAGGAAAGAAAGAAATATTTGCTTTCTTTTCTTTCTTTTTTTTTTTCTTTTTCTCTATCTTTCTTTCTTATCTTTTAGTCATTCCATATTTATTATTAGGGCCATTACCGTAATATGTCTATCCATTAAAAAAAAAAATGTTTTATATATTTATAGATAGCAAATATTTCTTTCTTTCCTTTTTTTTCTTTTCTTTTCTTTTTTTTTTTTTCCTTTTTCTCTATCTTTCTTTCTTCTCTATCAGTCATTCCATATTTATTATTAGAGCCATTAATACGTCTATCCATTATTTTATTTCCTTCCTTCCTTCCTTCCTTCCTTCCTTCCTTCCATCCCAATGCTTTCTATGTCAATCTCTATATTTCTGCCTTTTAGTCTAATTATCTATCTTTCTATCTATCTATCTATCTATCTATCTATCTATCTATCTATCTATCTATCTATCTATCTATCTATCTATCTATCTATCTATCTATCTATCTATCTATCTATCTATCTATCTATCTATCTATCTATCTATCCTTCCCTCTCATTGTGTGTATATAGTATTTCTGTGTATCTGCACATTTCCTTCCTTCCTTCCTTCCCTATCAAAGTCATTTGTTTATTATTATCATTTATATCCATTCTTTCTTTCCTTATTTCATCTCTATCAAAGTAATTCCATATTTATTATTACATATTGTAATAAAAGTCCAGAATTTATAAAGCTTGTCTGAGCTGTCAGAAAACAGGAGACAGAGAGGAGAGATCTGAGAGCTGATTGGAGGGGAGGGAAGGAAAGAGACACCCCCCCCCCCCCCCACCCAGCTCACAGGAACAGAGCTGAGGCTGTCAATCACAGACTGTGTGCTGGAGCTCCGTTTTTATCTTGTTTTCAAGAAAACTAATCAGAAGGGATTCATGCAGATAGAGCAATGGGGCACCAGACAGGAAGTACACTTAAGCCCCATACACACGGTCGGACAATCCGCGGACCAGGTCTGTGGGACCATGTCCGTCATACTTTGTCCGATGTTGGTTTTGCGCACACACGGTCGGACAAAGTTGTCGGAAAATCCGATCATTCTGAACGTGGTGACGTTTGTTGCCTACGATGGGACTACGTAGAGGCTAGTAGCCAATAGCTTTGGTCTTGTAATGTGATCTGAGCATGCGTAGCACTTTGTCCGGTCGGACAACCGTACACACGATCGGATTTGGTGTGATCGGACCGTGTTGTCGGCAAATCTTTCCAGCAGGAGATAAGACTTTGTCCGTCGGTCAAACCGACGAACACTGTCCGATGGTGCATACACACGGTCTGATTTTTCAACAACCTTGTCCGATCGGACAGAATCCATGAAAAAGTCCGACCGTGTGTATGGGGCTTTAGTGCTCCAACACACTAATACAATTTGCATTGCAGCATTGTGGTTACCATTTGCTGAAGGTCTGGTTTCTCCTGCGTTATGGTGCGTTGCCAGACCATTTAACATGAATGGGCTATCTTAACGATGATGAGTGACGTCATGTGCAATAACGCAACACACTGCAATATTGAGGTGTGAAGGATGGCATAAAAGAAGAATGTTCAAAAAAATGTTCAATGTATTTTCTCCATAGTCTCAAGTTAATATTCCGTCCCAGGACAGTGACCCCAGTCACATATGATGCTGTCCTTCACAGATGCCTCTTTGGGTAGTAAAAGAGAGTCAGCTTCTAGGACCAGCAATGAATGCTCCATTAACACCCGGTCAGGTGCCATAGGGTCAATGGTAGCGGTTAAGGGCTATTGGATAGAGCAACCAGTTGAAATGTATGGATTTTTTTTTAGGAAGGCAGCACATGAATGTATAAAAGAGATTGCCATATGTTCACCCAGAGATAACGCAGATCTTTACATTTTACAGTTCAGGTAATGGCTGCGCCTTTCCGGAGACCGCGCGCCTTCTGCCCTTTTATGTGACTATGGCCATTATGTCAGCAAGTCATGGAAAGGACAAACACATAAAAATATAATAAATCCTAATTTCACTATTGATGGGATTTCATCTTCCATCCATTCCAGGGAGGAGAAGGGTTGGTTTCCTGTTTTCAAGCATGACTTGCTTTTCTGTTTTTTTTTTTTTTTTAAATGTTAAACACAAAAAAATGAATTGCTGGAGGCTTCTTCAGTACAAAAGTCAATGTGCCGAGGGCAACGTGCACTGCGCCTACCGACCCACTGATGGGGATGTGAACATCTGTACTGGAGATGGAGAGAACACAGAGAGAAATATAGAAATGTGTGACTACACAGAGATACTGTATACACACTATGAGAAGGATAGATAGACATGATCATAATCTGATAACAAATATGGAATGACTTTGATAGAGATATAAGAGCGAGGGAGGAAGGTTATAATAATAAATATGGAATGACTTTGATAGGATAGAAGTGTGAGGAAGGAAAGAAGGAAGGGAAGGAAGGAAGGAAGGAAGGAAGGAAGGAAGGAAGGAAGGAAGGAAGGAAGGAAGGAGGAAGGAAGGAAGGAAGGAAAAATGTAAAGACATATGGAGAGACATGATAATATTTTAATAATAAATATGGAATGACTTTGATAGGATAGAAGTGGGAGGAAGGAAGGAAAGAAGGAAAGAAGGAAAGAAGGAAGGAAGAAAGGAAAGAAGGAAGAAAAGGAAGGGAAGGAAGGAAGGAAGGAAGGAAGAAGAAGGAAGAAGGAAGGAAGGAAAGGAAGGAAGGAAAAATGGATAGACATATGGATAGACATGATAATATTTTAATAATAAATATGAAATGACTTTGATAGAGATAGAAGTCATAGGGAAGGAAAGAAGGGTAAAAATGTAAGGATAGACATAATGACAGTCATATTAATATTAATTAATAATAAATATGGATTTACTTTGATAGAGATGAAAGAAGGAAAGAAAGAATGGATAGAAATGATAATAATAAACATGGAATGATTTTGATAGTGATAGAAGAGAGAGCGGGAAGGAAGGAAGGAAGTGTGCAGATATACAGAAATACTGTATACACACAATGAGAGGGAAGGATAGATAGATAGATAGATAGATAGATACCGTATTTATCGGCGTATAACACGCACTTTTTCCCCCTAAAAATCGGGGAAAGTCGTGGGTGCGTGTTATACGCCGATACCCCAAAAAAAACAATTCAAAAATGTCAAAAATGGCAAGCGCCGCCGAAAAATAGCGAGCGCCGCCGAAAAAGACCGAGGCGCGGCCGAAAAAGACCGAGGCGCGGCCGAAAAAACCCGAAGCCGTGCCGGAATAGACCGAGCAGACTGTTCGGCTCTGCTCGGAGTCCCGCCTCCCTGCGCTCGCTCCGGAAACAGCAGGGAGGCGGGACCGTGATCGGAGCTGAACAGTCGGCTCGGCCTTTTCCGGGTCCGCTTCGGTCTTTTTCGGCCGTGCCTCGGTCTTTTTCGGCGGCGCGCGCGACAGAGAGTCTCAGCGGCGGGAAATTTAAACCCGGACCGGACTTCTAATGTCGCTGGGCATGGCTGCAATGACGCTGGCAAGGTACAATGTCGCTGGGCATGGCTGCAATGACCCTGGGCAAGGCTGCAATGACGCTGGGCATGGCTGCAATGACCCTGGGCAAGGCTGCAATGATGCTGGGCAAGGCTGCAATGATACTGGGCAAGGCTGCAATGACCCTGGGCAAGGCTGCAATGACCCTGGGCAAGGCTGCAATGACGCTGGGCATGGCTGCAATGACGCTGGGCATGGCTGCAATGACCCTGGGCAAGGCTGCAATGACCCTGGGCAAGGCTGCAATGACGCTGGCATGGCTGCAATGACGCTGGGCATGGCTGCAATGACGCTGGGCAAGCTGCAATGGCGCTGGGCAAGGCTGCAATGACGCTGGGCAAGGCTGCAATGACGCTGGGCAAGCTGCAAATGACGCTTAAATGTAAGTTTTTTTTTTTCCCTAAACTTCCCTCCTAAAACTTTTTTTCCTTAAAATGCCCTCCTAAACTTGGGGTGCGTGTTATACGCCGGTGCGTGTTATACGCCGATAAATACGGTAGATAGAGAGAGAGAGAGAGAGAGAGAGATAATTAGACTAAAAGGCAGAAATATAGAGATTGATATAGAAAGCATTGGGATGGAAGGAAGGAAGGAAAACATATTTTTAATTTTTTTTATGGATAGACATATTAATGGCCCTAATAATAAATATGGAATGACTGATAGAGAAGAAAGAAAGATAGAGAAAAAGGAAAAAAGAAAAAAAGAAAGCAAATATTTCTTTCTTTCCTTTTTTCTTCTATCTAAAAAAGAACTGCAGGAAGGATGGAAGACAAGAAAAAAGGAGGGAATGAAGGAAGGAAGTGAAAGGAAGGGGAGAGGAATACACACAATGGAAGGAAGGATATGTAGCTGGACTGTCAGGCAGAGTTGGGTGTTGCCGTTGTTCTATCACCAAGTGTCCGGCTGTCACTAGGTGTCCGAAGTGTACTGCGCATGCGCAGCGCATGCGCAGTACGGAGCATGAAGATCTTCGGAAATTGTCGGAAGATGAACGGCGCCTGCGCCGTGAGTCGAGATGAAGCCCCCACCATCCAAGCGGACATAGGGTTAGTCAAACTTAGAGGGCCCCTCGCGGGCTCGCTTCGCTCGCCAGGCTTCGGGCACAGCCTCGCTGCGCTCGGCTCTTTTATATTCTAAATCTATGCCAACTTGGATGGTGGGGCTTGAAAGTGGACTCACGGCGCAGGCGCCGTTCATCCTCTGCAATTTTCGGAATCAGAGTGTCCTGTGTGCTGCGCATGCGCAGTACACCTCGGACACTTCGTGATGAGGGACGGATAATGATACAACACCGTCTCCGGAGCACACACGGTCACATGACTGCGCTGCTCTTGCCGTTCGGTCTGATCGGTGCACAATAGACAGATTTCACTGTGGAAAGAACATTTCCATTCCTTACAGAAATATTTTCTTATCATTATTCAGGATCCCATTCCCCGGCCAGGTTAGTGCTGACCCGGCACACAGATGAACAGACTTCTCCTCCCATCCTCTGCACCAACTTTCCCCATCCTTATACAGAGGAGTTTGATGATCAGGTTGCCACTCTTTCCATCTTTCACTTTAATCTTCCTTCACAGAGTCTTTTCACAAATGTTTTTATTTCATTTCAATTCCACCCTGTTACCAATCTACTGGATTTCATATAAACCAGCCACAAAAATTCCATTAAAGCAAAAATGAAAGACCCAATGACAGCTACAAGTTGAAAGTGGACCTGTCACCAGGAACATGTTCTCATGCATGATCAGTAATGTGTCAGTGTAAAAATTCCAGGTATTTTTATTACCTCTCACAGAGATCACAACAACCCCCCCCCCCCCCACCCCCTCATGTCTTCATCTGCTTTTCTCTACAGAAGGACAGCATCATCTTTTTTCAGGCATCATCCAGGGTCACCATCTACTTCCTGGACTGAGATGCCAACTCAAAGATGACACAACCATGTAAACCCTGGTACCTGTGCAGTTCTTGGCTGTGTTCACGAACATTTGTCACAGATCAGGATGAGAAGGCCTGGCTCGCAGTCTCCGCTCTAATTCATCTCTGTGCAGGCCAGTCAAGTTCCTCCACCCCAAACATGCTCATCCATGTCCTTATGGACCTTGTTTTGTGTACTGGTGTGCAGTCATGTTGGAACAGGAAGGGGCCATCCCCAAACTGTTCCCACAAAGTTGGGATCATGAAGTTGCCCAAAATGTCTTGGTATGCTGACGCCTTAAGAGTTCCCTTCACTGGAACTAAGGAGTCAAGCCCAACCCCTGAAAAACAACCCCACACCATAATCCCCCCTCCACCAAATGATTTGGACCAGTGTATAAAGCAAGGTCCATTAAGACATGGATGAGCGAGTTTGGCATGGAGGAACTTGACTGGCCTACACAGAGTCCTTACCTCAACCAGATAGAACACCTTTGGCATGAATTAGAGCAGAGACTGCGAGTCAGGTCTTGTTGTCCAACATCAATGCCTGACCTCACAAATGTCCTTCTGGAAGAATGGTCAAACATTCCCATAGACCAGTGATGGCGAACCTTGGCACCCCAGATGTTTTAGAACTACATTTTCCATGATTCACATGCACAATGCAGTGTCGTTGAGCATCTTGGGAAATGTAGTTCCAAAACATCTGAGGTGCCAAGGTTCACCATCACTGCCATAGACACACTCCTAAACCTTGTGGACAGCCTTCCCAGAAGAGTTGAAGCTGTTATAGCTGCAAAGGGAGGGCCAACTCAATACTGAACCCTACGGACTAAGACTGGGATGCCATTAAAGTTCATGTGCGTGTAAAGGCCAGAGTCCCAATACTTTTGGCAATATAGTGTATGTGTGCACAGTGTTGTGGAATTTAGGGTTGTTTTACACTTATTTCACTGATTTTCACGTATGATGAATTAACATGGTGACCTAGGATGTAGTGGTTGTTAGGATAGAGCGCAGGGTTAATTGAAAAGATTGCATTCATTTGAATTTACTGCCTATTGCATCAAAACGCACTAAAAGCGGTTCATGTAGCATTTCTTCCAGTGCAACACACCTCTTTGCTGTCGCAAGTGCGTCAGCAAGGTAGATTGGGGAGCCATTTAGAATAAATGGCACTGCATTACACCAATGCATGTAACATGCGTTATCACCTTGCAGTAGTTTAAATGGACCATTAATGAGGTTCAAAGCACCAAAAAAAAAAATGAAATAAAAATAATAAAAAAAAATAAAAAATTGGACTCTTTTTGGCAATTGTTGAACACCACATTGTGCGTTCTGGTGTGCTGAAAAGTCTGGTATGTTCTAAAAATTAGAAATGGATGCATCATCCTACAAAATTCACATACAACGCACGTTAAAGGCTTGACCAATGATTGTTTCCGTGGCTAGCCTGAGTTCAGCCCTTCGTTTGCAATGTCCATCCTGCAGACACGAGTCTCGGTGATTGGTGGCACACCGCATTCTTCATATAGGCAGATGAAATTGGCAACAGTTCAGTGGAACAACACAAACCCTTGTCACACATCACACAGACTCACTGCACAAATCACTAAACGCTTATCTTGCATTGGCAGAAAATGCTGATAAAGCTTTGCGGGCGCCGAGCGATTTTTCTCAACTGTCAGTCCAACAAAACCAAACTTCACCACTTAAAGCGATATTCAAGGCTTGGCGTTTTGAAGAAAAAAAAAAAAATAACAATAGGTGTCAGTAAAAAATGCTGCGGGAGGTTGGCAACCCTGCCCAGTGATGACATCACAGGGTCTAAAATTTGGTAAGTAATGAAAGTGGGAAAAGGTTTTATTTTCAAAATGTATTTGCATTGGATGAAGAGGGGAGAGAGAACGAGGAAATGCAAAATATAAGTATATTAACCTTCAGCTTTAAGGCCTCTATATTATGGTGGTGTAAGAGAAAAAACACTTTACTGTATATTTATAAATTGGTATTGCAGCATACTGCAGAATAATACGTCCGCTTTAATTTATTGTGCGCCTCGTTTAAATAATGTATGCGTCTGCTATTTAATTGCTTTTTATGTAAAGCCCATCTGTGCACCAAATATTGAAGGCGGACCGTATGCCATAGGGAAAAAATTGTAATATTAACAATGCAACTCAATTAAAATACTAAATTCAATGCATAGTTATTAAAATGCATACTAAGGGGAATGTGGATATATTACACCCCCATCTCTTTCTCTTGATTTATTTTGTAACCCACTGGGTATTAGAAACATGAATCTATAGCTATAAGAAAAGGAAATAGTTTGCTCTTAGTTTTATTAGCAGCGCTATACTGATCTGCAGATCCTCCTTCACTTCCTCAGGGGGCCCCAGAACTGTCTGCCCTTACAATGCAAAGTGATATAGGGGAGACCCGGCTATGGATCCTTACAAAAAACATTAGAAAATTTACACAATCCCAGCATGACAATCCAGCTAATGTATTTCAGCATATGGCTTATGTTTAACCCATTGGCTCTTTAACCACTTCAGCCCCGGGAGATTTGGCTGCTGAATGACCAGGCCATTTTGTGCGATTCTGCGCTGCGTCGCTTTAACTGACATATGCACAGTCGTGCGACGCTGCACCCAAACAAAATTAATGTCCTTTTTTTTCCCACAAATAGAGCTTTCTTTTGGTGGTATTTGATCGCCTCTGCGGTTTTAATTTTTTGAGCTATAAACAAAAAAATAGTGTCAATTTTGAAAAAAAAACACAATATTTTGTACCTTTTTTGCTATAAAAAAAAACCCCATTTTTTTTTTTTTTTAAAGCAAATTTTTTCTCAGTTTAGGCTGATATGTATTCTTCTACATATTTTTGGTAAAAAAAAAAAAAAAAACGCAATAAGCGTATATTGATTGGTTTGCGCAAAAGTTATAGTGCCTAGTAAGTAAGTAATGGCGGCAATCTGTGATTTTTATCAGGACTGCGACATTATGACGGACACATCAGACACTTTTGACACATTTTTGGGACCATTGGCATTTATACAGCGATCAGTGCTATAAAAATGCATTGATTACTGTAAAAATGTCCCTAGAAGTGAAGGGGTTAACACTAGGGGGGGGGGCGATCAAGGGGTTAATTGTGTTCCCTAGTGTGTGTTTCTAACTGAAGGGGCAGGGGACTGACTAGAGGAAGTGACGGATCGTGGTCCCTAGCTAATAGGAGCACACCCGATCTGTCACTCCTCTCAGAACAGAACAGGGATTTGTGTGTTTACACACACACTTCTGTGTTCTGTCTCTTGTGCCCGCGATCGCTCGTGCCCAGCGGTCATCGCGACAGTCGACCACGAGCATTGGCACCCCCCGCAGTGCAGCGCGCCTGCTATCCCGATCCCGCAAGCCGACGTATAGCTACGAAGGTTCGCAGGATCGTGCCGACCTGCCGCAGTATGGCGGCGGCTGGTCAGCAAGCGGTTAAGGGGTTTGGAATGCCAGGAGGTGGAGCGGGGCTTGTGACCATGTGACTGCCGTGATTGGCAGTGACGGTGGTCACATGATCGGAAAACATGATCGGCACAGTGAGCCGCGAGTCACTGTACAGGGAGCGTGCAGGACGCATGCTCTCGGCACAGCCCTATGGGCGCTATTGCATGCAAATATGTGGCTGCTTAGCGTTAACTTAACTTAGCGTGCCCAGGTGCACACAGCCCATTTAACGAGGGGCTGGTGAGAGCTGTAGGAGGTGGAAGGTGGAGTGTGAGCAGCTTGCTGCTGTTTAGAGACAGGCCCCAGTTAAGAAAAATGTCTGCCCTGTGTGAGACTACATCCCTGGTGAGGGGGGGGGGACGTCTTGTCTGAAGAACTGGGAAAGTCGGGACTTAGGCGGCCAGAGTAGGGTCTGGGAGGCTGGGAGAGCCGAGGCAGCTAGCAGGTCCAAGAGGGGTTGGAGAAAGTCCTAAAGTCTTGAGGACAGTGAGCAAACCCAGGAGGTTGGAGAATACCGTTAAGGCCAGGAGTATGCTGGTTCAGCAAGGAACTGCAAGTCAAGGCAAAGTAAGCCTAGGAGCAAGGTGGCTTAATATTTTTCTCATTTGTTGGAGAAGAACCCGTGTGGGCAATCTGGTGTAAAAACGTTTGTTTTGTTCCTTTTAATAAAAATGGGCTGCCACGCCCTTAAACCTGATAACTGACTGCCGTGGACTCACTGGAAAAATGCATATATCACTGAGCTAAACTACCCCAATATCACACTATGTAAAAAAAAATGCCAACTGTCCTAGATGCTATTAATAAATTGTATTCTCCTCTTTCCTCTTTCATATTCTACCCTTCCCACGTACATTACAAAAAGTATTGGGACACCTGCCTTTACACGCACATGAACTTTAATGGCATCCCAGTCTTAGTCCATAGGGTTCAATATTGAGTTGACCCACTCTTTGCAGCTATAACGGCTTCAACTCTTCTGGGAAGGCTGTCCACAAGGTTTAGGAGTGTGTCTATGGGAATGTTTGACCCTTCTTCCAGAAGTGCATTTGTGGGGTCAGGCACTGATGTTGGACGAGAAGGCCTGGCTGGCAGTCTCGGCTCTAATTCATCCCAAAAGTGTTCTATCAGGTTGAGGTCAGGACTGCGTGCAGGCCAGTCAAGTTCCTACACCCCAAACTCGCTCATCCATGTCTTTATGGACCTTAATTTGTGCACTGGTCCAAATCATTTGGTAGAGGGGAGATTATGGTGTGGGGTTGTTTTTCATGGGTTGGGCTTGGCCCCTTAGTTCCACTGAAGGGAACTCTTTAGGCGTCAACATACCAAGACATTTTGGACAATTTCATGCTCCCAACTTTGTGGGAACAGTTTGGGGATGGCTGGACACCCTTTCTGTATAATTAGGACCACTGTCTATGGCAACAATCTTGTAGTTGTTACTAACGGCAAAGGTATTCAACTTGTCCCTGGCTTGGCACTCCACAAGCGTCACCTCTGCTGTCTCAATGTGTCCATGACTTGAAACTTGCTGTTGCTTTCCCACTTCTTCACCATCTTCGGTTGGTGAGAAGTCTGCTCTGGTACTGGCTTCAGCTCACTCACTGTGGTCTCCGGTAGCAAGGTGGAGGGCCCCTTTGTGGCGAAAGCTTCCGCTCTACCTCCGACCCCGACAGGTTCCTCAACCGGCGGAACCATTTCTTCTGGTTGGACTACAAGCCTGCAGTCCCAACCCTGCACTGCTTCTGTATAGGCTCCCAGATAGCCTAGCAGCCAGATATTCCTGGGATAGGCCTTAGGTTTCTGGCCTAGCAGTCCAGGGCAATACGACACACGTCCACTCAGACAGCCATCCAGGTGGCACCGAACCCTGATCACCTGACTCCACCCAAAAAAATAGGTTCTTACAGCAGGCCAAGGTACCCAAGAAAATCCCTGCCCATTGGTTGAGAGACCCCATTCATTCCTAATCTGTCCTTGCAATGCTCTTGTCTTATCTAATGCCACCAGATACCCGGCCATCTAGCGACAGAAGAGAAAAGTGAAGCAATTCCAGAATTAAGGTGAAAATCAATAGTGGAAAGAAGGGGTTTTGGGACTTTAAATGAGGCGTGGGTGAGCGCCTCCATCCCTGTATTTGGTATAATCGAGAAGGAGTTTGGGACTTTAAATGAAGCAGTTGAGAATGCAGAGGTAGAGGTAAAAAAAGAAATATTTATTTCATGACAATATATAACAAAAAATGAATTTCATATATATACAACCATTTGTAGTATGCACAAAATATTAACATCATGGATAAAAATGGTCTAAATGGATACATGGTGGTCAGAATAGTAACATCTAAAACAATAATAATATGACCTGCACGTGCTACAGACGGCATGCCTGGTAGCTATATTGATGGTCGCATGGAGTATAAATATAGTAGTACTGTCTAGTGTTGATAACATCATCAGAATAGAATTGGTATGGCTGTGGCATCAAAAATAAAGCTCTACGCGTTTCGTGGGTATCTCCCCACTCGTCAGGAGCAGATGCGACAGATTCCTAAAAAATATACAGATATGATAAGCCATACACTATATAGGACAGACTCTGAAAAATAGTGGTAACGGTTGTTAACCAGACACACTTACCAACCCTGGCAGGGAGTGCGACAAGTGACAACCGGCATAAAGGGAGTCAGAGGCGCATAATTCACTGCGGGAGCTGAGGCGGCACTATATACACTTGCAGTAGCAAGGTGAAAATCAATTGACCTATCAATTTGCCAAATCAAATATCACTTGGCAAATACATGTAGTGGCAACCCTGCCTAAACAATAGGGGGCTACACCATTAAAGTTCATGTGCGTGTAAAGGCAGGCGTTCCAATACTTTTGTCAATATAGTGTATGTCAAATGTTATTTTATAGACACTACTGAGATTATCTCACAGCTCCACCTATAAGTAAAACCTTCAAAAAAATAAAATAAAATAAAAAACCCATTTGCAACATGTTTACCTCATCATTTTTTATTCTCTAAAAGACCATAACCTTATCAACTGGAGTCACCATGTGATTATGTGTTCTGCTGATAAAGCTCTTCACACTCAAAGCTCTTAATATATTCCTGGATACGGTGGGTGACTTTTCACATCAATCTGGCAAGTTGTCACCTTTCCTGGCCTGTCAATGTAAAATACCGTCTGACAAGACTGAGTCGTAACAATGCCTTTTATCCCACCTAATCCTGACATGTCCAGCGTGACACTTGAGCTTATAAAGCATAAAATTGAAAGATGATATGGAGACTCTAACCAAAGTGAAGGCAGAATAAGTGAATATATAACATGTATATAGTAGCAGGATGAATACAAAACATCTACAGTACAAATTGTGACTTCCAAAATTGTGATTAACCACTTCAGCCCCGGTCCAATTTGCAACCAAAGGACCAGGCCCCTTTTTGTGATTCGGCACTGCGTCGCTTTAACTGACAATTGCGCGGTCGTGCAACGTGGCTCCCAAACAAAATTGGCGTCCTTTTTTTCCCACAAATAGAGCTTTCTTTTGGTGGTATTTGATCACCTATGCGGTTTTTATTTCTTGCGCTATAAACAAAAAAAGAGGGACAAGTTTGAAAAAACGCAATATTTTTTACTTTTTGCTATAATAAATATCCAATTATTTTTTTTTAAAACTAATTTTTTCCTCAGTTTAGGCCGATACGTATTCTTCTACATATTTTTGGTAAAAAAAAAAAACGCAATTAGCCGTTATTGATTGGTTTGCGCAAAAGTTATAGCGTTTACAAAATAGGGGATAGTTTTATAGCATTTTATTAATATTTTGTTTTTTTTTTACTAGTAATGGCGGCGATCAGCGATTTTTATTGTGACTGTGACATTATGGCGGACACATCGGACATTTTTGACACATTTTTGGGACCATTGTCATTTATACAGCAATCAGTGCTATTTAAATGCACTGATTCCTGTGTAAATGACACTGGCAGTGAAGGAGTTAACCACTAGGGGGCGGGGAGGGGTTAAGTCAGCCCTGTGTGTGTTTTCTTACTGTAGGGACTTGGCGTGTGACGTCATTGATCGTCTTTCTCTATGACAGGGAACAGACGATCAGTGACAGTCTCACTAGGAAGCACGGGGAGAGGTTTGTTTACACATACCTCTTCCCGTTCTTCAGCTTTGTGACGCGATCGCGGGACACCAGCGACGATCGGGTCCGCTGGTCCCGCGGCTCACTGAGCTTAGGACGGGATCCACGGGATCCATGGCTGGGCACTTAAAGGACAACGTACCTGTACGTTGATGTGCCCAGCCGTGCCATTCTGCAGACATATATGTGCAGGAGGCGGTCCTTAAGCGGTTAAACCCAAAATATATTGCAGCTTACCAATCATTAGATGTGGTGGCTGCATTTGTTTTTTTATTTTTTCACCTGGTGATCTATATTAGAGAGCCCCCACTCGGGATGAAGGAGCACAGGGGATACCTTTGGACAGCAACATTTTCAGTCTGGGGGGAGGGGAGTGTTAGATGTACTAGCAGATTTAAGTACACTAACAAATAGAAGTCAAAATTCCAGCTAACACCTTATAAGCAGTTACAGTAAAAAAAAAAATTCACTTTTGGGATAAAGGTTTTACATTAATAAAAATCATTGTAAGCAGTGCACCCCTGCCAGTGTTAAATTGCTTCTCTCATCGGTCATCAAGAAAAAGAAGCAGCCGGCAACTCCATAACATAAAGTGTATTTATTGTAAAGCCTTCACAGTGAGTACAGCCAGCAGCAGACTAGTTTCGGCACTAAGCCTTGTTCACAATCACACATATTCATTCAACAGCATGAACATTTATACATAAAAAATAATCACATGACTACTGCTCCTCTCCAATCATCAATGTGTTCAATTAAAATCAAGTGATTGGTTACAAATTGTCAACAGATGACAAGTGAGAAGCGAAGAGTCTAGCTATAATACAACACATAAGATACAAACAGGGGCGGACTGACAACTCATGGGGCCCCCGGGCAATAGGAGCTTATGGGGCTCCCAGGCAATCAGAGATTATGGGGCCACACAGTATATACACACACAGTATACTATCACACAGTATACACATACATGTACACACAGTATACACAGACATGTTTCTATTGGCTGAGAAGGTACTGGAGAGGTGGGACAGCTATAATCTCGGGATTTATAGACCAAAAGGATGTCGGTAAGGGACATTTCAGAGACAGATGTAAAAAAAAAACACAGATTTTTACATACTGTCCCTGGTTTTACTGAGGCTGGCAAACCCGATGGGGCCCCCTAGTGACCTGGGGCCCTCGGGCACTGCCCGAGTGGCCGAATGGTCAGTCCGCCCCTGGATACAAAACATACAAAGACTATCTTGACATGTGAGAAAACACACATATTAAAAGCTCTATGAGAGAATCTCATTATTTTTTTAATGAATTTAATGGAAAAATGTAATGAATGATTAATGATTTAATGAAAAAATATAGATTTAAAAATTCATAAGTTACGAAATGTAACCACTTCCCGCCCGCCCGCCCGCCCACTGTCATATGACGGGGGGACAAGAAACCTATTGTTCCGGGCTGCCATCATATGACGTGATTTCGTTTGCGGCCACTAGGGGTCGCACGCGCGCCCGCCGGGTCGCTGGGGACCCGATGCACGTTCCCCCTGGCGGCCGCGATGTCCGCCAGGCACCCGCGATTGCCCAGTAACTGAGCAGGACGTGGATCTGTGTGTGTAAACACACAGATCCACATGCTGTCAGAGGAGAGTAG
This sequence comes from Lithobates sylvaticus, assembly GCA_028564925.1. Lineage (NCBI taxonomy): Eukaryota > Metazoa > Chordata > Amphibia > Anura > Ranidae > Lithobates > Lithobates sylvaticus. The sequence continues at coordinate 51,541,015 of CM053036.1, read as the reverse complement.
ACAGATGGTGTGTCTCTTGTACATAGGGACACCAATCGGTCTCCTCCCCCAGTCAGTCCCCTCCCCCCACAGTTAGAATCACTCCTATAGGGAACATATTATCCCCTCAATCTCCCCCTAGTGTTAACCCCTACCCTGCCAGTCACATTTATACAGTAATCAATGCATTTTTATAGCACTGATCGCTGTATAAATGTGAATGGTCCCAAAAAAAATGGTGTGTCTCTTGTACATAGGGACACCAATCGGTCTCCTCCCCCATCCCCTCCCCCCCGTTAGAATCACTCCTAGGGTCCGCCGCAATATCGCAGTCACGCAATGATCGCAGTCACGATAAAAATCGCAGATCGCTGCCATTACTAAAGAAAAAAAAAAAAAATAATAATAAAAATGCTATAAATCTATCCCTATTTTGTAGATGCTATAACTTTTGCGCAAACCAATCAATATATGCTTATTGCAAATTTTTTTTACCAAAAATATGTAGAAGAATACGTATCGGCCTAAACTGAGGAAAAAATTTGTTTTAAAAAAAAAAATTGGATATTTATTATAGCAAAAAGTAAAAAATATTGCGTTTTTTCAAACTCGTCCCTCTTTTTTTGTTTATAGCGCAAGAACTAAAAACCGCAGAGGTGATCAAATACCACCAAAAGAAAGTTCTATTTGTGGGAAAAAAATGATAAAAATTTTATTTGGGTACAGCGTTGCATGACCGCGGAATTGTCATTCAATATGCGACAGTGCTGAAAGCTGAAAAATGGCTTAGGCAGGAAGGGGGTGTTCGTGCCTGGTAGGCAAGTCGTTAAAGACTATACATAAAAAATAGTACACATTCAAAGTGTATCACAAGCAATGGGAATAATACAATGCCCATAACTCCAGGACTTTTTTGAACTTATTTCATAAAAAGGTCTACATCATAGTGGTGGTTCATTCCCGCAGGTACCCTTGTCTGTAAGTGGAAAATCCACCAGACCAGGGCCACAGGGCAAAAGGGGCAGCTGCTCCGGGCCCATTCATTGTTGTTGGGCCCAAATGAGCTGCCCCTTGAGCACGCACTGCCAGAAAATAGTTGGTAAAGTGGATTCGGGAGGTCCCAAGAAATTTTTTGCCCAGGGTGCAATCAATATTAAAGACGGCCCTGCACCAGACTTCACGTGAAAGAAGTGCACGGTGGATGTCAACCCAGGATAATTTAAAGGAGTTGTAAACCCTTGTGTTTTTTCACCTTAATGCATTAAGGTGAAAAAACTTCTTCTAGTGACTGCCCCCCCCCCCCCCATTTTACTTACCTGAGCCCTGTAATTTCCCACAACGGAGACGCACTCTTGCTCTGTCTGGGGTTCTCGGCTCTTGGCCATTGGCTCCCGCTGCTGTCCATCAAATCCAATGATGTGGGCGCCAGGGGGCAGGGTCGAGTCCTACATTCGGCGTCTATGGACACCGAATGCTAGACTAGGAGTGCTTCTCCTAGGGGGTTATACAATGCAAGGAGGAGCCGCCAAGGATCGGGGCCACTCTGTGCAAAACGAACTGCACAGTGGAGGTAAGTATGACATGTTTGTTATTTAAAAAAAAAAAAATAGCTTTATGCCACGTACACACGATCGGAAATTCGGCCAGCAAAAGACCCATGAGAGCTTTTGGTCGGAAATTCCGACCGTGTGTATGCTCCATTGGACTTTTGCTGGCCAAGTTCCAGCCAGCAAAAGATCGAAAGCAGGTTCTCAATTTTTCGGTCTGAAAAAGTTCTGATCGGAAATTCCGATCGTCTGTAGCAATTCCGACGCACAAAATTCCTATGCATGCTCGGAAACAATTTGACGCATGCTCGGAAGCATTGAACTTAAAGTGGGGTTGCACCCAAAAAAAAAATCATTAATGTTCCTAAAAAAAATAAAAAATAAAACATTTGGAAATTTTTTTTTTTGTAGTCTGCCTCCTTCAATGCCTGGGCTGGTGACATCACTTCCCTTCGGAGCAGGAAGGGCTCAGTTCTGCCCCTCCCTCTTGTCAATCATCTGGGACACGTGACAGATCCCAGATGATTGCGCGGCCGCCGAACGGAGGGGGGACGAGCAGGGCCTCGATTCCCCGCATCGCTGGACCCTGGGACCCTGAGGTGTCCGATTATTAAAAGTCAGCAGCTTCAGTATTTGTAGCTGCTGACTTTTAATCATTTTTTTTTAAATGGGCACACCACTTTAATTTTATCGGCTATTCGTAGTGTTTTACATCACCGCGTTCTTGTGTGACCGTATGTATGCAAGCCAAGCTTGAGCAGAATTCCGTCGGAAAAAACATCCAAGATTTTTCTGACGGAAAATCCACTCGTGTGTACACGGCATTACACTCAGTTTAACTCTTTCCAAGCCTGAATGTGAAAAGGATGCCATATTGCCATTATGTTCATACTTAAAGTGCTTAGACCCATTGGATAAGCCTTTGTCAGTACTGTAAGATGCACCATGAAAATGTTCGCTGATTCGAGTTCTCATTGGTCTCATGGTGCAACCCACATATTGTTTGTTACATTTATCGAATTCCACAACATATACAACATTGCTAGTGTCACAGTTGATATATTCACAAATCGTGAATTCTCGTCCTGTGGCACATGAAACTACTGTCTTGTGTTGTCTAGTGTCTACTACAGAAACGGCATGTGTTATTCCCACAAATGTAAGAGCCCACAGTGTTCAACCAAGTTTTTTTGTGGTTTTCAAGCCGCCGTGCCAAAACACTAGGAGTTTGTTTGAGTCACAGCAATACAAAAAAACTTGGTACCACCAATGCAATCACTTTAAAGTGGATGTAAACCCTCACATATACCCAGTGAAGTGAACAGCCTCAGACGATACACAGAGATAAAACAAATCCTCTTACATTGTACATGCATATCTGCTGTCTTCAGCTTTATATAATGTTTAGAAAGTTCAGATCGTGTTGGGAGATTTTCTCTTCCTGTTCAACACTGGAGTGAAGTCTGGGCATACAGCCAAGACAGCTGATTGGAGGAAAGGCACACACCCCCTCTCCTCATAGGTAGAGACTTTCAGAGCTAATTGTTGAATGTTCAGCTCAGTGCTAATCTATTTAAAGCATCCTCCCCAACACAAAACTCTGGCTGCTTTTATCATATGTGACGGAGAACTTGTCAGGAGTTATCAGGCTGATAACAGAAGAACGGGGCAGGAGACAGCTACTTTGAAGAGAGATAACAAAACACTGCAGATATATGTGCCCAGCTCAAATTTCATGAATCGGGTTTACATCCACTGTAACCACTAGCCAACCAGCCACCATTGTGGCGGCAGGTTGTTTCTCCTGTGCAAATCTCCAAAGCTGTACGTCGGCAGGGGTGCGCTCTCGCTGGGCACTCGATATCCCTCGGCGACCCGCGATCGCCTAGTACAGAGGCAGATAGTTAGCCCTATAGTTAGAACACGCTGAGGGAACACAAAACTTGATCGCCCCTACTGTTAACCCTTGGCTTGCCAGTGTCATTTTTACATTGATCACTGCATTTTTATAGCACTGATCAATGTAATAATGTCACTGGTCCCCAGTTGGTGGTCAGATTTGTCCACCGCAACACCGCTAAAAATCACAGATCACTGCCATTAATAGTAAAAACAATAAAAAAAAAATAAAAGTCCCTAAGTCTATTCCATAGTTTGTAGACGCAATACGTTTTGCGCAAATCAATCAATATACGCCTATTTCATTTTTTTTTTTACCAAAAATATGTAGAAGAATATATTTCGGCCTAAACTGATAAATAAATTCGTTTTTTTATAGATTTTTTTGGTATATGTATTATACCTGGCTGATCCTGCCTGGTTGTTCCCTCTCCTCCGGTAAACCACAGATGGTATATCAAGGCTGCTGAGCCCTGACACCATGGTCAGTTTACGTGCCTCCATCATCCGCTGTCTCCCCTGTCTCTCCTGTGTCCTCCTCCCCTCCCTGCCTGTGAGCTGGTACCAGTGCCGATCTGCTCCCCTCCCGGCTGCTCTAAAACTATGTTAAGTTTCTATCTTTCCCATGTTGGATAAGAACATGTGTCCTAGTGTCTGTGCTTTATAAAAAAAAAAGCCAATGCCTACCTGTTTTTACAGCGCCTCACGGCGCTCACATAACTCCCCTCTTCCCCCTTCTTCCCGGCTGACGTCAGCGGAAGTGCTCGGCCCCGCCCGCTGGAGCTGTCAGACTGAGAGGAGAGAGCCAATGAGACATGTGAGCACCAGTAGGCACTGTGTAAACAGGTAGGCATTGGCTCAGACACTAGGACACATATTCTTATCTAACAGAGGGGATGATATAAGCTTAAAATAGTGGCTTAACAACCCCTCTAATAATAAAAAAAAGTTGTATGGTCTATTTTTCTAATAATTTCAACAGTATAATTTCCAGTCCATCACACATGCTATAGCAGATGCAACAACCGCGACATGTTTCTCCAAATTTACGGCTTCTTCAAGAGTTTATGTAGCAATCTGGACTGTATAGTAAACTGTCTGTTAGATCAAAGTTAACCACTTCAGCCCCGGAAGGATTTGCCCCCTTAATGACCAGTACATTTTTTGCGATACGGCACTGCGCCACTTTAACTGACAATTGCGCAGTCGTGCGACACTATACCAAAAACAAAATTGACATACTTTTTTTCAAACAAATAGAGCTTTCTTTTTGTGATATTTGATCACCTCTGCGGTTTTTATTTTTTGCGCTATAAACAAAAAAAGGCCGACAATTTTGAAAAAAAAAATTTTTTTTTACTTTCTGCTATAATACATATCCAAAAAATATATATAAAAACACATTTATTCATCAGTTTTGACCGATATATATCCTACATATTTTTGGTAAAAATAAAATAGCAATAAGCGTATATTGATTGGTTTGCGCAAAAGTTATCGCGTCTACAAACTATGGGATAGATTTAGGGACTTTTATTTTTTTTTTACTGTTTTTACTGGTAATAGCGGCGATCTGCGATTTTTAGTGGGATTTTGACATTGCAGCAGACAAATCTGACCCCAAATTACACTTTTTGGGGACCAGTGACATTATTACGTTGATCAGTGCTATAAAAATGCACTGATCAATGTAAAAATTACACTGGCAGGGAAGGGGTTAACGCTAGGGGCCGATCAAGGGGTTAAGTGTGTTTTACCTGGGTGTGTTCTAACTGTAGGGGGATGGGCTCACTGGGACATGACAGAGATCACTGGGAACAGAAGATCTCTGACATGTCATCTGGCTGAAGAGGAAATCACATTGTTTAAAATACATAGGCAGTTCCCCCATTCTGTCTCTATACACCACGATCGCAGGTCGCCGGCGGACATCGTGTCCGTGTGCCCAATATCTCCTATGCAAAGACCGACGTACACCTACGGTGGTTTACGCAGGAGAGCCGACCTAAGGCCGTATAATGACGGCGGCTGGTCGCCAAGTGGTTAATGAAGAGCATCATCAGTGTTTATGTCAAGATCTGGAACCAACATACTGATGTCTAATGCAGCTGGATAGATGACCACAGGAGGAACAAAATGTCCTGGAAAAGGACCATTGAATGTATTGCATTACCTAGGAGAATCCTCAGACCTGGCTTTGAATAAATGACAACAGATGAAATTTGTTTATTGACATTCTGTGCAGTATGTCTGGAAAGACAGGCTCCAGGCTGGAGCCACAAGGCAGCAATAGTCTTTCCAGACATACTGTACAAAATGTCAATATACAAATTTCATCTGTTGTCATTGTAGTATTGTAGGTGCTAGAGAGGGTATATGGTTTTTGGCTTCTCTGCTTAACAGAGAAGTAGACAGGCAAATTTAGGTGTTGTCTGCTTAACAGAGAGCAGTGATTGATGAGTGAGGTCTGCTCAGTCTGCTCTGATGCTGATTCATGCTGTCTTGGAGATTTCACACTGATCCAATAGTGATGAATCATATTGGACAGTGGGAGGAAACCCAGCAGGTGAAAGCATGGATGTAGATACAGCCATGGCCAATTAGCAGGGGAGGTGCCCCATTGCATGCTGGGTGACTGTATTTTTATTGCAAGAGCACATAGGCTCGGGGGGGTTCCAGTCCAGCCCACCTCTGAGGAGAGAGGTTCAGGTGGGGAGGAGGCGGCCGCCCCTTCCCAGCGTGGAAGGCCATGCAGCCCCAGATGCCAGATCTTAGGGCCTGAAGCCTGCAAGCTACAACCCAGGGTTCATGTGCAAGCTGACTGAGGGAGAAAGTCTATGGATCTGGTCCCGCTGGTCCTAGAAGTCAGCATACTGGGTGTGTGAGCTAAAGGAGACACTGGCTAGTGTCTTGAAGACTTAAGTCTAATGACAAAGTCCACTGAGTCTTTTCTGCTACAGAGGGACTTTTTCTTCCATACAGACCCTGTATGGTTCAGCAGATCATCTGCTTCCACAGTAATTCAGAGAGAGTTGTCCTCACATGTGAATAGTTCATTTGGAGTATCCTACTAATTCCCTTCTCCTATTCAAGTTCTCCAAATAAAGCATAAAAACAAATCCCCTAGACTGGTCATTGGAGACAATGAGCGGAAGAGTGTGTGCACCTGGCTGTGTGAAATACTGTGTAACTTGCTGTAGGATAATCAGTGGGAGCGCCCAGGGACAAGTATTCCAGCAGTTCTTGCGGGAGCAGTGCTACATCTATTCAAAGCAGTGTCTAAGGATGCTCCTAGGTGATGCAATACATTCAACAGTCCTTTAACTTTTTGTCCCTCCTGTGGCCATCTATCCAGCTGCATTAGTCATCAGTACGTTGGTTCCAGATCTTGACATAAACACAGATGATGCTCTTCATTAAAGTGATACTAAAGTCTCAGATTTGTTCATTTAGAAATAACAAACATGGTATACTTACCTGCTCTGTGCAGTGGTTTTCCTGGCCCCTCCCTCCCGCTGAGTGCCCCCACAGCAAGCAGCTTGCTATGGGGGCACCCGAGCCGAGGCGCTGCTCTGTGTGTGTCCATTCAGACATTCAGAGTCGCAGTGTGGCCCTGCCGCCTCTCCCTCCTCATTGGCTTACTGACTTTGATTGACAGCAGTGGGAGCCAATGGCGTTGTGCTGCTGTCTCAGCCAATGAGGGAGAGTCCTGGGCAGATGAGCTCAGGTAAGTATTAGGGGGGCTGCTGCACAGAAGGCTTAAAATTAAAAACCTTCTGACTTTGCAACCACTTTAACTTTGATCTAACAGACAGTTTGCTATACAGTCCAGATTGCTACATAAACTCCTAAAGAAACCATAAATTTGGTGAAGCATGTTGATATTTTTGCATCTGCTATAGCATGGAATATGTAAACTGAAACTGTTAAAAACTGAACTCATTTATGATTGTTGTTTTTAAGAAAATAATACTTTTTAATTGAAATAATAAAGTCAATTGTTAAATTTTAAATTTATGTGATAATTAGCACCTTTAAAGTAGACATGTGCACTTACAAAAAATGTGTTCGTTTTTGTTTTCGTTTTAATAGTTTTTTTTGCTTTTTTTAGAAAATTCTGAAATTTGGAAGTTCGGATTTTTAAATTTCGGAATTTACAAATTTCGAATTTACAAATTTTCTAATTCACGAATTTCAAATTTTCAAATTCACGAATTTATGAATTTTCAAATTTACGAATTTATGAATTTTCAAATTTACGAATTTTCAAATTCCAGAATTTATGCATTTTCAAATTTACGAATTTTCAAATTTTCAATTTCCAAATTTTTTAATTTCCGAATTTCCGAAATTCTCCAATTTTTGAATTTCCGAAATTTCGATTTCCGAATTTCCGAAATTTTCGTATAGTCTAGGGATAATTAGAGTAAACATGTATTTATTTATTTTACTTGATAGGCTGCCTCAACTGATATCATATGCATATCAAAGCTTATGGCTTTGATCTGCAGATGAATCAAACAGAGTAAATACAAAAGTAACAATGGTACATGACGTGTGTTCAAAAATGGTGTCAGGCAGTCTGTTTTTTGACAGCAGCAGTTTCTATAGCTGGCATATTCACACAGCAACTCCTGTCATTTCCACAGTCAGGAATTGCCAGTGAGTGTGAGGGAAGGAGTGAAAGTGACGACATTAAAATGTAAATTGTTATATGAGATTTTACTGATTGAATTTACATATCCACTTCAGCTCCAGAAGATTTATCCCCCTTTCTGGCCAGGCAATTTTTTGCGATACGGCACTGCCTTATGTTAACTGACAATTGCGTGGTCATGCAAAGCTGTACCCAAATAAAAGTTATGTCCTTTTTTTTCCCCCAACAAATAGAGCTTTTTTTTGGTGGTATTTGATCACCACTGCCCTTTTTATTTTTTGTGCTATAAACAAAAAAATGCCGACAATTTTGAAAAACACAATATTTTTTTACTTTCTGCTATAAAACATACCCATTAAAAAAAATGTAAAATCAAATTTCTTCATCAATTTAAGCCAATATGTATTCTGCTACATTTTTTTGATAAGAAAAATCTCAATAAGTGCATCTACAAACTATGGGATATACAGTATTTATAGACTTTTTATTTATTTTTTACTAGTAATGGCAGCGATCAGCGACTTATAGTGGGACTGCAATATTGCGGTGGACAAATCAGACACTAACTTACACTTTTGACACTTTTTTGGGAACCAGTGACAGAAATACAGTGATCAGTGCTAAAAATAAGCCCTGGTCCCTGTACTAATGACATTGGCTGGGAAGGGGTTAACATCAGGGGCGATCAAAGGGTTAAATGTGCACCTGGCCAGTGTTTTACTACTGTGGGGGAGGTGGTTTTACTAATGGAAGGCATTGATCCATGTTCCTGCTTTGCAGGAACACAGGATCAATGCCTTCCATACTGACAGGATGGCAATCTGCCTTCTTTACATAGGCATCTTTACTTTACATAGGCATCTTTACTGCTGTTCTGCTTCTGCGAACGATGGCCGTGCCCGTGGGGTCCGTGAGCCTCCGGTGGCGCGCAAGCGTGCCCTATACCTGGAAATGCAGGATCACGTGTATATATATCCTGTGCAGCGTGGCCGCCCTGTAGCATTAAATTTGCTATAGGGTGGTCGGCAAGTGGTTTTAAGTGAGGTTTTTAAGCCCTTCAGAATGATCCATTACTTGCACAAACATATATGGAAAGTTTTAGAAGTCATTAACAAACTATTTCCACTGATATGTTTTCCCGAAGAATCTCACAGCAAGTCCATTGAAACTTTGTGCACAGTCTTTCTATGTTATATCACTGTTCATGTTTGTCTGTGTGTATAAATGAATAATGTATTTTAATTCCAGTCAGTACATAGGAAATTTCTAAGAAATGTAGTGAATGTAAGGTTTGACAAGTAACAGGAGCACCGCTTAAAGTGTTTATGGAATGTCCTGACAGTGGAGGTTAAGCCAATTTTAAATTCTCGCTTCCAAATTTCGTCTCTCAATAAATCAGACCTGTCACAAACCAGAGCAATTCAATCAAAGTCTTTGATAAAAAATAGACCTAAGAAGAGGGAACATTCCACGAGCAAACCATCTCAAGAATTATGTAAGAGTTGCGTTTACCCCCACCCAACCAACGCTCAAGCCCCTCTATTAATCACGTCGCTATAGAGGTGTGAGCATTGGGCCCTTCTGATTAAAATTGTATTTCTTTTGGGATCCAGTGGCAATTCTCCTCTCCAATGAATGGCTATGGGCCCTTCTGATTTTGCCAGAGCACCAGTGCCATGGCCAACTGTCCTAATTGAAACCATGGCCAATCAGAAAAGTGCTTTCTTGATTGTTGCCATATTAAATTGCAAAGCCATGCATGGCCCAGGGTTTGAGCAATGCGTCGCTACACTTTAGCAAGCCACCCTGTTGCAGTTATTGTGCTCTTCTCCAGCCAATATCTTGATCCTTAACCTACTGCTGCCATCCACATCTTCATTACCATTGGTTACCGACCTTTAACTTGTTCCTCAACTACGCTTCTGCTAGATCCCAACCTGCACCCATTTGTTACTGTCCTTTGGCTTGTTCCTTGACTATGCTTCCGCTTGATCCCAATCTGAATCATTTGTTACCGATCGTTGACTTGTTCCTCAACTTCGCTTCTGCTTGATCCCAACCTGCAATCATTCATTGCCGTAATTTAACTTGTTTCTCAACTACACCTCTGCTTGATCCCAATCTGCAAATATTGGTTTCCTTTCCCAACCTTTGACTTGTTCCTCAACTATGCTTCCACTTGATTACAACCTGCAACCATTTATTACCATCTGTTACAGGGGCCACGTACCTGATGTGAGACTGAAGTAGTGGGGAGGCCTCCCTTGCACCACAGGTCCTTGAAGCCTCTGGGGATGGAGACAGAGACTTGGTGGACACCGAGTGGCACGGGTGCCAGGGGTGTGGAGCACTGTGTAAGCCTTAGTCCGAGATCCGAGCCGAGGTCAAGTCCTGTTTGGCAACAAAGTATAAAAGGGTTAATCAGAAGAAGAATGGTCGAGATCCAAGCCAGGGTCGATTCCAATCTGGTTGGTGTACAAAAGGGGCAAAGAAGTAGAATGGTCAAGGTACAAATCCGAGGTCAATGGCAAGCAGCAATCAAATTTCCAGGTCACAACAAGTTCAGACAGATCACACACTAGCACAGGAACAAGGGGGGGCTGAAGATAATCCAGCAATTTGGCAGTGTCTGGGCTTTGGCTTACATAGGGAAGTTTGAGGTCAATTCCTGTGAGCCTCCTGGGCATTTTCCCACATTTTTCCATCAGGTTAAGGTCACTTTCTGTGCGCCTTCTGGGCATTTTCCTGCCTTTTTCCATCAAGTCTTCTACGCAGATTCGAGGTTGGCGCAATGAGGCGTCTTTGGCGCATGCTCAGTTGGCACGGATTTCCTCTTGCGGCAACGCGCCATTGGTGCATGCGTAGTAAGCCCTGGACTCTTAAACCATCTTTTGACTTGTTCCTCAACTACGCTTCCACTTGATCCCAACCGGCAACCACTTGTGACCAACCTTTGGCTTGCTCCTTGACTATGCTTCCGCTTGAACCCAACCTGCAACCATTTGTTACCAATCTTTGGTTTGTTTACGGACTACACTTCTGCTTGATCTCTACCTGCTACCCCACCCCAGCTTTCTCACTTCCTGGTGGGACGATCCTGAGGACTGTGACCTGGCACTAGCATGCAACGAAACCCATCTCCACCATCAGGGGCTCTGGTGAAGACCACTGTGACCTGGCACTAGCATGCAACGAAACCCATCTCCACCATCAGGAGCTCATGTACTTATTGTGCTGGTTTCAGTGTGAGCTTTTCCACTGCTGTAGCCATGGGAGCTTATTGTCGGAAATTCCGAACGTCTGTAGGCTCCATGGGACTTTTTCCATTTTTTTCTTTTTACTTTTACTCCTTTTTTCGATACAAAAATCCAAATTTTTTACATGAAAATACAAAAAAAATTTTTTTCTATATAGAATAAAATGTTGGTAGTTGCAACTTTTTACAAAAAGTTTTTTGCACGATATTTGTGCTATACTTTATCAAATCCATTGTTTTGTTAAAAAGTGATCTCAAATAAATTTTGGTGCAATAAACATAATATGACCCCCATCTTTTTGTAACATACAAGATCTTTAGCACACGAGAGTCCATTAAAAGAATTCCAGTGTATTTCTCCCACCCAGTAAGCCCAGGTTTTGCGTACAGCAAAACCTGGGGTATAGAGTATAGCATATGGGAGTATGCGAAAATAGATTTTTTTTAAAATATATTTTGCAAAGGCTCATAGGCTATATTTGTGTCAACAAGAGGTCTAAAAAATAAAGTTGTGTCAAGTAAATTGAATAGCTATGTCAGTGGCAGTGAAAGGCTGTTTTCTTGTAAATTGTGGAATAAGGCTTTATTTACATGGGCGTACTACAGTATACTATACACCCCTGCGAGGGCTGTTACCCGCACAGGGATGCAGAGGTGTTCTAATTATCCCTGTGCAGGAAGTCCCATTCATGTCAATTGGGATACAGCAGCTGCAAGGCCACTGATCCCATCTGTACGGGTCCCCAAACAAGGAGACAGACAAGACAAGGAGCATTTGGAACTGTGAACCTACATGCATCCCATCTGATTGCGAATTGGACTGCCTGCACAGGGATGCACAGAACAGGACCGGTGTTGTTCCTCTTTAACCACTTGACCTCCAGAAGATTTACCCCCCTTCATGACCAGGCCACTTTTTGCAATATCGCACCATTGCCTTACCTTAACTGACAATTGCGCGGTCATGCGATGCTGTACCCAAATAAATAGTATGTCATTTTTTTCCCCACAAATAGAGCTTTCTTTTGTTGATATTTGGTCACCTCTGCGTTTTTTTGTGCTATAAACAAAAAAAAGACTGACGATTTTGAAAAAAATATATATATTTTTTTACTTTCTGCTATAAAACATACCCAATAAAAAAACTGAAAAAAATCTAATTTCTTCTTCATAAATTTAGGCTAATATGTATTCTGCTACATATTCTTGGTAAAAAAAAAAAAAAAAATCCCAATAAGCTTATTTGGTTGGTTTGCGCAAAGGTTATAGCGTCTACAAGCTATGTGATATATACTGGAATTTCTATTTATTTATTTTTATACTAGTAATAGCGGTGATCAGCTGGTTATGTTCAAGGAACCTCTTAAGGGCGGTAAGGGCGTGCCTGACATCGCCACACTACTGAGGGTGTTCTTTGCCTGTAACTGCATCCGCAGAACTTTGGTTGACAGAACTGTAGACTCTGGTGGTAACTCCATGTCCCGTTTTTTCCTCCTGCCTCTTTGGAGGTCCCTTGGATGGGACAAATGGGACAGCTCCATCCCCTACAACTGGGACACTCCTGGAGTGAAGCCCGACTTGTGGAAGCTAAAAACTATCCACAAGTTGATTAGAGCATCGGACATTGTTGAGACTGTTCCAGGCCTCCCTTCAGCCACTTGCAAAGTGGTCTGGAGGAATTTTTCTTCAAAGAGACTCACCAACAGGCATAAAGATCTGGCATGGATGGCAATCCAAGGGGGGTTGCCACTCAGGACATTCATGCATGCCAGAAACCTGTGCAGATACAGACACTGCCCCTTTTGCCTTTTACATCATCCAGGAGGAAACTGCTTTGCATGTTTTCTGGGAGTGTTGTCCCTTTGCACAGGGCCTGTTGAGGGTCCTGGAACCTGATCTCAAAGACTTTGTACCACAGACTGCTATAACACACTTCGGTGTGTTGAACAGACTCTTCTGTGGCTTTAAGGACGCTGTTTGGTGTGCCAGAAAGTGCCTCATCCACCAGCGGGAGAGGATGTCCATCGAGGACTGTCGCAGACTGGTTCACAGTCTGTTTAGAGACTATCACTTGATGGACTTTAAAGCGGAAGTAAACCCATTGATTTAAAAGTCTAAAAAAAAAAGGCATGCCGTGAATGCTAACTGCACATTGGCTGTGCTCTCAACCAAACAGTCAAACCATCCAATGGCTGGTGTCATAACGGATCACATGTGCAGCACTGTGGCAGTTGAAGATTAAACAGAGGCAAAGATGGCAGCTTCCTTGGCTGAAAACGATAGGTGGGTTTACTTCCACTTTAAGGAGGAAGAGGAGGTCTGAAGATTCCCCCCCCCCCCCACCCTATGTATCTTTGGGCAGTTCAATAAAGCTTCGGGCCTGTGAACTCTTTTTCCCCCCCTACAACACCTCCTCCCACCCCCCCGCATCACACCTGTTACCCATTGAATTGCACCTGTATACCTTGTTAAATGTATATGACCTGTTACCTTGTTAAATGTTTTTGAAGTAATGCTTTCAGGGTAATGCGGCGTCATGCATGATGTGATGTTTCGGGGTACTATTACTCTGCGCAACACATCAGGCATCATACCGCAGGATTAATGTAATTTATTTGTATGCTTGGAATGTATTGCTATGTAGTGTATTTATGCGCTGGGTCGCAGTACAGAGTGGAATGTACCCTGTTCAAGTATTTGTTTTTTGTATATTTTCTTGCAAAATAAAGTATACATTTTCAATAAAAAAAAAATAAAATAAATAGCGGTGATCAGCGAATTATAGCGGGACTGCGATATTGTGGTGGGCATTTGGACACTAACTGACACCAATGCCCTGGACACAGAATAGGATTTTCCGAAGGAATATGTTCGATGGGAGCTTATTGGAAATTCCGAGCGTGTGTAGGCTCCATCGGACATTTTCCATCGGAATTTCCGACACACAAAATTTGAGATCTGGATCTGAAATTTTTCCGACAACAAAATCTGTTCTCGTAAATTCCGATCGTGTGTACACAATTCCAACGCACAAAGTTCCTTGCATGCTCAGAATCAAGCAGAAGAGCCACACTGGCTATTGAACTTCATTTTTCTCGGCTTATCGTAAGTGTTATACGTCATTGCGTTCTTGACGTTCGGAATTTCTGACAAGATTTGTGTGACCGTGTGTATGCAAGACAAGTTTGAGCCAACATCAGTCGGAAAAAAAAACATGGATTTTGTTGTCGGAAAATCCTATCGTGTGTACAGGGCATTATACATTAGTGCTAAAAATATGCATTGTCACTGTACAAATGACACAGGCTGGGAAGTGGGTTAAAGATTTAGGGGGCAATCAAAAGGGTTAGCTGTGTGCCTAGCAAGTGTTTGTGTGTACTATGTGTGGTGCTTTTACTAGGGGAAGAGATGGATTTTAGTTTCTGCTTTGCAGGATCACAGGATCCATCCCTTCCCCCCTGTCGGAATGGAATTCTGCCTTGTTTACATAGACACAGCTCTGTTCTGTGTCTCTGCCTGACGATCGGCTGGTGCCAGAGGACATTGAGTTGCTGGCACCTGCAAATTAGCTTCTGCTGTGAATTATCATTAATAATGCCCCCTGCAGGCGCAAGTGCGTAATCACGTATATATACGTGATCTGGTGAACAGCTTGCCACCCTTAAGCAGTAAAACTGCTATAAGGCGCTTAGCAAGTGGTTAAAAAAATCAGACAAGGAGTTTTGTTGGCACGCTTGTACAAAACAAAACAGTCATCGCCCTATCTACGTCTGTCAGAGAGCGGAATGTAAAAAAGACAATAATTCTTAATTTCTCACCGCTGGAGGCCTGCAGGAAAATCATGTTTCAATTGTAAAGATCTAATGATGAGTCTTGTCTCTCAGGCTCTCCATCTTCTCCTCTGGCCCACAAGCTTATAACCTTCTCTTCTTCCGGAGTATTTCTGAGTTACTGGAATCAGTGAGGACGAGGCAGAACAAATTATTGAGGTCATTTGGAAGAAGAAAAATTATAGCTGGCAATGTGGAAGAGATTCGGTGTTGGCAGAAAATAAAGGAAACCTGCGGTGTGAGAAATACAGAGGCTGGTGGCTCCATAAAATTCTGATAGACCCTGTGGGGTGTAGCTAAAAAAAGTTTACAGAGCTATTCATCATGTTGAAACTGCGTGTACATTTGTTCTGTGCAGATGAGGGCAAAATCGGATGTTATTAGGTTATTTTATCTCCAGGTTGAATGCTGTTCACTCAAAAAAAGAGGGTTCACAATATGTATAACAACAAATAACTGGGACTTTATATATGCCATCTTGGGTGTATGATAGTATATACAATCAAAGCATTTTGTTCAATATATAACAAATATTTAAAAACATTGATTAAAATCATATGTTCACGTTAGCCATCCGAAGTTATGTTCACCTTATGATCCGCTTTAACCACTTCAGCCATGGAAGGATTTGCCCCCTTAATGACTAGGCCATTTTTTGCGATACGGCACTGCGTTGCTTTAACTGACAATTGCGCGGTCGTGCGACGCGGTACCCAAACAAAATTGACGTCCTTTTTTTCCCACAAATAGAGATTTCTTTTGGTGGTATTTGATCACCTATAAACAAAAAAAATGTAAATAATTCCATGAGTTTAGGCCAATATATATTCCACATATTTTTGGTAACAAAAAAAAAATCACAATTAGCGTATATTGATTGGTTTGCGCAAAAGTTATAGCGTCTACAACATAGAGGATAGATTTATGGCTTTTGATTTTTTTTTTACTAGTAATGGCAGCGATCAGCGATTTTTATCAGGACTGCCACATTGCGGCGGACACTTTTGACACATTTTAGGGACCATTGACAGTTATGCAGTGATCAGTGCTATTAAAATGCACTGATTAATATGTAATCGTCACCGGTAGGGAAGGGGTTAACACTAGGGGTCGCTCCGATTTAAAAAAAGGTTCCTGTACGACTTTGGGGGCGATTTGAGGCGACTTGCATTAACTTCTATACAGAAGTCGTTTTGCAAGTCGCTGCAGGTCGCCTGAGGCATTCGCGCTGGAAGTCGTGCTGCCTCAGTGTGAACCGGACCTTATTGTGTTTCTTACTGTGGGGGGATGGGACTGAGTAGGGGAGAAGCCAGATTGTTGTTCCTAGCTAGTAGGGACAGACAATCTGTCTCTCCTCTCCTGACAGAACCGGCAATGCCCGTTCTGGCTCTCGTGCCCGTGATCGCGCGTGGCCGCCGGCCACGCACATTGGCTCCCCCACCGCGCAGTGGGCGCACGCGCGTCTGCTCTAGCTGTTTAAAGGGCTGACGTACAGCTACGCCGATTTGTGGGAGAGAGCCGACCTGCCACTGTAGAATGACGGCGGCTGGTCGGCTAGTGGTTAAAGGATTGGTGCATTTCACGGGAAACCCCACTTCCTCAGGACCTCGAATCTTAGTACAAGGGTACTGAGATGGAAAACCTAGGGTAAATGTTGGTGTGCAGCTGCCAGGCACATGGGTAGAAACCAAACCCAAAAACGCTCCACAGCTAACAAAAAGTTGGTGTATATACAGTATATAAACGCTAGCTTCATATATAAGGGATGGATTTGAACCCAGAAAAAGAAGTTATTTAGACTGTCCAGTGTAGAATCTATACTGCTCAAGCAATTCAAAATTGCCCCACCAGAAAAAGCCCAGCATGTGTTCAAGATGGCATACGCTGAGGGGTTCACAATATGGCCACTAGATGGCACTGATTATCATCAGATGTGAGTATCTCTTTCCAGTGATCATCAGCTCCATCTAGTGATCCTAATTTGGTATTTTCCTGATTCACTCTATTTTTTTTATAAACAAATAACATTTGACCTGAAGAGAAAATTGCCCAGTAACATTCAGTGTTGCCCCCATTGACACAGAATTACTGTACATGCAGTTTCACAAGACAAATAGCTTTGCAATTTTTGTATTTATTCATACCTTAGTCTCTCTATTCTCTGGACCAGTATAGGCATCTTTTGAACCCCCTTACCAGTCCAGTTGCACCTAAGAAGCCCATGGCCCAGTCTGGGATGATGCAAGATCCAGTGAGAATTGCAAAAATTGTAGGGAGTGCATTGCATTGCAGTACTGCCAATCCCCTGCAGCCTCTTTGCACCAACTTTCAACTTTCTACATGCACTCCAGTGATGGCTACATGGTATTTCACAGGACTGGTTCCTGTGGGTGTCATCAGTAGACCATGCCTGCATAATGTGTGTTGAAATAGCCAAGACACTTGTGTTGTCCACTGGAAAAACAGGGTGACAACACAAGAGAACAATCAGAAAAGAGAGACAGAGTGTTGTCACTCTATAACAGGAAATGCCTGAACATGGACCAAAAAATAAATATATAATATATATATATATCATATATAATAAAATATATGGAAAAAATAAAAGTATGGAAAAAATAATATGTATTGCAATGCCAGAAGACTCTGGATGGAGTTAGAGGGTCTGCAGCAGACTTGGTGGCCCTGTAGGGGATGAGGTTTCTGCAGGTAGCTGGGGTCTACTGTGGGGGGTGGGGTCTCCTTAGGAGGGTAGGGGCTTTCCAGGAGCACTCTGGGAAACTCTAAAGCCCTGTGGGAGTAGGGAGATACTGTTGGAAGTTGGGGGCACTATGGGGAGGGGGGCTGGAGGCTTTGCAGCAAGCAAGAGGGAACTGCAGGGTGCTGGGTGGTATTGTGGGAGATTGGGGTGGGGGGCACTGTGAATGTTGAAGGCTCTCAGGGGGCCTGGGGCTACTATGGGAGTTTGGAACGTATTATGGGAACTGGAAGGAACTGTGGGAGGTTAGGGAATCTGCAGACCACTATAGGAGGTTGAAGGGTACTATGGGAACTGGCAGGAACTATGAGAGGTTAGGGAATCTGCAGGCTGCTATAGAAGATTGGGGGGTACTATGGGAACTGGAAGGCACTGTGAGAGGTTAGGGGATTTACAGGCCCCTATAGGAAGTTGGGGGGGGACAATGAAAACTAGGTAGCAATGTGAGAGGTTAGGGGATATGCAGGCTATTATAGTAGGTTGAGTGGCACTTTGGAAGCTAGGAGGCACTGTGGGAGGTTAGGGGTTCTGAAAACCACTACGGGAGGTTGGGGGCTTTATAGGAGCTGGGAGGCTCTGTAAAAGGTTAGGAAATCTGCAGGCCGCTATTGAAGGTTGGGGGGAACTATGGGAGCTGGGAGGCACTGTGATAGGTTAGGGGATCTGCAGGCCACTATAGGAGGTTTGGGGGGGGGGGGGGGCACTATGGAAACTAGAAAGCACTGTGAGAGGTTAGGGGATATGCAGGCAACTATGGCAACTGGGAGGCACTGGGGGAGGTTGGGGGATCTGCAGGCTATTATAGGAGGTTGGGAGGTACTATGGAAGCTGGGAGGCACTGTGAGAGTGTAGGGGATCTGCAAACCACTATAGGATGTTGGGGGGCTCTATGGAAGCTGGAAGGCACTGTAAGAGGTTAGGAGATCTGCAAGACAATATGGTAGGTTGGTGGAAACTATGGGAGCTGGGACAAAACTAAAGAACTGCTCCAGGTAAAGACCTCATATAAGATGGGGTGCACGCTCTGTCAGTGCTGCAGGCAAATGGATGAACGAAAATAGGATGGCCGCACTCCCAAATTAGATGCAATAGAAAATTATTTATTGAAGAGTATAAAAACAAATTAAAAGGAGCAATAACAATGCAGGGGAAAAGGTGACGCGTTTCACACGACTAGCGTGCTTCGTCAAAACCATTTAGAACACAATCACCAACATGTTAATATACAAGAAAATCACATGATCATATAACATAGTAAATTCAAAACAGATGTGACTGCTTCAGTGATTGGATCCATGTGTTCTGTTCTTTGCTTCCAAATAGAAAATTCACAAACAAATGGCATTACAATACTGTGGGAATACCCATCATATAAGAAAAAAACAAACAATTACCACAATGTATGTAGAGACACCATTTCAAGAATCACATTTACAAGAAGTTAAAAAAACAAAAACTATAAAAGAAGATACAGCATACCTCCTTGTCAGGCGGAAAAACACACACATATATATCATAGTGTAGTATGATATAATAGGCAGGGTGATGACACCTTCTCTTAATCTGATATGCCCGTGTTATAATAAAATGTCTCCCAACCTTTAAAACATATAAACTAAGTACCCGAGAAACATGTTGCTAACTGAAGGTAAAAGACAGAGCATCAAATCAATCATAAATCAAAATTCAGGCCCCCCGGTTTCCCTAGTTTGCAAAGAGAATATCCAGAACACCTCTCGCTTTCAAAGTATTCTAAAATTATCTCCATTTCTCCTAGGTGTACAGATTTTTTCTATACCTTTTCTATCCCCCCATGTGTCTCATTAAAGTGTATAGACACATTAGTCCCATGTTCTTTTTCAATATCATAGACATGATCATGTAAGCGATCCCGGAGTCCCCTAGTGGTTCGACCAACGTATTATATTGCGCAAGCCTTACATGTAATTCAATAAATAATGTTCCTGGTGTTGCAATTAACAAAGGTCTTTTAAGCTAGTAATTGTCCATGTTGTCCTCGGTTAACTACTTGCCGACCAGCCACCGGCTCGCTGGTAGGCGCAGGTGCAGTTGTGGGCGGTGTCCATGTCTGTTGGCGACCCGTGATCTCCTAGTACAGAGGCAGAATGGGGATATGCCTTTGTAAACAAGGCGGATCCCCGTTCTGACAGGGGACATGACAGAGATCTACTGTTCCCAGTCATCGGGAACAGCGATCTCTGTCATGTTCCTGGCAGCCTATCTCCCCTACAGTTAGAACACACCTAGGGAACACACTTAACCCCTTCATTGCCCCTAGTGTTAACCCCTTCCCTGCCAGTGTCATTTTTACATTGATCAGTGCATTTTTATAGCACTGATCAATGTTATATTGTCACTGGTCCCCAAAACGTGTAATTTGGGATCAGATTTGTCCGCCGCAATGTCACAGTTCCGCTAAAAATCGCAGGTAGCCACGATTACTAGTAAAAATAATAAAAAATAAATAAAAGTCCCTAAATATATCCCATAGTTTGTAGACACAATAACTTTTGTGCAAACCAATCAATATATGCTTGTTGCATTTTTGTTAAACAAAAATATGTAGAAGAATATATATCGGCCTAAACTGATGAAGATTTTTTTTTTATATTTTTTTTGGATATTTTATAGCAAAAAGTAAAAAAAAAAAGTGTTTTTTTTTTTTTTTTTAAAATTTGTGGCTCTTTGTTTGTTTATAGCCCAAAAAATAAAAAATAAAAAGTGACACAGTGCCGTATCACAAAAAATGGCCTGGTCATTAAGGGGGCAAATCCTTCGGGACTGAAGTGGTTAATTAGGGATGATTTATTTTGCTCTACAGTTAACCGTAGATCATTCAAAATAAAGACCTTTGTTAATTGCAACACCAGGAACATTATTTATTTGATTACATGTAAGGCTTGCGCAATACATACGTTGGTCGAACCACTAGGAGACTCCGGGATCGCTTACATGATCATGTCTATGATATTGAAAAAGAACATGGGACTAATGTGTCTATACACTTTAATGAGACACATGGGGGGACACTTCTTTATTACAAATACAAGGTATTGAAAAAATCTGTACATCTAGGGGAGGTGAAGATAATTTTAGAATACTTTGTAAGCGAGAGGTGTTCTGGATATTCTCTTTGCAAACCAGGAAACCGGGGGGCCTGAATTTTGAATGGGATTTGACCCATTTTTACGATTGATTTGATGCTCTGTCTTTTACCTTCAGCTAGCAACATGTTTCTCAGGTACATATTTTATATGTTTAAAGGTTGGGAGACATTTTATTATAACACAGGAATATCAGATTAAGAGAAGGTGTCATCACTCTGCCTATTATATCATACTACACCATGATATATATGTGTGTGTTTTTCCTCCTGACAAGGAGATATGCTGTATCTTCTTTTATAGTTTTTTTTTTTTTATTCTTGTAAATGTGATTCTTGAAATGGTATCTATACATACATTTCAGTAATTGTTTGTTTTTTCTTATATGATGGATATTCCCACAGTATTGTAATGCCATTTGTTTGTGAATTTTATATTTGGAAGCAAAAAACAGAACACAAGGATCCAATCACCGAAGCAGTCACATCTGCTTTGAATTTACTATGTTATATGATCATGTGATTTTCTTGAATATTAACATGTTGGTGATTGTGTTCTAAATGGTTTTGATGAAGCACGCTAGTCGTGTGAAACGCGTCACCTTTTCCCATGTCATTGCTCCTTTACATCCTCAATATCTATTTTTCTATTGCGGCCATCCTATTTTTGTTCATTCTATGGGAGCTGGGAGGCACAGTGGGAGGTTAGGAATCTGCAGGCCACTATGGTAGGTTGGGTGGCACTATGAAAGGCTGGGGGGCACTATGGCAGCTGAGAGCCACTGTGGGGGGGGGGGGTTGGATGATCTGCAGCTGGCTGGAAGCTCAGAAGAAGGGAGTCTGCTACCTGGCAGTGGCCCATGACCTGGTAGTTAAGAATCACAGTTTTATGCAGATTGTGATCATAACCAACCAAGTAAATCTGAGTGCCCACTTCTCCAAGTTTCTATTTCCACATTTATCTCATCACTGTTTAAAGCATGACATTTTATTGTGCACCCTTTAGGCAGTATCCCCATTCATCTACCTATCGATAATGCAGAAACTTGCCACCTACCTGTTCCTGCAGAGTAAGATAATGAACATATGCTGAGCCGGGGTGCCTCTATCACATTTGCAAAAGCCCATTATTCAAGGAGGAGATTGAGGAAAACACATTTTTCCAATCTGGTTTCCGACATCCATGGTTAGTTCTGTGTTAACAAGTTACTATTCACTGTGTAATTGGTGTCCTGATAAGATCGACACATTTCATGTGAAAAGTGCAGAGAAACAGCAAGTTGACATTCCATATACATATATACGAGGACATCTATCAAATGTATACAGCTAGCTCAGCGGAAAGAACGCACGTCTTATTATGACAAGAGATAGAGAAGCTGCTCAGGAAATTCACAATTACAATGTAACTCTGTCCCTTTCCAGTGCTGATATCTGTATATAACAAGATGATCAGAAATGTGCGCACACCACTGTAACCTTTAACAACTAAGCTCCACATGTTTTACATTGAATTAGACCTATCATTAACTTCACTTAAACTCCTTGTGAATACATTCTTTACAATATACAGCAACATTATCTTTTATTAGTGTTACGCCATAACCCCTGGGGGCAGCTACGAATTTTCTGGGCTTACCAATTACCTCCTCCTTGTAGCTCGCTGTTCGTTATCTAGGGGTTCCCAGGGTTAGTACCCAGTAATTTCAGAAGCTGACACTCAAATGTCCTTTTCAGGATTTTTATTTGCAAGAGTAACATTCAAATATAACAGTCTCAGTTAGGAATAGAGGGTACGGGTGATAAAGCTCAGCCACTTCAGAACTGCTGACACCAATTGAATGTCTCTTTAAGTAACCCAGAGAGTAGCCACTCGCAACTGGGTGCTTCACTGTTGGATAAACCCCAGTCTGTAGATTTAGCAGCTAACAAGTGATTTCAAAGATTTGCAAAGTCTCTGCCACAGACTAGATTGTAACTGAAAGGTGAGTTAGGAACTTTTCCTACGGTACCTGGATCTTTCAGCCGCTTCGGCAATACCGTGAGAAATGCGGATTCACTAGTTTCCATACAACTTCAGCTCCCAGGCTCTTACTGAGCAGCCAGCTTCTTGGCCCTCCTCTGAAGAGTCCTCCCCTGGTCGCTTGCACGAGTTGCTGTGCCTCTCCAATCCTGAGAGAACACCGGGACATCTCAGAATCCTCCTTCAGTTACTGGGCCTCGAACTAGCCAGTTCTGTATGGATCCCCACCCCAGACCATGAGGGCCTCTGGGGCTGGTCAGGGTAACCATGCTTACGGGGGCAGCAGACACTCCTGGGTCCGGGACCCCTCACTGGGTTGGTCCGGACCGGAACCAGGAATCAAACAGCAAGCCGAACCCTGAACACGTGACTTCAGCATCTTAAATACCCCTTCCCAGAACACACAGCGGGGCCAGGCACACCCACTGTTTGGCTCAGAGAAAGATTTGTACCTAACACGTCCAACCAGGCTTGGTTCTCAGCCTGTCACAGGTGCCTCACTGCACCTATGACCAGGCAGAACTCCAGTGCAGCCCAGCCAAACTGATGCCAAAGTAAATGACCTATACAATTAACCCCCAGAACTCCGTTACTGTTCTGGAAAAACTAAATTTACACTATAGCGCACACTTTAGAAAAGTGTCAGCGCTACATTAGAAACAAAATTCACCTTTTATCAGTCCGTGAGCTCCAGTGACTTTGCCTAGGCTGTGATGATGCCCTCAGTCTGCTGCAGGCAGGAGAGCATTTCCTCAGTCCCCTCTCCCCCAGTGATCAGACTGCAACATTGCAACATTTATACAGTCACAAGACAAGAGGCTTCAGCTGGAGCTGATCTATGTCAGACATTTATGAGCACAGCCATGTATCGCACAGATTGTGATACATAATGGTGTCATCTCTAAACCGGCATCTCAGTCCAGAAAGCAGAATGTCCTGAATTTCTCACTTCCTGTTTCTCCTCAGTAAACTTCACACCATCATCCGAGCGGTGTTTAGTCAGCCAGAACAGCTTTCTTAACAGCTTACTGAGGTGGAACAGGAAGTGAGAAATTCAGACAAAGAAAACAAAGAAAAAAAAACATTTAGAAGGGAAATCGAAAGAAAAGGTAAGTGAACCAACAATGCACTAGCTTAACCACTTAAGCCCCTGACCAATTTGCAGCCAAAGGACCAGGCCCCCTTTTGCGATTCAGCACTGAGTCGCTTTAACTGACAATTGCGCGGTTGTGCGACGTGGCTCCCAAACAAAATTGGCGTCCTTTTTTTTCCCACAAATAGAGCTTTCTTTTGGTGGTATTTGATCACCTCTGCGGTTTTTTATTTTTTGCGCTATAAACAAAAATATTTTCTCAGTTTAGGCTGATACGTATTCTTCTACATATTTTTGGTAAAAAAAAATCGCAATTAGCGATTATTGATTGGTTTGCGCAAAAGTTATAGCGTTTACAAAGTAGGGGATAGTTTTATAGCATTTTTATTAATATTTTTTTTTTTACTAGTAATGGCGGCGGACATTTTTGACACCATTGTCATTTATACAGCAATCAGTGCTATTTAGATTCACTGATTCCTGTGTAAATGACACTGGCAGGGAAGGGGTTAACTACTAGGGGGCGGGGAGGGGTTAAGTGTGAAGTGTGTGTGTTTTTTTTACTTTAGGGGGCATGGCTTGGCGTTCGACATCACTGA
This sequence comes from Lithobates sylvaticus, assembly GCA_028564925.1. NCBI lineage: Eukaryota > Metazoa > Chordata > Amphibia > Anura > Ranidae > Lithobates > Lithobates sylvaticus. Next base: position 51,516,250 of record CM053036.1, on the reverse strand, counting down.
TCGTCTTTCCCGATGACAGGGAACAGACGATCAGTGACAGTCTCACTAGGAAGCACGGGGAGAAGTTTGTTTACACATACCTCTCCCCATTCTTCAGCTCTGTGACCCGATCGTGGGACACCAGCGGCGATCGGGTCCACAGGTCCCGCGGCCACGGTCACGGAGCTCAGGACTGGGTTGCGAGCGCACCGCCAGTGGCGCGCGCGCGACCCACGGCAGGGCTCTTAAAGGGCAACGTACCTGTACATTGATGTGCCCAGCCGTGCCATTCTGCCAAAGTAAATGTGCACGAGGCAGTCCTTAAGCGGTTAAAGGAACCTATTTAGAAAATAAAAAACAAACCTTTACAACACCTTTAAGTGAAGTCCACCCCCTGAAAAAAAAGCAGTAAATCTTATGATGAATGTGCATTTACTACTTTTTTGGATTAAAGCCTGCAGAGCATTTCACCCACAATTAGCGCCTTGTGGGTGCAATGCATGGGCTCTTGCAGTATTTACCCCCAGCCCCAGGTCTATATGGAAAAATGGACCTTCTGAAAAATTGTGGCAAGTCTAAAATTGTAGTGTTGTCACGACCCAGTTGCTGCAGTGCTTTGTGTTTCCCTCTGCTGCAATGGCGGTATTTACCATTGATGTATCCCGAACCTTAATGATGCCGCTTCTACCGACCAGACTTTCCCAACCATTTTACCCCAGAGGAACCCTTGAAATAATTTTCAGGTCTCAAGGAACCCTTACCCAAACCAATTCATTGTTGGTCAGTGGAAAAAATGGCCCTCACATTGGTGGTCATTGGAAAGAATGCAATCCTTTGCAGTGGTGGTCAGAATACAACCCCTACAGATGGCTAAAAAGATCATTGGCTTTGTGCAACTGGTTTTACCAAGTGCCATTGAGCCCAGAACTATGCAGACACCATCAAATAGGGGGGTCAATCAGCCACAGCGCAAGGAACCCTTAGCAAGCACTGGAGGAACCCTATGGTTCCATGGAAACCCTGGTTGAGAACGGCTGCTCTAGACAGGAGCACCATGTGATTCAGATAATGGGGGGCCGGTTTGGGTTTTGGGGATGGGGTATGTAACAATATTTCATGTTATAACCCAAATATGAATGCAGGATGTCCAAAAGTGGGCTAAGCCTTTAACAAGCTCTTAAAGTGCATGACCTCATACCTCCAAATGTGAAACAGAAAAAGAAATTGTCAAAACTTCTACATAAGTTCTCTATCAAAGGTTCAGGTTTATTAACAACATATAAAAAGCCTAGTTCAGAGAGAATTCCTAATGCATAGAACAAAATAAATCATCTTTATGAGGAAAGAACTTCTATCTGAAACAAGTAGATATCCTTTAATGTATTGCTAATAAATCTAGACCTTTTTGGATAACTTACCAAGAAGGGATAATGATTTCTTCTGTTGATTCATACTCAATGACTTGGTGGGTATTTACACACCTTCCTTTTCTGCTGGCTGGTGCTGTGTTAAGCTACTCCATGTATGAGATTGCTGTAGTCTTATGACCCGTTACTGACCCAATTCGCCTGACTCTGGTCATGTCTTCTGCCCCAGTTTTTTTTATTTAGAAACAAGGTTTTATTGAGCATATAATAAAAAGAAAAAAAAAGAGACATACCAGAGAAGAGTTCAACAGACACTACATACAAGACAATCGCATTAACATATGCACACTGGTTACAAGCCATTAGACATGTGCACAACAAAAAAATTTGTTTATTTTCGTTTCGTTTTTTTCGTTTCCGAAAAAAAATTGTTCATTTTCGTTTTGTTTTTTTTCGTTTCCGTTGATTAGTAACGATTCGTAAATTCGTAAGTCGCCTGTGTTCGTATTCGTAACGATTCGTACATTCATAAGAGTTATTTTTTCGTTGATTAGTTTTTCTGTTAGTTTAATTTGTTTATTCGATATTCGGACGCATTCGTAGTTATTCGTACATTCGTAACATTCGTAGATTCGTAATCGGAGCATAATTCATAATTTTATGTAATGTGTATGCTATTATTACATTTTAAGAGACACAGAAAATTACGAATCGAAAAAAAAGTTAGGAATGTACGAATTTTTTCGTTAAATCCATTCTAAGCACGTTAAGCAACGCCATTGTAAGAGACACGGAAAATTACGAATCGAAAAAAAAAAAAAAAGTTACGAATGTACGAATTTTTTCGTTCAATCTATTCGAAGCACGTTAAGCAGCACCATTGTAAGGGACACAAAAAATTACCAATTCAACAAAAAAAAAGTTACGAATGTACGAATTTTTTCGTTCATTTTCGTTGTTTCTGTTTTAGTTTTTCGGATTTTTCATTTGTACATTCGTTGTTTCCAATTTTTTTTTTCAGATTTTTGTTATTTTCGGATTCGTTCGATTCGAACGATTCTTTATTCGTTAAAATTATTAGCGAATCGTTCATTCATTCGTATGAAAACGAAAATAACGAAGAAAAACGAAAAAAAAACTAAATGAATTGCACATGTCTACAAGCCATAGAGGGTTCTGTTAACAGGTGGAACCAATAATAAACATACAGATGCTATAATACACATTGTGGGAAAAAATTTCCCATTGACATTTGTTGGTGTGGTTATAAATGCCCATGGGTGGGAGGAAGGAGGGGGGGTCATATGAATAAGTGTGAAGGTCGTACCGGCTGGGGATTACTAATGAGATTCAATGATCATTCCTCTGCATTGTAGGTGGAAGCGTCATCTAACCATCCATCCCAAACTTTATGGTATTTGTTTGGACAGCCCCTGTGCAAGTAGAGCACCTTTTTGTAAGGAAGAGTAGTATTAATAGCTCTGATCCACTGTTGGATAGTGTGGGACGACTCTCTCCTCCAAGTCCTGGCAACTTGCATTCTAGCTAGAAATATGTTTAGGCATTTGTCCTCCTCAGAAAGAGAGAGGAGACCCAATATACATTGGCGGGGGCCCAGGGTCAGGGGGAGCCCATGCGATCATGAAGAAATTTGACCACATGTGACCAGTACCCCAGAATGGAAGAGCAGGACCATAGCAAATGGTAGAAGAACCCTTTAGGTTTACTACATCTAGGACAAGCTGAGCCGTGTTCCGGCCTATACCATCTTCTGCCCCTGTTGACGATTCTGCCCGTTCCTGTTATTAACTTTGCCTGCTGCCTGATTCGACCTTTGCTTGAACCCAGACTACTTTCTTACCTGCTGCTTGTCTCAACTTCTGCTTGAACCTTGACCTATCTTGCCTGCTGCCTGCCTCAACCTCTTCCTTGACATTAACTATTTTATTGCTTGCCACCTGCCCTAACCATTGCCTGAACACTGACTTGCTGCCCCATCCTGTCTCCTCAATGAAGCCATTCTGCTTCTTTGACCTTGGCCATGCTGCTTCTTGGTGGGGCAAACCCGGTGGCCATGAGCTAGTGTGAGCTTGCAGCAAAGTAGCCTGGGGTCTACTAGGGTTACCAGACCATAATTCCATGTGGGATACTCCAGTGAAAACCAAGCTGTCATGTAGACTCCTCCACTTAGGGGAGCATGCATTACCTGCCAGAGGTGTGACCCGTAACACAAGGCAATATGGGATCTCTCACTCCCATCTCTCCATGATGACATCATGAACATAGATCACATATATTTTTGCCTCTAGCCAGTGCTCAGCAGAAGCGGTCATTAAGTTGTCTAACCATAATTTCACTACACTTAATACAACAGTTTTGGAGCACTGTATGGTTTATGCCACTTAGTGGTGTTTGGACAATTTACAACATTATAGTCACTGGATATATATTAGTTTTTGGACTTATGTTACAATACCTTTGCTATTTTTTTTGGACTAATACGAGGGCGCGTGGTCCCTCGTCCCTGGCGCGACGTCCCCCGATGATGCGGTGTGCTAGTGCGCACGGCGTCAACGTGGTGACGCACTAGGGGCGGGATGGAACCCCGGATCTCCCTTTAAAAGAACGGTTTCTGAAGTCTTTCCCCCTCCACAGCAACATGCTGTAGTGAGGATTCATCCAACGGTTTGAGGTCCTTGGTCAAACTGGAAGGGATTGCTGTTCTCTCTCTCTCCCCCCCTGCCACCTTTAGGAATATGGCTCTAATTGCCTTCTTTTAGGCTTTGGGGTAAGTGCTCTATTGGAGAGGTTTTCCCTTACCTTGGTTTAGATTTCCTCTATTTTTGGTCTTTCTAAATGGTATTATTATTTCTCATTTAGTGTCCAAAATACTCCTTTGGGGACGCCAGTATCTATTTTGGATATTTTTTGGTTCCAAGCCGTCCTGCAGAAGGGATATATGACACCCTTGTTAGATTGACTGTACCCATATTGAGGTGGAGAACCGATACCTTTGGGAAAGCAATGATCACATTTACACTACCCTATGATATAAATGATGTAAGTATCTTTTATGATGTTGTTATGGGTTGTGTTGCTATGGGCATTTGTATAGTGACTTTATTGCAATAATAGAGTTTAGATTTAGTAACAGCATATGTCTACAGAAGCCCTTTCCCCCTCCATTGATATGTAAATAAACCAGATAGCCAGGTTTTGAAGATGAGCAGAGGAAGTTGGTTTATGCAGGAAGTGGGTGGGAGGGGCATGGAGAGGGTTTGAAAGAAACATGTGTTTTGGGACAGAGAAACAGTTCTGTTTGGAGGACAAAGAGAAAACACATGGCTTCCAGGAGCTGGAGAACTTTGGAGACGCTCTTGTGAGTTGGACTTTGAACAAGGAACTATGAAGGACATCTTAACCCCTAAGTTGAGTAACTGTTTAATTTACTTAATGTGTACATATTATACATGCTTATACGTGAACCTATAAGTTGTATTGTATTGTTCATCCTACAGTTTGTATGTGCAGATTTTTCCCTGTTTAGTAAAGCATTGATACACTTCAGAAGTCTAGGCTTCCTTGATTTTACCACAAGAACTTAATAGATAAACGCAAAGCATAACAATTGGGGGCTCATCCGGGATTTGTGCTAAAATTTCAACTGAAGCAGTATATAGTGTGTTTTGTTGCTTGTGCTGGGGGAAAAATGCTGCGTACACTGTTTAGGAGGAGTAAGGCTGCAAAGATTTCTGGTGTCCAGAAGGACTTGAAGGTGTGCACCCTTCTTATCTGGGCCAGAAATAGTCAGTGGATGTCTGTTGCAAAGGAGCTGGCTGCATATGCTTCTCCTTTGAACAGAGCTTGGGGGGATGGAGTCTGTGATCTTTCCTCAGATTTTAGTCTCAAAAGTTTTGGGTTCAGTAAGGGAGAGATGCGGGCAGTTGCTGTGTTTGGTTTGCACTTCCTGCATGCTCTACATATTGAATCTGAAAAGAGGGAAAAGGCGGAATTAGAAAGAGATTTACTGAAGGAGCAGCTTGCAGTGGCATCCAAGTGTTTGGAAGAAACTGCAAGCAAGGCAAAAGATTTAGGAAGGAGGGTAATAAAAGTTAAACCTGCAGTGGCTTCGAAGTGTGTTCAAACCCCTGTAGGCCGAGCTGAAGATTTGAATGAGCGGTGTGCAGCCCTCATGACCAAGTCTAATGATGCCCTAACAAAGGACAAAGGCCCAAAGCCTGTAATCAGAAGTAGGACATGTGCCACTGTTACTTCTCATAACCGGGAAGAAGAGGATTTGATCAGCTCAAATGACCGAGTTGAGTCAGATACAAGGAAGGCAAGGCCTATGATCTCCAGGAGACACATGTGGATTGATTTACTTAAGGTGGGGGTCCCTAGAGAGGAAATAGATGGGATTCCTACACCAGCATTGTTTAACCACTTTCAGACCGGACCAATTTGCAGCCAAAGGACCAGGCCCCTTTTTGCGATTCGGCACTGCGTCGCTTTAACTGACAATTGCGCGGTCGTGCGACGTGGCTCCCAAACAAAATTGACGTCCTTTTTTTCCCACAAATAGAGCTTTCTTTTGGTGGTATTTGATCGCCCCTGCGGTTTTTATTTTTTGCGCAATAAACAAAAATATAGCGACAATTTTGAAAAAAATGCATTATTTTTGACTTTTTGCTATAATAAATATCCCCAAAAAATATATTAAAAAAAAATTTTTTTCCTCAGTTTAGGCCGATACGTATTCTTCTACAAATTTTTGGTAAAAAAAATCGCAATAAGCGATTATTGATCGGTTTGCACAGAAGTTATAGCGTTTACAAGATAGGGGATAGTTTTATAGCATTTTTATTAATAATTTTTTTTTTATTAGTAATGGCGGAGATCTGCGATTTTTTTTGTGACTGCGACATTATGGCGGACACATCGGACATTTTTGACACATTTTTGGCACCATTGTCATTTTTACAGCAATTAATGCTATTTAAATGCATTGATTCCTGTAAAAATGACACTGGCAGTTTAGGGGTTAACCACAAGAGGGCAGTGTAGGGGTTAAGTAGGCCTAGGGGTGTGTTTCTTACTGTGGGGGGGCGTGGCTGTCAGGTAGTGAATGCTGATCTCTGCTCCAATCACAGGGAGCAGAGATCGGCGTCACTAGTTGCTAGGCAGAACGGGGAGATGCTGTTTATCTCGGCATCTCCCCGTTCAGCCGTCCCGTGAGACGATCGCGGATGTCCCCGCGGAGATCGAGTCCGTGGGGACCGCGATCGGACTCACGGGGGTCCCGACCGGCGCGGGAGCGCGCCGCTCCCAGCGCGCTCCCGATGGCACGGACAGGCAGAAAGGAGGGACTTATATATACGCCCTCCTGCCTGTACGTGCCATTCTGTCGACGTACATCTGTGTGCGCCGGTCGGCAAGTGGTTAAGAAGTGGAAGCAAATGGTTGGGAATGGTAGATTCAGTCACATTACGTGTTTCTGTTGCCATAAAATGGGGCATTTTGCAAAAATGTGCAATGCTGTGAAGACTGAACAACAGCAGGCCTGTGTGCTTCCCAGGACAGCACGGAGAGACAGGCAAGTTTATTCGTTACGTTGGAAGTCAATGCCTTTCCGTGAAAGTTTTTCAAGGCAACAGTGGGCACCCTACAATAGTTTTGCAGTTAAAAATGGGCAGATAGAGAAATGTGAGCAGTGAGCTATGTTTTTTGGCACAGTTGGAAGGAACATATAATCTGCTTTGTCTCTTACTCTTTTCAGGTATTAAGCATCGAGAGGTGGAGCAGGCAGAGCAGATGACCATACTGGATGGGAGGAGACAGACCAGAAGAGAGCCTGAGGAAAGGTGGCTGAATTGGAGTGGACTTTTATCTGAGCATTTCCTTATGACCAAGAAGACAAGAGACTTTTCATCTGGGACTTTTTTTACAAACTGCCAAAAGACATTGTTAACCCTGCTCAAAAGTAATGTTGCAGCCTTCCAGGGACAAACCAATCGTCTGACCACCCACAAGATGGGGGTCGAAAGGGAATTTGTTCCTCCCATTTATACGGGGGGGTTTATTTTGCCCTTTCCTGGACAAAAGGCTTTGAGAAGTTTCCTATATTATCCTATAAAGTCAAGAGGTGGTATGTGTTGCTATGGGCATTTGTATAGTGACTTTATTGCAATAATAGAGTTTAGATTTAGTAACAGCATATGTCTACAGAAGCCCTTTCCCCCTCCATTGATATGTAAATAAACCAGATAGCCAGGTTTTGAAGATGAGCAGAGGAAGTTGGTTTATGCAGGAAGTGGGTGGGAGGGGCATGGAGAGGGTTTGAAAGAAACATGTGTTTTGGGACAGAGAAACAGTTGTGTTTGGAGGACAAAGAGAAAACACATGGCTTCCAGGAGCTGGAGAACTTTGGAGACGCTCTTGTGAGTTGGACTTTGAACAAGGAACTATGAAGGACATCTTAACCCCTAAGTTGAGTAACTGTTTCGTTTACTTAATGTGTACATATTATACATGCTTATATGTGAACCTATAAGTTGTATTGTATTGTTCATCCTACAGTTTGTATGTGCAGATTTTTCCCTGTTTAGTAAAGCATTGCTACACTTCAGAAGTCTAGGCTTCCTTGGTTTTACCACAAGAACTTAATAGATAAACGCAAAGCATAACATGGGTTGATTGTGGGGGTTGCGTGTTTTCTTGCATTGCAGCTGGAAAGTTTTTGGTTGCTATGTTGGGAAACATGATACTTAATGGCCTACCTTAATTAACCCTGTCTGTTGTTGTTTTTCGCTCTGATGGACTCTATAGATTGTGATATAATTTTCCCTGATGAAGAATGGCAAAATGTTGGCCTTTTGAAACGCGTTGGAAATATCACAAGTATTACCATCTGTATCATCTATATGTTTGTTAGTTTGGTTTTAAACAACGATGACTGTCCTATTGTACTGATGTTATACAAATGTGTATTTTTTGATATTTTGATACTATGAATACATTTATATTTTTCTAAAATATTAGTATGTGTTGCCTTAAAAATCCCACTCTCTAGAGGTATCTTTTTTTTTTTACTTATCTCAGGGATGATGGCAACTATTTATGCCCTATGATCTGAGCTCAACCCAACTTTCTCTTTTTTTATACAGCTAATATCATGTCATTTTTTCACAATGTAACATACACATAAAACACTGCCTGTATATGGATGTATATGTACTTAGGTGCTTTTCAATTCCACAAGCCTGAAATGTAGTATTAGAGGCATAGGTAATTAATTTACGTTTAAGGCACTGAGCCAAACTGGAGGTGTGGTCAAAATATCAAAAGGTTTTGGCAAAATTTTGCCTGTATGGTAAAATGCATTGGAGTCAATGCAGAAGGTGAAGGTAAGGTGTTTTTTAAGGATACAGTAATGTTGCTATAGATATTTTAGGGATTTTTTAATAGCATAATAATATGGAATAATACATTTTGGCTACAATCTAGAATTTAAGAGCTGGGCTTCCTCTTTTTCAAATGCTAATTAACGTGTTTAACTGGTTCATGAAGGCTAACTACACGAAAAGTGATGTTGGCAGGAAATGGGGGGGGGAGGAGACTAGAAATGGGACAGCACAGCCATGTGCTGAACACAGGATGGGGAGTCTAGCGGAAGGCATGGGTAGAAGGAAGGTCTATGCCAGAAGGGGCTCCATAACAACGAAAGAAGAACTAAGAAAGAAAGGGGGTCCATAACACAAAAAGACTTGGACAGAACAAAGGGGGCGCCATAACACCTAGAAGAACTAAGAAGGAAGGGGTCTCCATAACATGAGAAGATTTGGATAGAAGGAAAGGGGCTCCAGAACCCCAAGGAAGGTCTGTGCCATAGGGGACTTCACATGAGCAGAACTTCTCCTGGGATGACATCCGGTTCTCTGCAATTGCTTGAGTAGCCTGGAGTATTTATTATGGGAATCATGAACTATAACCCAAGCTAAGTAACTTTTTAATGTATTCCTATCACATACAGACCACTGTTAATGCTCATTTGCTAGGAATGTTAGATTGTGTGTGCATTTGTGTTGCAAGCATCTTTGTAATACTATGTTTTGTATTGTTTCCCTACAATTGAAAAAAAAGTAGTTTGTATGTACAGCATTCTTGTTTAGTAAAATAACATTAGTATACTACAGGTGATTCTGCTTCCTTGCTTTACTGCAAAGTAATCTAAAAGATAAAAGCAAAACAATGGGCTTTAAATGTCTCTTTAGGATTACGAAAGCCCCTTTCACATATCTAGGACCTATTCTTAAAAAAATTGTTCCCATCAGTGGTGGTGTGTCCATAAGGGCGCACAAGCGCCGCCCCCTCTCTCCTCCCACACCCTTTAGCACCAATAGATAGATTCATGCATTGCAGAATCTATCTATGGCCGCCGCTGCCACCCCCTATTCAGGTGCCGGTCATATGTTTACTCTGTTTACCTTTTTTTATTATTATTATTGAACAAATGTGACTTAACTGTACTTCTGTCTCAGTCTGATTCATGGTTCCTGATACACCTGTATGAGACTGCTACATTTTCTCACCAAGAATCCTATTCCTAAATTCAACCTACACCCCAAGGTATGGGAATTTTACCTCTCGTCTGAACGTAGGGACAAAGGAATCCCCCTATTCTATAAAATACTCCAGGAAAAACTAACCTTTTGCAAAACCAGTTCTATGCTTAAATGGGAACAAGATCTCCATATGGTCTAATCCCCCCTCCAAATGGCAAGCTGCCTTTCAAGCCACCCACTGCACTAGCCATGTGGAACTGATGCTGAAAAATCACTAATAGGTGGTACTATACCCCGTACAAACTGGCAACGTTTTCTTCCTCCCTTTCCCCATTATGCTGGCGCAATTGCCATTGGGAATGCCCCAGTCTCATAAGTTTCTGAAGCCAAACGTTCCAGCTAGTTTTGACATGCACGGAAATTCTTACCAAACCAACTCTTGCTCTAGCGCTTCTGAACATTGGAATAGACCTCTTATCTCCTATGCACCGTCAGATTGTCTCCCACATACTGCTTGCAGCCCACCTAATGATTCTCAGAAATTGGAAATCAGCCTTAGCGCATAACATCTCTGATGTAGAAAGAATGGTTGATCATACCCACGCCTTTGAGCACATTTTGGTGATGAATGGTATGAAGCATGAAGCCTTCTCCAAGTCATGGAGTGTTTGGACAAGCAGGAGGAAAGCCTCCTCCGGCCTGTCCAGTCTGTAGCTGGAAATGTAGTAGTATATCGCAATGTACTGTTCCTTGCTGTATACCTTGCTTAAATTATGATTGTGTGTAAATCTTTTTATAACTCAATAAAAATGTATTAACACAAAAACAAATGTCCCCCTATTAGCCCCGCTATTTGACATTTTTTTGCAGATAGAAAAAAGTTATATAAAAAATTAAAAGCCAAAGTACACAACAACTAAATAAAAAAGGAAAACGAGCAATACAAAAAATGACATATACTAAACTACCCTAAGCACTAAAAAAATAAAAAATAAATATAAGTAAACCAGGTGAGTTTTTTCAAGCAATTTTTGCCTTGGCAGTCCCTGCTTTGGCATTCATGCAGAGCAAAACTGGCAATTTTGCTGTAATATCACTTTTGCAAAAAATCCTAATTTCATCCCTAATAATGACAGGCTTTAGCAGGGAAGGAAGATTGTGATAGAGTGCATTATAGCTATCAACAGGTAGATGTGGCAATGCACAGGCAGCTGAAAGGCAGCACAAAGGTAATTGCGGCAAATCGAATTGGCAATACACAGCCAAGTCAGTGGCTATATATATTAGAATAATAAAATAAAATACATTTTGTCCAATAATATGACAATACTGGAATGATTAGCTGAATTGTGTATATAAGGTAAAGAACCGCAATCATAGTGGAACAACGTGGAGCATGTAGTGTTTAGCATGGTTTTCAGAATTGAAAAGCATGGAGTATGTAATGTATAGCACAGTGTTCAGAATGAAACAGTGTGGAGTATGTAACATAATGCATAGTGTTTAGGACAGAACAGCATGGAATATGTAAAGTATAAAACAGTGTCCAGAATATAGTGGTGCAGGTTTTGTATCATATACAGTGCCATGAAAAAGTATTCATATCCCTTGAAATTTTCCACATTTTGTCACGTTACAACCAAAAACGTAAATGTATTTTAATGGGATTTTATGTGATAGACCAACACAAAGAGAGGAAAAGGGGAAGATAAACCTTGTTTGTATGCAGACGATGCTCTGCTGTTTCTGGGAGATACGGATGAATCACTAGTTTCTGCTGTAACCCCTCGGGTTTCAGCATAAACTGGGACAAATCCGTATTGATCCCATTAGATGAGATGGCTCAAATCTTACCACAGAAGGCAAATCAGATTAGAATAGCTACATCTTTTAAGTGTAGCGGGGACATCTTTGTCTATTGATGTGGTTATGTATATACAATGCAAAGTCTATGGACATTGCTATGGTTTAGTGTTTGGAGCCATCTAGTGACCAAATCTGGTAATGCACTGATATGGTTATTACAAGCACAAAAGACTTTTACAGGAAGTAATGTTATGTTGATAAGAGGTTTTACCTTGTTACCCAGGTGTCTGTGTGACCTACCCATGAACACTCTCTTATACAGTGCATGCTGGGTAGGGTATAAAAGGGACTGCAGCAGCCATATTTGGCCTCTTGGGACCATGCTGCCTGCCTGTGTGGATCTGTGAGGAGGTTTCCCGGAGACAGCGGCAGACAGTCACCGCGGATTGCAAACCTGCTTGTTTGCGAGGTGATTTGACGGAGCCTGAGAGCTGGTGATCAGATTGACGAAGCCCAGAGACACTTGTCGGAGTATCGGAGGACCAGATCCATTCAGCGGAGTGACACAGAGCATCTGCCCAGCTGATACAGAAGCAAGCTGCAGTTGCCGGATCAAATTCATCATCCAGAACTCCGATCCAGTTGGTGAGCGGGTTACAGCCTACCGTTTGTTAATTTGACGCCACTTTTAGATAAATTCAAGGCGCAGAGTAGAATATTGACCAAATTACCTTTATCGCGGGTGGGACGTGCAAATTTGATTAAAATGTTTTGGGGCCCTCGGTTACTTTATATTCTACATAATTCTCCTATATGGATTCCCCTTAAATGGTTTAAAAAAATAGATTCCCTGTTCCGTATTTTACTATGGAAGGGTGAAATCCCCAGAATTAAGCTTTCTGCATTACAACTTCCCAAAGATAGGGGGGACTTGCTGTGCCAATTAAAAAAAGGCGTATCTTATTGCTTCTCAACTGCAACAGATGGTGGGATGGGGCAATGTAGACCGGATGGACCCAATTCAATTGTCACTTTTGACTCGACCCTCCTGTTATTATTATTTTTTAACCAGAAACTCCTGTTATTATTTAATAGCTCAATTGGAATCCAAATCCATTGGGAACGCTATACAAAAACCCACCTTAGTGTTGATGAATAGAGTATGGCAGGAAATGAAACTAATAATGCAATATATAGACATTTCAGTTTATACCCCTTTATGGGAAAATATAAAGTATAAGGAGATAAATAAACTAGAAGGATTCGGGGTATGGAAAGGATGGGGATTGATTATATTGACAAATTATACTCCGATGGGGTTCTAAAAACATATCAAGTATTTATTTATCAAGCAGTAGGGACCCGGTGTGAAGCTGTAATGCTACACTGCCAGGTTCCCTTACTCGCAGTGGTGGCGGCAGCACCCGACAGCTGATGGAAACAGGACTCCAGGACAGGTAAGTGTCCTATTATTAAAAGTCAGCAATCACAGCATGTGTAGCTGCTTACATTTTTGCAGGAGTGGGCGGGCCTCCTCTTTAATTGAACAAGCTGAAGTTAGAAACTGATTGGCTTCCATGTACAGCTGCACCAGATTTTACACTCTCCAGTTTTAGTAAATCAACCCTTGATATTCTGTGTTTGCTGCTTGTGTGTGTTCATACAAGCCTGAATCCAGACTGGTAGTTGACAAAAAGCGATTATGTGGAGTGTTCTTAGACTGACATATTTTAAGCTATTCTGACTGCAGTGACAAAATATTTCCTTGCCACTTTCGGTCCTGCAGTGATTCTATTTTCACGTTCTCCATTTGCTTCCCTGCTGCTTAAAAGAACAAAATAACAATGTTTTTTTTTTTACCATAATCTCCAGACATGCTTCGTGTTCCAATACAACTCCCCCAAAGCATAGAAAATAGAAAAAAAAATACAGGAAAACCTTGGTTTGAGAGTAACTTGGTTTAAGAGGGATTTGAGAGACGGCACTTCCTAGTTACACTGTGATCAGCTGTGATTGGACACAGCTGGTCACATCGTAAAGAGCCTCTTTACCGTGATCAGAGATGATGGCAGCATATTCTACTTTAGTCCCTTTCCGCCCAGCTTATTGCAATTTGATGGCCGAGCGGGAGCCCTATTATACAATGAGGACGTCATATGATGTCCTCCCAGTATCGCGCCTTGTGTGCGTCAGACGGGCTGCACTCTGATGCAATCTTTCACGCGCTGTGTCCACTGGACATCACAGATCACTGTATCAGCCCACTGCCAATGCCATGTGATCACTATGGCCAATCACAGCAGATCACATGACAGTTGTACACAATGAAAAGCTTTGATTCATATGTTTCATTGTGTAATATTGTGATGATCTCTGTGATTGGTCGCAGTGATTACATAATACAGACAGGGCGAATCACAGCCTATCTGTACCATGTGATTAGCTGTGGCCAATCAAAGCTAATCACATTAGTAAACATTGAATGAATAGTTTCCATTAAGAAATAATGGTTGCTTATAACTTAAAAATTCACAGTTGTAAGTAATCATAGTAGGAAAACAAGTGTAATGGCGCTACAACCTTCCCACATAAAAGCTTCACCCGGTGCTCAGACCTTGAGGCTGCTGACACCTCCAATGTACCAGGTGTAGTAAGGAAAGGGATGGTCAGCACTTAGGATGACATCCAAAAAAATAGTATTTCTTTATTCAGTAAACATGTACAATGCTGTAATGGCCATGACTAAGGACTAACGTCAGAAACACGTACAATGTTTTACAGCATTGTACTTAATAAAGAAATACTATATTTTTTTGGATTTCATCCTGAGTACCGACCATCCCTTTTCTTACTATAAGCAATCATAGTGTATAAAAAAAATTAAAAATCCTGATTACCTCCCCAGAGTAGTACAGTGTTACTATTGCTCTGGTCACTGTATGTATAAAAAAAAGAAAAAAGTTATAAAAATAAAAATATATATTTTTTTTTCATATATTTTTTTTTTTTACTGTCAGTGTCCTTGATCACCTCCACATCACTTCCGATCCAGCAATGTTGCATGAGAGCCTTGGCTTTCCAGGACTCTTTCTTCTGATTAGCTGAGCCATTGGCTCCCACTGCTATCAATCAAAGTCAGTGAGCCAATGAGGAGACAGAGGGGAGTGGGCCAAGCTGCAGCTCTGTGACTTGGGTGCCCCCATAGCAAGCTGCTTGCTGTGTGGGCACTCGGCAGGAGGGAAGGGCCAGGAACACCGGCGAGGGACCAGAGAAGAGGCGGATCTGGCTGCTCTGTGCAAAACCACTGCACAGAGCAGGCGAGTATAACATGTTTGTTATTTTTAATCAAAAAAAAAAAAACAAGACTTTAATATCACTTTAAAGGAATGTAGCATAATACATTTTGGCCTAAATTAACGAAGAAAGATAATTTATTTGCAAAATGTTATAACAGAAACTGAGAAAAATGCGTTTTTATCAAAATTTCCAGTCTGTTTTAATTTAGTTAGCAATTAAATTAGCAATTACATTTTTTTTTTAAAACAGCAGTGATTAAATACCACCAAAAGAAAGCCCTATTTGTGTGAAAAAATATAAAAAAAATTCACATGGGTACAGTGTTGCATGACCGTGCAATTGTCATTCAAAGTGCGGCAGCGCTGAAAGATGAAAATTGTCCTGGGCAGGAAAGGGGGTAAAAGTATCCGGTATTGAAGCTGTTAAAAAACACAAACATTTTCTTTTATAAAGCGCTGTTGATACTTTATAAATCCTTTAAAATATAGGGTAAGGCGCTTGCATAACCTATAATATAACAATATATATACAATCTTATATCCTTAAAGTGACATGTATTGACATGCTATATCAAAAAATGCAACTCCAATAAACAATATGGTAACCTTGTGCACTGTGCTCAATATCCAAAAAACTTGACAAGTATGTAAATTGCAACAAAATATGAACATATATAATAAATCGTATTCTGTATGTTCTACAAAAAATTCCCATCAAACTCACCAAAACGTTTTTTTCAACCTACAAAAAGGCCTGTAATCTTTATATGGGGGCACAAACACCCCAGAATCAGTTACAAACTACTAACATTAACTAGGCTAAAAGGTGGTATAGGTCTGCCTGGCATACACATATCTAGTGTGTCATTTAACAAAAACAGCAGATAAGAACCTAAATAAAAAAACAAAAGCTTGTGTTGAACTAGAAGAGGTAGGTTCATCGATGCCACTCCAAGTACTCACCTGGCTTCCAGCACGACACATACCCAGAGAGGGACAGTGCTGTGAATAGTGATTTACAGTTCTAACAATTACCTATAGTTCTTATTCTGTGCATTTGATGAGCAGCTTGTAGTCCCAGATTAACATTCATGTTCTTAAATTGACAGTGCTGTGGATAAGTTATCATATACCCAGAGAATTCCAAGAACACCTTATAGTAGGCCCATCCCTTGCTTCTGCCTCGCGTATACAAATGCAGACCTAATCTCCTTCCCAGTACCACTTACGCCCCTGAGACACAACCCAGAATTCACACCTGGCATTTCACCCCACTTTTTCTACAGAAGTATGGCCACACGAAAAAGTATGAGCAGAACACTTCTTCCAAAAGGACATGTTTCTTTTTATGAAGACCTATAAACTAAATCACGTAATTCATATTTTCCTTTTTGGACATACGTACAGCTAAGAAACTTTTTTAGACACACGAAAACCTCTTCAAATTGGTCCCAAGACCATACTCTTTTTGAAGCATTCTGTTCAAGGAACACCCCACGAACATCACACAATATACTTTATGTAGAATATTCTCTTATCTAACTACAAAATGAGGACCAGTGCTGGTAAAGACATGCTGGTAGGTTAATAGATCCTGTCGATAAAAATTGGCCAAATATATGTATGTTGTATGTGTATGTGTTTGCAAGCATGTCGGGACCCCACAGGGCAAGGACCGCACTATGCCACAGATGGACACCAGTGGCAGGAAGCGCCCTGAGGCGATTCAGTTCGCATAGGTAGCGCTATACAAGTCATTCATTCATTCATTCATTCAGTGGACTTGGTTAAAAATGCCTAGACATCTCCCTCAATGACGAGGAATGGGAAGAAATATTGATAAACACTCATAAAGGCTCAATAAACGTGACTATACAAGAAACAGGCTACTAAACACTAACAGAATGGTATCAAACTCCCACCCAACTTCACAAATTTTCACCCACAAATTCTCACTTATGCTGGAGAAGGAGATGTGGATTAGACCCTGGTACACTGCTACATATTTGGTGGTCCTGCTCCAAAATCCAACCTCTTTGAAAGGAAGTGCATAAAACCATAACCAAGATCACCACATACACCCTTGACTTCACTCCTGCACAACATCTACTTCATCACGCATCTCTCCCAAAATCTATATACCATAGATCACCTTGTGTATGCAGCAAGGCACTGCATCCCCTCGAAATGGAGGACCTCTATGTCACCTTTATGTCACCAACATTCACAGACTGGTACTGTTAAATACTCCAAATGGCAGAGATGGAAGAGCTTATAAGCATAGCAAAAGACAACCCTTCCAAATTTACACATATCTTGGCCTTTTGGCTTCAATTCCAAAAATCCTTAACCTGATAACCCTACTTATAAAGTCAGATCCTTACTGACTATTTAAAAAAAATATATATATTCTAGCTACATAATATGAGATGGAAAGTCACTGCACCTACACCTATCTATGTTAAGGTCCATATGACTAAGTGAATTTAGCTGGTAGATTTATTTTGTCTCATTTTGGGATATTTGTTTACACATATCACTACCTCTCCAGTACTTATAAACTCTATCCATACCATAGAATATAAGTTTAGTTGGATCTTTATTGTGTTTGAGCCAAAAGTGGTTAGATACACTGTACTGTTTGTACCCTTTCTTGATGTTATTAATATGTTCATTAACCACTTTCAGACCGGACCAATTTGCAGCCAAAGGACCAGGCCCCTTTTTGCGATTCAGCACTGCGTCGCTTTAACTGACAATTGCGCGGTCGTGCGACGTGGCTCCCAAACAAAATTGACGTCCTTTTTTTCCCACAAATAGAGCTTTCTTTTGGTGGTATTTGATCGCCCCTGCGGTTTTTATTTTTTGCGCTATAAACAAAAATAGAGCGACAATTTTGAAAAAAATGCATTATTTTTTATTTTTTGCTATAATAAATATCCCCCAAAAATATATAAAAAAACATTTTTTTTCCTCAGTTTAGGCCGATACGTATTCTTCTACATATTTTTGGTAAAAAAAATCGCAATAAGCGATTATTGATCGGTTTGCGCAGAAGTTATAGCGTTTACAAGATAGGGGATAGTTTTATAGCATTTTTATTAATAATTTTTTTTTTTTATTATTAATGGCGGAGATCTGCGATTTTTTTTTTGTGACTGCGACATTATGGCGGACACATCGGACATTTTTGACACATTTTTGGGACCATTGTCATTTTTACAGCAATTAATGCATTTAAATGCATTTATTTCTGTATAAATGACACTGGCAGTTTAGGAGTTAACCACAAGGTGGCAGTGTAGGGGTTAAGTAGGCCTAGGGGTGTGTTTTTTACTGTGGGGGGCGTGGCTGTCAGCTAGTGAATGCTGATCTCTGCTCCAATCACATGGAGCAGAGATCGGCGTCACTAGTTGCTAGGCAGAACGGGGAGATGCTGTTTATCTCGGCATCTCCCCGTTCAGCCGCTCCGTGAGACGATCGCGGGAGTCCCCGCGGCGATCGAGTCCGCGGGGACCGCGGCCGGACTCACGGGGGTGCCGACCAGCGCGGGAGCGCGCCGCTCCCGGCGCGCTCCCGATGGCACGGACAGGCTAAAGGAGGGACGTATATATACGCCCTCCTGCCTGTCCGTGCCATTCTGTCGACGTATATCTGCGTGCGCTGGTCGGCAAGTGGTTAATACACTTAAAAAAAGACGTCATTCCCACATATCTCAGACCACATGGACAAATACGTAGGTACGTTACATACCTAGTCCCACTGGTTATAAATGTATCTATTTGATATTCTTTTCGATTTGACAACGAGAATGTTTTCACTTTAAGGTGGTTCTACATGCATTACATCGTCCACACCGGAAGAAGCCTTCTCGTTTCAAGAAGGTTGTGTTTTTTATTTATGAGAATCAATTACATTTTTTGCTATTAAGTTTCTCAAACCTATTGCTCATTAGTATATAAAGTTAGTTTTTTGGGGAGTATTTTTTAAAGAGTGTTTAATAGTCCTTCAATAAAATGGGCCAGTACTTTATAATCATTTTTCCTACAGTCCTATGCTGCAGATTATAGCCTGTAATGAAAGCTACAGCTTCATGATCCAATTTTTGGGGTTTCTGTTTTAACAATGTAATTAATTTTGTTTACATCATCTCTAATTTTCAATAGTTGTTGGTTTGTATATCCCTTTTAATGAATCTTTCTTTTAATATATCCATTTGAGAGATAAATTCTTTATTATTATTGCAGGTCCTTTTTATGCAGATAAATTGGCCCTTTGGTATAGCCCTTATTCATGCTGGATGATGGCAACTACGGGTGGATATATATTCTTGTCCACACTTTTAAATATGTCTTTGTACCTAACTTGCTATTATCTTTAAATATCTCTAGATCTAACAATTGGATCTTTTCCCTACTCCAATTCAATGTTAGCTTTATTGCACAGAGATTATTGTTTAACTGTTGGAGGAAAATGGTGAATTCATCTTCCAATTCCTCCCAGACAATTATCACATCATCTATAAATCTTCAGTGATATTTAAGCTGTGGCCAATGTTTTGAAAAGATCTCCCCTTCTTCCCATTTATTAAGGAAAATACTAGCAACACTGGGGGCATATCTAGCCCCCATAAGCAAAACGAAGGAGCCCTATCAAGCACTTTATCAGGCTACAAGGGAGCACGGAAGGGAATAAAGAGAGGATGTAGAGGAGGCAGGAAAAAAAATGGAAGGGTAGATCTAGGGAGCTTCAATTTAGCAGGAGTCAAATTTTCAGATACAGAACTAGAAGTCTTGCAAGAAGTACTCAAATTCGCTTCCGCAAAGTTTTTTTAAAAAAAATTGAGCTATACTGTTTGTGGACATTGAAAAATTCATAAGGAAGTTAAATGTTAAAATGTTTTGGGGGAAAATACATTTAAAGAATAAATGGACAATCTGTCAGGTTTTAAGCACAGTGGTTTAAAAAATGAATCAGTTTTAACAGATTTTTTTAGTGAATCTAGCACTTACCAAAACATGGAGAGTTTAAAAATATGGTGCAACAAGAAGTCAAGGAAATACAAATAAAGAAGAGTAGAAATACTAAAAAAGTATGGGAGGGAATTAGAGAGATAGAAAGCAAAACAGAAATTGTAATCTGACCCGCGGACAAGGGGGGAGGACTGGTAATTTTGAAGAAAAAATATTATGAGGCAAATGCAGCAAATCTTAAATGATAAAGTAAACTTATAGTAAATTAAAAGGAGATCCTATGAATAAACTAAAGACAAAATTAGAAGAATGGATTAAAAAAGGTACCAAACTTGGAATTTTGAATAAAAAAGAAGCAAAATATTTAAATATAAAATCCCACCAGTTATCTATGAAGTACCCAAGGTAAAGATAAACCACCGGGTAGGCCCATCATTAGTGGGATTAATTCCCTTTATGCACATTTAGGGGATGTATTGCCTAACCAACAGGACATGAAACAAAGTAACTTGAAAGCAAATAATTAACTTTATTTACCTATACTTAACAGTTAATCTCATCTAAATGCAATCAGTTAAGCAGGATTACATTTGGTTAAAAAATAAATACTACATATGATCAGCTAGGCAATATGTGAGGCAGAAAACAATACATCCCCCAAAGAGTTACAAACAACGTCCGTGCCCCAATTCAACTGGGGAGCCCCGTGACAGCCATGGCAGCTGGAGTCTTTATCGGGAACAAAGAGTCCTGCATGATGCCTCCACCCACAGGTGAGGCTCCAAAGTTCCCGAAGAGAACAACTGCATTTTATGTTATACCTGAAGGGTTCCACATGTACTGTCACTTTAAGGCTGGCTCCACCCAGGAGTGATGACAAGGGTCAAGGGGCATAGTAGCCATCTTAGAGCACATGTAAGGAAGCATAATGAGATGTACTGTCCTGAGATGCATGTTGCAGTGTACAGTGAGTACTGAAATAAACATCCATTGTCCCAGACCAGAGTCTTGTGTCTCTCACAACTCAGAGGATATAACAGTGGCGACGAGGATGGGATTTACAAAGTGTCTATCAGTCTGAGAGAGAGACAAAGGCAGTGTGGATTGTCACCTGGATAAAAGCAATCACAGATCCCAGCAAGACAATGGCATTAATCGGGACATTAAGTGAATTTGATGGAGAACAGACATCCTGGAGTTCCTGGGTTGAGAGACTGGAACAGTATTTCAGTGCAAATGCCATCCCAGATTACAGGCAAGTAGCAGTATTTCTGACAGTGGTTGGTGCTAAGACATATGACACTCTTAGAGATCTGCTTTCCCCTGTAAAACCAGCAACTAAGACCTTGGCAGAGCTCCTGACACTGTTAGAGGATCACTTCCAGCCTAAACCACTAGAGATTGCAGAAAGATTTCGGTTTTATCAGAGGCAGCAGCAGCCAGGTGAAGAAATTAAAGCTTATGTGCTCGCCCTTCGCAGACTAGCCTCTACCTGTTCTTTTGGGGAGTACCTACCTACTGCACTGAGAGATAAGTTTGTCATGGGACTGAACAGTGAGTCTAGCCAAAAGAGACTGCTAACAGAGAAAGACCTTACCCTTACAAAGGCAATTGAAATAGCTTCAGTGATGGAAATGGCTGTGAAAGATACAGAGGAATTGAACCCCCAGGGCAGGAGGAAAGAGGTGAAACAGGAAGTTTTCAGGACAGCAGTCAAGCCCACAGTCACAAACTGGAAAAATAGACCCCCACCAAGTCGGGAGTCAGCTTGCTACCGTTGTGGGAATACAGACCATGATCATAAAGTCTGCCGGTTTAAGGATCAGACCTGTCATAATTGTGGTAAAACAGGCCATCTGAAACGAGTTTGCCGTAGCGGAAAGGTGCGAGATAAACAACCTCTGAACCCCAAGACAAAGACATATATGGTGGGAAGATATACATCATCATCTGAGTCAGAGGATGAGGAAGTGCTCCACAGATTAGACATACATCATATGCATTCAGCACCCTCCGCAATGACTGTAGAGGTAACCATTGAGGGAAAGAAACTCAAGATGGATGTAGACACAGGAGCAGCAGTTTCAGTTATCACTCAGAAACAATGGAGACAACTTCAGAGCCAAACAACTGTCCGCCCAACACCAATCAAACTGCAGACATACTCAAAGCAGATACTCCACCCACTGGGTTACGCGAAAGTACACGTATTGTACAAGGGTCAGACAAAGAGACTGCCATTATATATCCTAGAAAATGGGGGACCCCCTCTCTTTGGGAGAGACTGGATTGCTCACTTTGGTATGCCAGACATCGCCATAAATCCCTGTAACACTGTTACAATTCCATTAGGAGATAATGAG
Source organism: Lithobates sylvaticus (assembly GCA_028564925.1). Taxonomy (NCBI): domain Eukaryota; kingdom Metazoa; phylum Chordata; class Amphibia; order Anura; family Ranidae; genus Lithobates; species Lithobates sylvaticus. The sequence continues at coordinate 51,493,905 of CM053036.1, read as the reverse complement.
AGATGGGTGGTGTCCCTGAAGCAGCGGTTCCCAAAGATCTTTGATGACCAGTTGGGGAAAATAAAGCATGACTGTGTGAGACTCAAGCTGAAACCCAACGCTCAGCCTAAGTTCTTCAAAGCTCGGACAGTACCTTTCGCACTCCGAGCAGGAGTGGAAGCAGAACTAAGTCGGCTGGAGGAACAAGGTGTCATCTCAAAGGTAGAGCACAGCGAGTGGGCATCACCGGTTGTACCAGTAAAGAAAGCGAATGGGGACTTACGCATTTGTGGCGATTTCCGCATGGCACTGAACTCCCAACTGGAAATAGACCAGTATCCTCTACCCAGAGTAGATGACATTTTTGCCTCTCTTGCAGGGGGTCAAAAGTTCACTAAGCTTGATCTCAAACAAGCATATTTACAGTTTGAGGTCCATCCTTCTTCCCGCAAGTTTCTGACCATCAACACCCACAAGGGGCTGTATGAGTACAATCGGATGGTGTTTGGTGTAGCCTCTGCCCCAGCCATTTGGCAACGAAAAATGGATGAGATTTTGGCGGACATTCCTTTCACGCAGTGCCTGCTAGATGACATGCTCATCACGGGACGGACGGACCAGGAACACAAGCGGAACGTGGAGCTTGTGTTGGCGAGACTCCAAGAGCAGGGTCTGAAAGTGAACTTGGCGAAATGCCAATTCATGGTGCCTAAATTGGAGTTTTGTGGCCACCTTGTGGATGCAGAGGGTATACACACCACGGAAGCTAAGGTTGATGCTTTAGTCAAAGCTCCTGCCCCAACCAACGTCCAGCAGCTGCGATCATACCTTGGCTTGCTGAACTATTACCACAAATTCCTGCCAGATCTGGCACACACCTTGTTTCCGTTGAACAAGCTTTTGGAGAAACACTCCAGATGGGACTGGTCAGCTGCATGCCAACATGCTTTCGAAGTCTCTAAGCGGAAGCTGTTGGCGTCACGCATGCTCGTGCACTATGACCTCCAGAAGCCTCTCACCTTGGCTTGTGATGCCTCACCCTATGGTCTGGGAGCTGTACTATCTCACATCTTACCAGATGGGTCAGAAAAACCAGTGGCATTTGCCTCCAGGTCTTTGACAAAAGCAGAAAGCAATTACTCACACATTGACAAAGAGGCTCTTGCACTGATATGGGCAATTAAGAAGTTTCATCTTTACCTGTATGGTAGGGAATTCACCATACTGACAGACCATAAACCACTCCTTCAGATCTTTAGCCCTGACAAAGGCATCTCTCAGACTACTGCGGCCCGCCTCCAACGCTATGCCCTATTCTTGGGAGCATACAGCTACAAAATCCAGTATCGTGGTCATGATGCCAATGCTAATGCGGACGCAATGTCCCGACTGACAGGGAGGTCGATGGACTCTTCTCCACCGGTCAAGAGTTGTCGTTACACCAACCTGTCCTTCTTGTCTTCTGGGGAGATAGCAGCCCATACAGCCAAGGATACCTTTCTGAAAACAATACTCTCCTGGGTACGGTCCGGTTGGCCTGCAACCGTCACACAGGATTATGAACCTTATTTCCGTAGGCGTATGGAATTAACTGTAGCTGGCAACTGTGTTTTATGGGGAGACCGAGTGATCATTCCACAGACCCTCCGGAGACATATTCTGGACTTGCTACATACTGGTCATCCCGGGGGCACACGTATGAAACAAAAGGCCCGAGGCTATGTGTGGTGGCCAAACCTAGACTCAGATATCACGACATATGTGAATGCTTGTGCTGGATGTGCACAAACGGCAAAAGACCCTCCTCGAGGGTGCGTCCAGCCCTGGACTTGGCCCACGGTTCCTTGGTTTCGCCTACACTTGGACTTTGCAGGCCCGATCAGAGGACATACCTTCTTGATCATAGTGGACGCCCATTCAAAGTGGCCTGAGGTAATTCCTGTTACTCAGCCAACGACTAAGGCAACGGTTTCCATACTGTTACATCTCGCTGCTACGTTTGGATACCCCAGAGAAATCGTTACAGACAACGGTGCACAATTCACCAGTCAGGAGTTTCAGCGTTTCCTGACTGCCCACAACATCAAGCACAAGTTGACCGCACCTTACCACCCGGCTACAAATGGTCAAGCAGAACGGTTTGTGCAGACTTTTAAACGCTATTTCAAAGCTACAGTGGCTGCAAGTAAACAACAGTCCCTGTCACCCCAGCAGCTGGACTCCTTCCTTTCTGCTTACAGAAACACACCACATGCAACCACCGGGAAAACTCCAGCAGAACTCCTTCTGGGTCGGCAGCCATGGACTGTTTTGGACATGCTCCGCCCTCAAACAGTCCAGGAACATGTACTGCAGTCCCAAGACAAGATGGTCAAACACCATGAGCTCCCCCGATTCACAGCCCAACAAACGGTATGGGCCCGATCTTATGGGGCTTCCAACACCCGTTGGCTTCCTGCTGTCATTGCAGAGACTTTGGGACCCAAGATGTATAGGGTCTGCCTGGAAGATGGTTCCATTTGCAGACGGCATGCGGACCAACTGCGTCCTCGGTTTCAACTGCCCGAATCCCTGACGCCGGCAGAACCACCAGTGTCGCAAGGAACTGCTCCCAGCGGATCAGAATGCACGGGGACTGATGATTGGGGGGACTCTGAACTTTTGCACTCGGCTCCAACAGAGCCCTCCAGCCCTGGTCCGGAGGTCTGTTCACCCACTGAGCTGGTGGATCCGTTCTTGGCTCCGCCGGGGCCGATTCCGGCCAGCCCTGTTTCCTCCGGTCCCGAGTCGCTGGGTGCCCGCCCTCAACGACACTGTCGCCCTCCTGACCGGTTTCAGCTTCAAGACCCGTTACGAGACTTTCGACGGGGTCGCCGAAAGTGATCCGATTACATTGTATCCCCGCAACTGTCCCCGGTTCACATCTGGATGCAGGAATCTCCTGTGTTTGGAGGACTGTTATTGGACAGTTATTAGTTAATGTTTTGTGCCTTTTCTTGTTTTGTTGTAATTTGTTTTTTTTTAGGGATGGATGGAAGGTGTTATACCTGAAGGGTTCCACATGTACTGTCACTTTAAGGCTGGCTCCACCCAGGAGTGATGACAAGGGTCAAGGGGCATAGTAGCCATCTTAGAGCACATGTAAGGAAGCATAATGAGATGTACTGTCCTGAGATGCATGTTGCAGTGTACAGTGAGTACTGAAATAAACATCCATTGTCCCAGACCAGAGTACCTTGCTGCAAAAAACAGCCTGGTTTCTGTGTATTAACAGTGGTGACATGGTTGCCAGGAGTGGGGTGACTCTGTTACGCAAACTGGACGCTGGCCAGACACCCAAGAGAGCATCCCCTTTCCCATGAATCTAATGCCGGCCATACACGGTTCGAATTTTGAAAGAATTTTCATTTGAAAACCGTATCTAAGAATTTTCGTACGAATTTCGCACCATTAGCAACAGCCGATTTTCATGCGGAAATCAAATTTGAGGAATAGGACATGTTGGAAAAAATTTTTTTGAAAAACAAACGATTTTCTAATCAATGATGGGAGAATCGTGCGAGAAATTTAATAAGAAAAGAAAATTTACGGAGAGAAAAGAAGATTCCCAGCCACGAAAATTATTTTCTGTAGCAACATGAGGTGAAATTGAAGGCTTGGTCCGCTGAATTTCGAAAATCAATGGTGGCACAATCGGATCACAAATAATAAAAAACTTTCTGATTTTGAAAAGAGAATTTGTTCGAAATTTGACCATGTATGGCCTGCATAAGGTACATATCGGTAGCTTGTCCATTGACCTAAGATATATGATCATTACCTGTTATATCTTGTTATAGAGGACCGTGACTTGGATAAATGCAGCTTGTTATAACTTGTTTTACATCCTAATAATACAACTTCCCTTATGTCTTATGGTACAAGTTCTCCCCTTGCATGAAGTTCTGCACTGTTAGCTATGCAAGATGTTTTCCACATACCGACATTCTTCATTATTAGTTATGCAAGATGCTTTCTATAGAGCTATGGGAGAACGTATATCTTGCAAGAGCAACTTACAATTTAGATTTAATAAACCCTTACTTACCACGTACACATAATCAATAGTCAACTTTAACCATTTATACTACAGGGAAGTATTTGGATGTATATCTCCAACTGCTAACAGGGAATGATAGTGCCGTTAAAACCACTTGACCGTCGGAAGATTTACCCCCACCCCCCTCATGAGGATAGTAAAACATTTTTTTTTCTGGCAGTAAATACCTTATACAGCCCAATTCTTGTTTCTTGTCTGGTAACAAGTCTAGGCTTATGACATCAAGCACAGCTCTCTCTCTCACTCCCGTGAGAGTTTGCCAGGAAGGGAGGGGGGATGAGACATAAGAGGGCCAATGAGAGCTGCAGAGGTGGAGGTGTGCCTCTGTGTGTCTGTGTAAATCCAGGAAGTGAACATGCAGCAGCTTCAGCTGCCCACAGTTAAAATGATTGCAGCCAAACTTAGTAGACAGAGATTTCTGCAGCATATTTGGCAAGTACAGAATTACAGTATATATAAAATAATATGCAAAGTGGTTGGAGAGGAGCTTTAGAATGGCAAAAGATGTTTTTATTACAAATTATGTGAGCAGACTGCAGTTCCTCTTTAAACTGACAATTGCACGGTCATGCAATGCTGCACCCAAAAAACATTTCTGTCCTTTTTTCTCACAAATAGAGCTTTCTTTTGGTGGAATTTGATTACCTCTGCATCTAAAAACACAAATAGAGGGGAACAGCATCACCAGATAAAGGTGATTTTACTGGACGTATGGCCAACCAGAATTATTTTTTACTCATTGGAATCAGCACCTGGCCTGTGTGTTAGTGGAGGTGCAGATGGGAGACTGACCTAGAGTGGTGTTCACACATATAAACAAAAAAAGACTGAAAATTTTGAAAAACAAACAATATTTTGTTCTTTCTAGTATAAAACATACCCAATTAAAAAAATGTAAATTTAGGCCAATATGTACATTTTTTGTAAAATAAAATCTCAATTAGCATATATATCAATTGGTTTGTGGAAATCATCTACAAACTGGGATATATTTATGGAATTTGTATTTATATTTACTAGTAATGGTGGTAATCAGCAACTTATAGCGGGGCTGCGATGTTGCGGTGGACAAATCGGACACTAACTAACACTTTTGATACTTTGTGGTAACCAGTGACACTAATACAGTGATCAGTGCTAAAATATGCACTATCACTGTACTAATGACACTGGCTGGGAAGGGGTTAAACATCCGGGGTGATCAAAGGGTTAAATGTTTGTCTAGCCTGTGTTTGTGCACTGTGTGGGAGGTGCTTTTACTAGGGAAGGCATTGATCCACGTTCCTGCTTTGCAGGTGGACACTAATTTATACATAAATAGGTTACTATATAAATCCTGTATAACAATCATACAAACTTCCTTATTGACTTCTATGCATTTCCGCAAAATGTCAGGATTTCAGGAGACTAAAAACTCTCCATTTTTATCTACTCATTTCTATTATGAATGTCAAATATGTATTTTTCTGTTTTGACCGAAGAGTATTTTGAACAGCTGGAAGAAGCTCCAAATTCCTGCACGGCTGAGAGGCCATAATCAGTCAATACAGGTTCATCTCAATCTGCTATGGCTGCATGCGCTTAAATCTATTTCAGCACGGTGCTGCGATTTGGCTGCTAAGTTCATTAAATTCATAAATGTTTCTGAAGACGTGATCAATAAATCTCTCCATGGCCTTGCAGATTTCGTAATAACACTGTGCTGTATAAAAAAATGTCAGTCTGCCAGCCAGGTACACCATGCCTAAAATAAGGAACATTGACAGGGCAGGCGGCACTGATGACAGTTGACATTCCTGCGGTAAGGTAGAGCGCCACTCTCTGGAGTAAACCTGTACTGAGAACATGAAAAAGGTACCCCAGATGTATCCTGACTCTTTGTATCATAAGTTATTGTACCCCCATCTTATTGCCCCAACTATAATTACCAAAAATATACTGATACAAAGGTTGGAGTAAAATGGCAATTTTCGGCCCTTTTATTAAAATTTAACAATTATGTAAACCAATATTACCAAACAAAAACATAACACTTTTGGTTGCCGATCCTTGGAGGCACTACGTATCAAAAATTTCCCTTGCATCTGCATAAACTACTTCCACGGTCTCTGGCGCACTGCACCGACTCGGGGACGAACCACATTCTGCAGATACACCATTGTAACTACCAGTTAATCCACCATAACTGGCATTCCATCTGGGACCCATATCTTAGATGGGTCCCAATCATCTAATCACAGCAGGTTATTTAAAAATGCCTCCAAAGACCCAAACGAACGTACCCTGTAAAAAAGAAAGTAAACACAAAAAACAAGCAAGCATAGAATGAACCAAGCTGATGTAGAGCGGGCGGGAATGCGTTGGGCAGACGGGAATGCATCTCCTCCTTGTGTACTCCCCAGTTGTCCGGTTCCCCCTTGTTTCCCTCACCCCTGGCTTCTTGCAGTCCCTCCCCCATGCTGGCTGCCCAATCCCCTGCAGCCCCCTTTTGCCTGACAACATGTATTATCCCCCACTTGCCCGGCTTCCCTGTGCTCCTATTCATGTTAGCTCTACGATATTTTTATTTTTTTTGCTTCAGGCTATACTTGAAAAAGGAACCCCAGATGTATCCTGACTCTTTGTATCATAAATTACTGTACCCCACAATTGCCCCAACTATAATTACCAAAAATATACTGACACAAAAGTTGGAGTAAAATGGCCATTTTCGGCCCTTTTATAAAAATTTAGCAAGTATGTTGTTAACCACTATTACCAAACAAAAACATTACACTTTTGGTTGCCAATCCTTGGAGGCACTACGTGGCAAAAATTTTCACTTGTATCTGCGTAAACTACTTACAAGGTCCCTGCTGCACTGCATCGACTCGGAGACGAACCCCATTCTGCAGATACACTTTTACTACCAGTTAATCCACCATAACTGGCATTCCACCGGAGACCCATACCCTAGATGGGTCCCAATCATCTAATCACAGCAGGTTATTTAAAAATGCCTCCAAAGACCCAACCACCACAGCGCAGAGTGAAGCCTCACACCTTTGTGCCCCGGCAAAAACGCAATGCCTGATGAAGATGCAAATTAAGGACTCTGGACGGCCGCACTCCAAGAAAAATTCAAAAGCCTTTATTGGTAAAATATGGAATCACACAAAAATAGGTCACAGCAAAGCAAGAAAATCGCTAATGCATTTCACACTACCAAGAGTGCTTACTGATCACGCAATGCCTGCTGTACCCCGTCTTGCAAACCCAGGGATCCACAGATCCTTGCCCACCGCATTCAGATGGACCCCGTCACTGCAGAGATACCGCCATGTATCCACCTCCAGTTCCCGATGCCGTACTAGGAAACCACCATTTCGTGCTATAAACCTCCCAACCTCCTTGTTAACCTTTACACTGGCCCTGTTCAATTTTGCCACTGGCCTGGCAAAACGCCAAATTGTGCAACCTACCATGTCAGACCACACCACCAGCATATGAGGAAAGGCCAACTGCAGACGGAGCGCGTCAAACTTGATGTCACGTATGAGGTGTCAGGTAGACTGAACCCCCAGATCTTTGCCTCCAGCGCGCAGGACCAAAATGTCGGGGGCCTATCCCATCTCACGACCCTATTTACCTCCGGGGCCACCCTGCTTCATAACAACCCAGAACGCCTATCCACCTAATGCTAGCCTCAGATCTGGGGAAGCCTAACTGACGACCATTACGCCTGACATCAGCCCTCTTGGCCCCCCAATGAACAAAGGATTGCATATCAGTGCAGCTTATCAGTCCCATCAGTGCAGCCTATCAGTGCCCATCAGTGCCGCCTCATGAGCGCACATCAGTGAAGGAGAAAAATTACTAATTTACAAAATGTTATAACAGAAACTAAGAAAAACTTATTTTTTCAATATTTTCGGTCTGTTTTCCTTTTTTTCAGCAAAAACTAAAAAACCCAGCGGTGATTAAATACCACCAAAAGAAAGCACCAAAAAATTATAAAAATGTTGTTTGGGTACAGTGTTGCATGACCGCTCAATTGTCATTCAGATTGCGAGTCTGCGACAGCACTGAGAGCTGAAAGTTGGCATGGGCAGGAAGGGGGTAAGAGTGCTATTGAAAAGCCCCTTCTCATGTAGTCTGGTAATAATGTAGTTAGGGCTGCATTCTTAGGGCCCTCATGGGGATGCCAACTTTGGTGTGTCATGTTGCCAGGCTGTTCCATAAACAATAGGGAATAAAAAAGAATTAGCTCTGCAAATACTGATTCTTTGAAAACACAAGATCAGCACTGTGGACAGCTCATAACACTGAGCTTATGTTAACTCCTCACTAAAATGAGAGAGGTACACGACCTGATAACACTGGCCACCTTCTGAAAATGCTAAGTGCCTGTCTCTCTCTGGGTTTCTGGGTTGCTAAAATTGAACAAGTATGCCGCATGTCAATCCTTGTTCCAGGTTTGTGAGTCAGAAAGCATTGAAGCCAGAGGATTACCATGACACAAAGGAAGCATTTTTTAGGTAAAGTTGCAAACTTATTATTTGCTGCAAATAGATGGAAACTAACAGTGCGTCATTGTAAGTTCTCAAATACTTTTGCCCCTGTCAGGATGTTACTACTTAACCTCCGAAAGATTTTACCCCCCCCCCCCCCTTCATGACCATAGAAAAAAATCAAAGCCCCCATAGGTAATTGGGATTTTTAAAGGGCAACCAGTACACCACACAGGTAAATTATAAAAATACATGAATGTATTGTTACATATTAAAAAAAGTTTCAAATTTGGAACATAGAAAACATAAATATTAAAATAGCCTTATTGTACAGACATGTGGATTCGTAATTTAGAATTCTGTGATCTCCACTGAACCCTTCATTTTTTAATATGTAACAATAAATGTATATATTTTTATAATTTACCTGTGCCGTATACTGGTTGCCCTTTAATAATCCCAATTATCTATGGGGGCTTTGACTTTTTCCATGTTTAATTTGGATGTTTAACCTGGTCTTGCAATAGTGGAAACAATTTCCCCCTTCCCGACCAGGAAATTTTTTGCTATTCAGCACTGTGCTACATTAACTGGCAATGGTGTGGTCATGCAATGTTGTACCCAAATTAAATTTATATAATTTTTTTTCACACAAATAGAGCTTTCTTTTGGTGGTATTTGATCACCACTGAGTTTTTTATTTTTTGTGTTATAAACGAAAAAACCCTGAAAGTTGTGAAAAAAAAAAAATGATATTTTCTGCTTTATGTTATAAAACATCCAATAAAAAAAAAATAAAAAAATCGTATTTCTTGATAAATTGAAGCCAAAATGTACAGTATTAATCTACATATCTTTGGCTAACCACTTGCCGACCAGCCGCCGTCATTATACTGCAGCAGGTCAGCTTCTTCCCGCAAAATCGCCGTAGGTGCACGACAGCTTCTTTAAGAGCCATAGCAGGCACGTGTGTGCCCGCTGCACGGCGGGGGACTCCAATGCGCGGGAAAGAGAGCCAGGATGAGGACCTGTCAATGTAAACAGACAGATCCCTATTCTGACAGGGGAGGAGAGAGAGGTCTGCTGTTCCTAGTGATTAGGAACAGAGATCTCTCTCCGCCTCCAGTCAGCCCCATCCCCCTGCAGTTAAAAAACACCTCCCAGGGTACACATTTAACCCCTTGATCCCCCCCTAGTGTTAACCCCTTTCCTGTCAGTGACATTTACACAGTAATCAGTGTATTTTTATAGCACTGATCGCTGTATAAATGTTACTGGTCCCAAAAAAGTGTCAAAAGTGTCTGATCTGTCCGCCGCAATGTTGCAATCCCGCTAAAAATCACAGATCACTGCCATTATTGGCCTAAACTGATGAAGAAATGTTTTTATTTATTTTTTATTTATTATAGCAAAAAGTAAAAAATATATTTTTTTTTCAAAATTGACGCGCTTTTTTTTGTTTATAGCGGAAAAAATTAAAACCGCAGAGGTGATCAAATACCACCAAAAGAAAGCTCTATTTGTTTAAATTTTTTTGGGTACAGCATTGCCCAACCGCGCACCTGTCCGTTAACTGCTTCCCGACCGCCAACTGTATATATACGTCTGCAAAATGGCACGGCTAGGCAAAGGCACGTATATATACGTCCCCTTTAAATGCCTAGCTGCGGGGGCACACGCGCCGGCACGCTCGCGACCCGGTCGGGAGCTCCGTGACCACGGCCGCGGGACCAGCGGACCCGATCGCTGCTGGTGTCCCGCGATCGGGTCACAGCGCTGAAGAACGGGGAGAGGTCTGTGTAAACAAACCTCTCCCCAAGCTTCCTACTCTGCCTGTCATTGATCGGCTGTTCCCTGTCATCGGAAAGCCGATCAGTGACGTCAGATGTACAGCCACGCCCCCCTACTGTGTAAAAAAACACAACACGTCACACTTAGCCCCTCCCCGCCCCCTAGTGGTTAACTCCTTCACTGCCACTGTCATTTACATAGGAATCAGTGCATGTAAATAGCACTGATTTCTATATAAATGACAATGGTCCCAAAAATGTGTCAAAAATGTCCGATGTGTCCGCCATAATGTCGCAGTCACAATAAAAATCGCTGATCGCCGCCATTACTAGTAAAAAATAAAATATTAATAAAAATGCTATAAAACTATCCCCTATTTTGTAAACGCTATAACTTTTGCGCAAACAAATCAATAATCGCTAATTGCGATTTTTTTTACCAAAAATATGTAGAAGAATACGTATCGGCCTAAACTGAGGAAAAAAATAAATTTTTATATATTTTTTGAGGATATTTATTATAGCAAAAAGTAAAAAATATTGCATTTTTTTCAAAATTGTCGCTCTATTTTTGTTTATAGCGCAAAAAATAAAAACCGCAGGGGCGATCAAATACCACCAAAAGAAAGCTCTATTTGTGGGAATAAAAGGATGCCAATTTTGTTTGGGAGCCACGTCGCACGACCGCGCAATTGTCAGTTAAAGCGACGCAGTGCCGAATCGCAAAAAGGGCCTGGTCCTTTGGCTGCCAATTGGTCCGGGGCTGAAGTGGTTAAAGTGACGCAGTGCCGTATCACAAAAATGTCCTGGTCATTAAGGGGGAAAATCTTTCGGGTCTGTAAGTGGTTAAAAAAAATTATAATTTGAATTGCAATAAGTGTATAATAATTGATTTGTGTGAAAGTTATAGCATCTACAAGTGATGGTATACTGTATACACTGGAATTTATACAGCTATTACGCTATACTGGTAACGACAGTGATCAGCGACTGTGATAGTGTGGCGGAAAATCTGATGCTAACAGACCCTTGCTGGGAGGGTCACTCACTAACTGTTACTGACATCAAAAATTACACTAATAGAGTGATCAGATATATAGTAATACTGTACATTGTACTAATGGCACTGGCTCAGTGACAGGGGGGTGATTAGGAGGGCAATCAAGGAGTAAAATCCTCATTAGAGAGATTCCCCCTTCATGTTCAGTCATCTCTCCACCAGGGACATAGATAAAACAAGAACACTTTTCATTAGAATTATTTTCATTTTAGGAAGTTTTTCTTATTTTCTAACAGTTTTTGAGGTCAAACTGAAGTTTGTTTTTTACTGCAGTGACAAGAAAATTAGAGGAGCAGGATGGAAATTTTTTCACAAACAAACTTCTAACAGTAAGATAAATGCAGCGGTTATATATTAAGTATGAAACATTCCATATCGGTGAGAGATGGAAAGTTCAAGGATAAGGATCCAGTGAATGCAATTCCACACGCAGGGTGCTGAAAAAGATCCGTCACCAGTAGCAGAGATACACACTGACCCTTACAACAAATGATGGACCACTTAACTTACTTTGGCATCATTGGGAGGAATAGTGCCCCATTGTTGATGTCAGTTGGCAAAATAGTGTCTCATATCAGTGGGAAAATAGTGTCCCATGGACCGGATAAAGGCAAGCAAATGGCCACATCTGGCCCCCGGATCATAGTGTGGAGACCACTGCTCTAAACTGATGACCTCTAGGGCTTTTTAAAGTCTCACCTATGGACAATTTCTGCAATGTAGTTTGTTGCCTTTTCACAGACATCCACAATTTTATGGCTTGACATGTTTGGTATCTGTATACTGAACACAACCTCTTCGCCTACATTTTACCAAATTGGGTATTATATTGTGTTTGTGTGCACTAAAATTTATTTGAATGTATTTATACTATTTACTGATTATATGAGTTTGATAAACAATTGCACTAATATTGTGTGACATAAAATAAAACCTGATGCATAAAATAAAACCTAATGCAAAAAATAAAACCTGATGCTGGTTGATGGGAGGGTATTTTGTCCTGCCTCTACTACTGACTCTCGCTTCAGTGTTTTTCTCTGCTAGCCAGACGCTGCCTGCCATTTATCCTGACCCTGCTCCTGATCTTGCTTTTGCCTTGTACCTACCCCACCTTGTTCTTGATCCCAGTCTTGGTTCCCTCTTCCTGACCGTTCCTTGCACTTCCAATGTAACCTGTTTTTCTGTGTTCCTCATTTTGTACATATTGTAAATAGTTAGTTTGTTAGTTAGGCTTTCTGTTACTTAGTTGGGCTGCCAGTTAGGTATTTTGTCATATAGTTATGGTTCATTTGTATCTTCATATTTGCTGTATGTCCCGTTTGCTGGTGTTTGGAAGTCTTTATTTTTTACTATTAAAGTGTTACTAAACCCCACAACATTAAAATCAGTCTGTATATGCAGTAAAGCATGCGTGTTATACTCACTGTGGAACCTAAGGGGTTAATCCTCTGCATTGTGTAAAAATGCTGTTTGATCCTGTCCTCTCCGATCCTCACCTTATTCCACAGTCCCCAATCCATCTCCTGATAGTACACAGACTTGGGGACACTCTGCACATGCTCAGTATGTGTATTGCTAGAGAGTTTTTTTTTTGTGAGGGAGCATGTGATCAGCACAGGGCCAATGGGCACAGCACAGTCACAAGACTGCTATATACTGCTGATGAGAAAAGGTATTTAGCAGTTTATAGCTACTAAAACTATTGCATTTCCATGCTATGTGTCCTGTGGGAGACCAGATATAGTCAATGCAGGTTCCTGGGTTTAGTAACACGTTAATAAACTTACTTTAATATACATAGTCTGGCCTCAGTTTCTTAAATGTAGTCTTGCAGATCTGGCCATCACTCCTGCTGATCTCTGATACAGGGGGTCCCCGAGTTTCAAACTCGTTAGGGACTGTCCTCCTGTTCTTAAATCGGAAATGTTCGTAAGTCGGCCGCGCATGCGCAGACCGACAATTACGGACATTTCTGATGTTCAGTCGAATGCCGTTCTGCGCATGCGCGACAAATTACGGACATTTCCGATGTTTGCCGTAATTTTCCGAGGCTCCGTCTGGCCGAGTATTGCGCAGAATGGCAGAAGGTCCACGGAAAATGGCAGAGGGTCCCCGCAGCGCCCGGTTCATAGGTAGGAGATGTTCGTAGGTCAGGCGTTTGTAAGTCGGGGACCCCCTGTACCACCATTTTATTCTCCAGAGTCTACGCTTTCAGAAAATATATGTAGTTTGGGGGTTTTAACTAATCGTCAAGCCCAAAATGTGCATTAACAAAAAATGTGCACACTAAAATTTATTTGATTGTGTTTATTACACGTTGTCTGTCCTCTACTGGAACCTTTTTTTATATGGTGTGGCAATGCCCGGTTATCCGCTCGTTTTTGGAATCTGTGATTGCAGATCTGAACGAGCTTTGAGACTGGTCTCTGCAGCTTGATCCACGCCTGGCGTTATTGGGTATTATAGAGGATATTGTAGCCTCTAGACACAAGAAGTTATGTTTAGTCTTTACACTTTACTATGCAAGTAGGGAGATTCTCCTTAGATGGAAGTAGCCCAATCCTATGACACTCACTAGTTGGGTGTCTGCAGTTAATGCAGTTCTACCATTATACAAATTAACTTATGAGAGCAGAAACTGTCCCAAGAAGTTTGACAAGGTCTGGTCTACCTGGATTGACGCTCACGGTCCAGCTGAATCTCTGAATGGGTAAATTCTTATGTCAACCTTGGCATTGAATCTGAGGACGAGTTATGGTATTCTCCACTTTTTCCTCTGTCCTTTCTTTTTGGTCCTGGGCATTTGTGGGAAAAATGCAAAGATATCTTCGGCAGCAAAAGGGTTAAACTGCAGATTACTCTAATTGTGACATTTGATACGCAGGTTTCAGCTATTTAGTAAAAGACATAGATATATTTCTTTAAATTCTGGCTGGAGTTTCGTAATTGCCTACATGTGCCAAGATTTCCTTAAACATTTCCTTTTCCTTGTATGCGGTAAGAATTACTCACTTAGCAAATTGAATCCAAACTGTTCTTGCTGCACACAGTGACCGCACACCAGCTGGGCTATTGTTTTACACTTGACTCAGGTTTATCCTGGTTCCTTATTTATGAGATCTTATCGCTCCCAAAAAAATAAATAAATTGAGACTCATTTAATCCTCTTGTCATTGGCAGAAGGTCACTGCTGACTCCGAAGCTGCATTTGCCTTTGAAATGGTGGACTTATTCACTTCCCTCCATGTGCAATCTATACTATTAAAGGGCAAAGGAAGGTACGCAACATCGATATGAAATAATTCTTTCTCACCCAATTTTCACAATTTGTCCGGCAGCAATTTCTTTCAATCACCTTGTGGAAGTGAAAAAAGCTTTGTGCAGGAAAATGTGTTTCTTCAAGATGACAATTAGGTTTTCAGTTCGGATAAGGAATTGAATTAGGATGAGCTAGCCGTTCGAGTCGAACGTAAGTTCGACTCGAACATTGGGTGTTCGCCAAACAGCGAACATTATGCGGTGTTCGCAGGAAATTCGAAAAGCCGCGGAACACCATTAAAGTCTATGGACACTAACATGAAAAACCAAAAGTGCTAATTTTAAAGGCTTATATGCAAGTTATTGCCAAAAAAAGTGTTTGGGGACCCGGGTCCTGCCCCAGGGGACATGTATCAATGCAGAAAAAAGTTTTAAATACGGCCATTTTTTAGGAGCAGTGATTTTAATAATTATTATTAATTTAATAATAAGTGAAACAATAAAAATGAAATATTCCTTTAAATATCACGCCTGGGGGATGGCTAGAGTATGCCTGTAAAGCGGTGCAGTTTCCCCGTGTTTATAACAGTACCACAGCAAAATGACATTTCTAAAGGAAAGAAAGTCATTTAAAACTGATCGCGGCTGTAATGAATTGTCGGATCCCGGCAATATAGATAAAAAAAACGAAAAGAAAAAATAGAATAGAATAGAAAAAAACGGGATGGGTTCCCCCCAGTCCATTACCAGGCCCTTTGGGTTTAAAAACAAAATTGCGGGTTCCCCAAAGCACCTTGTCCCCATGTTGTCTATCAGTCACTCGCTGTCTATCACTATCTCCAGCGGCTTCGTTCCGCAATCTCTTTACATTGCTGCAGTGCGGGACTTTTTTAAACAGCAATTGTTCCCCATTTACAGTTTTGAGCTGTTTTTTTATGCATATGTCCATAAGGCTTTGTTTGCTGCAGTTGTGCATATCGAGTGTACCTACAGCATTGCCTTAACTTTTTGTCAACTGCATAACTTATGTTATTTGCAGACACAACCATTTACCTTTTTCATCAAGGTTGTATTTTAAACTTCAATTTTAAATAAATCGTTTACCAACAGTCTACACTTAGAGTGTCCCCCCCTTCTTTTCTATTATATGCTGGGAGATCTTTTTTGCCTGGATCCACATTGCTTAGCATTGGGCTGTTCATTATATGAGGAGATCATCTGCCGGAGATCCGTCCAGTTGATTGGTCGTTTGCCCTGATTGGAGTCAGCTTCCCTTGGAATCAGACACTTCACCCTCCACTGAGTCTATGCGTATGTGCATAGCACATTTGGTAAGAGTCTCCATTTACCTTCGGTTGAGGATATCACCTTTAGAACATATTCTGTTTATTTACAGTCACCAGGGTGTTTTATCTACAATCAGTTATTCACTCTCTGTTTTATTTTGGACTCACAAGACATGAACTTTTGTCACTGTATTTGATTATTTTACATTATGTGTATTGTGTTTCATATACATATCATAATTTTATGATATCTTATTATTATTGTATTATTTTTGATTATTTTTTAGATGCGCTGCACTTATTTTTATTTTTCACAATGATAATTTTAACCCTAATGCTAACCCTAAATATAATGTTATCCTTAAAGTGGTTGTTAACCCACTTCTATTACATCATCCCATCCTCTCTGCACCATTATCAGAAGTTTCCCTGTATGTTCTGTAAAAAAAAAACTGCACAATTCTACGTGTATGAGCTCTGCTCTAGGTGCTCAGCTGATTCCTCTCTCCTGGGGGAGGAGATGGAGAGAGGAGACACAGAGCGCCAAGCCGCCTACAATCAGCTGAGCAGCGGGAGCAGAGCTCATACAGGTAGAATCGTGCAGTATTTTTACCGAACGCAGGCACAGGGAAACTTCTGATAATAGTACAGAGAGGATGGGATGATTTAATAGAAGATATGAGAGCACGTAGAGCAGCAGGAGCAGAGGGGGGGACAGGCACATTGTACGAGCAGAGAGGGGAGGGAGGAGGAGGGGAGAGAAGGACACAGGAGACAGACACAGAAGAGCGGGCTGTCGATGACGGAATCACGCAAATAGACCACGGTCTCAGGGGCTCAGCAGCCATGATTATCGTGGTCTGTTTGCAGAGGGGAGGGCATAGCTAGGCAGTATCAGCCAAGTATTTCAGGTGATACGGGGGTCAAAATGATACAGCACAAGCACTATGCTGTATAACATGCTTTAATGGAACAGGATCTGGATTTTTTATTTTTTTTGGGTTAAAAAAACGCTTTAACCGTAATGCTAACCCTTACACCAATGCTAACCCTAACTTTAATGTTAACTTTAAATCTAATGCTGACCGTAAGCCTAATGCAAACCATAGGGTCAAAGAGATTTAGGCTGGGTTCACACTGGAACACGCATCGGCTCACAGCAGGAGTCTGGCAAAAATTTACCTTCACCGTTGAATCCACTGCATTTTATCAAAAGGCAGAATTTAGTTGAAATGTCCTTATTTTCACCAAAATTTTGAGGAAGTGAAAACTTCTATTTTCATTTATTCCTTCTGGCTATGAGGACATAGAGCACAAGTGAATACTTTCTTTCAGTAAAAATGGGAAAAACTGGAGCCTATGGTGGGTTATATACCTGTTTCTTTCTGTCCCAGGGGCAACTACTTCCCTCATTACTTGTTATAGTTTCACGGGGACAGGAATTGAGCCAAATTTTCTCCCCATCAGTAATGAAAACCTCAACATAATTATTCACTCTTCCCAAGTCTCTCCATAACTAAAAGTAATGTCCATAGATATGGAATGAAAGAGTTGTGTAGGCATCACCTAAACCAGGGGTCTCCAAACTTTCCAAACAAAGGACCAGTTAACTGTTCTTGAGAATTTGGGGGGGGGGGGGGCCGCGGAGTGTGGCCAGTGGGAGTAGAAAATGTCCTGGCATCAGTGGGGGTAAACAATGCCCCATCTTTAGTATTAGGAGGAGCAATAGTGCCCCATCATTTGTGTCAGTGGAAGAAATAGTGCCCCATCATTGATGTCAGTGGGAGAAAATGTGCCCTATCATTGATGTCAGCGGGAGGAATAGTGCCCCATCATTGGTATAAGTGGGAGAAATAGTGCCCAATCATTGGTGTTAGTGGGACTAATAGTGCCCCATCATTGGTGTCAGTGGGACGAATAGTGCCCCATCAGTATCAGTGGGAGGAATAGTGCCCCAAGGGCTGGATAAAGGCAAGCAAAGCGCCACATCTGGCCCCTGGGCTGCAGTTTGGAGACTCCTGACTTAGACTAAGGACTCGCTCACATCTAGTGCGTTGAGCTGCGTTGACCAACCCAGATCAAAGCAAGGACATAGCAAATACTCTTGCTGCTATGTGTCCAGTTAAGTGCCTTTTGTTGGATGGAACTGGGGGAAAATGTAGACGGGCTGCATTTTTTTTGCAGTGGCGTGCACAAAAATGAATTCCAATGATCATCAACATGTTGTAACACACTGTAGAGAAAAACCAAACATTGAGTTTGAAACGTTCAAACCATTCACCATAAGGCTCTCTCTGCAGGGTGAATGAGCCCTAACTGCTAATGAAAGGGAGAATTTTTTATAACCGTAGTATTATATCAGCTAATATTTTATGCTTAGCACCATGGGCTCGGGAAGTTCAAAAAATGTAATGCACCTTCAGAAGGCAATTCATTATTTTTAAAATGATCACAGGGAGTTTCATTGCGGCTTCCTTGCACCCAGACTCAGCAAGGGTTAAAGGCATATTGGAATGCCAGTTAGGATTCAGAGAACTGTGTACAGCAATAGCCGCCAGAACCGTCTGATGGTAAATAAAGTATAATTAGCCGAGGTTTTTAATCCCTCCGCTGTGTATTCATTAGGATGTAATGTCATTACTGTGATGAGGTGTTACTTATGAAGCATCTATTATACATAAAACATCCATTTAAAAGCTTGGATACTGACAAGCACTTGAAGCTCTATTTATTTTTTATTTATTTTTTTTCATATTTTGAAGCTCTATTTATATAAGCGGGTGATGAGGGCTTCTGGGTAAAACTATTTCTGCTGTGTCACTTGAAGAAAAGAACTTTAACTAGTGTGCAAACATTACTGTGAAGGGAAATATTAGAGAGGCTGGAGAGTATTTTATAGGCAGAGATGTATTTTGTTATAAGCCTGTACTGGTATTTATTATACATTTTAGACGTGCCATTTTATGATTGATAGCTTTTATAGATAGCTTTTTTCCCCCCATCAGCCTTGAATTGGTATTCTCGCGGTTGGGGCATTTACTGAGCGTTTACTGAGATTTTGGGGTTATAGATCTGTTTCATAATACATTGAAAGAATGTCTCTTTTACTTTTGCTAGTTTTATAGACAGTTATATTTTTTGTAAACACTTTTGGAAAGGTGTCCTGGCAGCTATGGAAGAAGCCAACACAAATCTCATATTGGAGCTTTTGGAAAGTTAAAACCCAACTTTAGTTAATGCTCATTTTCTTTCGAAAGAGAAAGACTAAAGTTAGACATACGGCATTAAGATTGCTCTCATTCAGGAAATCTTAGTTCCCTTTATTCTTGCAGGTATTTTTTTCCTTTTATTGATTTTTTTTTTTTTTTTTCAGGATTCAAAGTCTTTATCCAACTGTTAAGCTGGGTTACAGGCTGGATACCATAGATCTTAGTAGTCCCCCCAGCTCATCTACCAAGCCCATGCTTTACTAGTATTTATGGATTCCCAATTATCACTGGAGATTAATTCCAAAACCTTGTTTTCTCTGGCAGGCCCTGCCTTGCAACCTGTCATGGCCGTGAGGCTAATCTGTCAAATATTAACAGATGGACTAACCTTATAAGTGAGGATCCAGCTTTCCTCCACTTAAATCCTATGTGGCATGCCTGGAGCACATGCCAACTCTCCTACACTATTGCATGGACGGGAGGTTGATATCTTTTTCCTACTTACGGAGTAAGGGTTTATCAGCGCACATGCCAAGTACCCTTGGTTTACAGTGTTGAACTGAGAAGCAGGCATGTGCAAAGGTGTGTTTGTACATGTATTTCGTGGGACAACATCTTGTTGGAGCTACCTTGGACACCTCCATTTACAATGTAAAAAAGTACTCTTCTACCCTAACAAAAAACCTGGACATCTTGCTCGGAAGATAGCCCCCACCTCCTTTGTGACGCTCGGAAAAAGGTCTGTTATTTTGTTCCATTTTTCATTCTCTAGGTCCAGCCCAAAGCTGGGGTTCAACACAAACCTCAGGCCTCTAAAATCTTCTTTTTTATATATATATATATATATATATATAGATATATATATATTTTTTATTTATTTTGTCCATTTAAATTTTTAAAAACCTTGTTCAAATGGTCATAAATGAAAAAACATTTCAGATTAAGGTAGTAACACCTCACATGGCAATAATAATGTGCAAAATGTATAAATAGTAACAAAAACTTTAACAAGGGAGATACAGTGCCAAAAACTCAACTTAAATTATGGGGGAAACAAAATAAACTGTATTTACCAGCTACAGAAAAAATAGCAGCCATCAGAGATAGTAGTAGTGAAAATTGCTATAACATTTTCCTCAAGCGCTTTTATCTTCACACTGTTTGATACAAGCAGCCTGAAATTGAAATCTAACATGTCCCTGAGTACAAAACAAATCACCTCAGGCCCTAAAAAGTGCAAGATTTGCATTAAAGTGGAAGTCCATGCAAAATCCAAAATCCCTGCATCCACAGACACCAGGGACCGAACACCAACCTATCCATCCCTGCAAAGAAAAGACAAGCATACACACCCCCCTCGAAGTCGATCTGACCCGCTTGGACCAGATCCCATGCAGAGCTGTCAGCCGTGACTTCTCTGTGTAGATGGGTGCAGAGGAGACAGATGACAACAGAAGCCCCATAGTAACTCTATGGGTGACGTCACTTCCCATTCATTTCACAGCAGTTGTCGTCTGTGTCTTCTGCAGAGCTTCTGCCGCGGAGACCGGGTTGGAGCGAGTCAGACCGGCCTCCAAAAAAGGTACGTATAATAATTTTTTCTTTACAGGGACAGAGAGGCCAGTGTTCGATCCCTAGTGTCCACAGATGCAGGGATTCCAATTTTTGCATGGACTTCCACTCCAAACATAGTGCAATAGGAAATATTTCCAAAATGCAACTGCACAAAATACAGTATTATTTCTGTATGAAGGTGCTTGGCTAAGAATGAAGATTGGAGAAACAATGGTTGCAGCTGTTCTCTATAGTTGCTACACCCCCCATGGCCTTAATGTCGATACTGATGTTAATGCCTATATTGATAACAGCTAATTTTTATTTTTAAGTATATATTTTTGTGTGAACTAGCTCTGAGTTTCTGATGCTCATATCACTTAACTTCAGGAGAAGCTATGCCAACCAGGTCCACTCATTGGTCCATTAGAGTTCTCATGCCCTTTAGAGATAAGAAACCCCTTTTTTTTCCTTTTATCTGACTAGTCAGTTTTTAAATGTTTTTGGGGGTTCCTTATAAAGTTTTTCATATGGCCTTCATTTGATGATAGGCCGTTATACCTACAATTCTTTCTGTTATGCTAGTCGCTGGATATGGAATTACCGTCTGAGGGGTTGTCCTGCTAGGAATAACAACATCCCTATGTAATAAGTTTTCGGTCCTTCCCTTCTTTCCAGCTAATTAATTTTTGTCCATATTCAGGATAACTCCACTAAGATAAATGCAGACTTTTCTTTCAAATTTATAGGCTCCTATACATGAACTTGTAATCCTATAACATATATATTGCATCCATGTTTTGCATTTATCTTATTATATTGTAACTTCATCTTCAAATGAGGATTATTACATCATTACATTACTAGTATCATTTCATCCCCTAATTAATATACTAATATGGTAGTTGTATATGAACAAGCCCTCACGGCTGAGCCTCTCTCCCAGAGGGCATTTAAAACATCACCTTATTCTTTACTGTCAGCGTCATGGTGTATACATTTAATACACAATTTTTAATCTAACGATTCTATCAACATGGTGAGTGTTTCTCTCACTCCCCATTTTTGTGTTTGAAAAGTTTTTTTCTAACAGATTTGTTATTTAAAATTCCACATTTTGACATATACTTTGTCCATGCTATTGAGGGCTAACTGCCCTTGTTTAAAATGGTGGATGCATAGCAGCGCCTCATGACCTCAGAGCTGGGCGTTGCTTATGTTTGTTTTAGTTATATAAGGTGGTGAGTCAGCACGCCGCTCGTGCCCCTGGAAGACGTCATTTGTGACGAAACGGCGTAGGGAGGAGCGGCGTGCTGACGTCACCACAATTACCGCGCACAACACGGAAGCAACGGGCAGCATTGCGAGCCGGCCGGCTACTAATCTTACATGCTCTTTTAACTTCTACATTCTGTAAGTGCATTTAGTTTTTTTACATTAAATTTTATATTAAGTGATACACTATGGAGTCTCTCTGTTCTTGTTCCCGTATGACATCTGCCTGACACATTTGGGAAAGTCCATCCAGCATCCCAGTTCCCACAGAGACCCGTGGCTGGGAATTAAGCCAACAGCCTGTGTGATCTCTCTAACAGGAGATCTCACTTTCTGGTAAGAGTTAGCATCTCTCGGTGGTGGAGCTCTTTATCTCTCTTGGACGGATCACCTTTTCCTCTTGGGTGCATTTAGAGTGATGTCACTATTAGAACTTGGAGTCCCCTTCTATATGGACATTTTGTTTGGTATATGCAGCTGATTGGGACGGGTGTTCCTATTTCAATTGCCAACAATTTATGATTGACTCTTTAATAAGAATAATCACACATCCGTTATACTGAATGGTCTCAATACCATTTGCTTTTCACCAGTTTTATTATTTGTGTGATCTGTTATATGTTATGATACATTTTTTTTTTTTTTGTATGATGGTATTTGTGTACTCACAGTATAAATGTCATTAGGTGAATTCAGGTTCACTTTCACAGATTTTTTTAGCTTTTAATTTAACTTTTTGCAGCGCAGTTATTTTTTCTTTATCTGTTCTCTATAGCTGCTGCCTTACATTGGTAACCTGCTTAACAGTTGTATCTGTGTGACTTAGGCTGGGGTCACACTGCTTGCGGATGCGGTGCATCCCTGTTCACCGTTTCAAGGACAAATCGGGCTGAATTTGTGCCTAAAGTCATCCCTGAAACAGAGCCAAAGATGCACAGGACTCCTGTACAAGCCACTCCACAGCCGCCACGGAGATGTGTGAACCGGCTCCCACAATCTCCGGTCATGCGAATTGGATGCAGAGAAATCTGCATCCAATTTGCACTAATGTGAACCTAGCCTTAGTCTATGGAATTCTTGCTGTTCAGCAGCTCAGTCCTTACAGAT
This sequence comes from Lithobates sylvaticus, assembly GCA_028564925.1. Taxonomy (NCBI): domain Eukaryota; kingdom Metazoa; phylum Chordata; class Amphibia; order Anura; family Ranidae; genus Lithobates; species Lithobates sylvaticus. The sequence continues at coordinate 51,470,795 of CM053036.1, read as the reverse complement.
ACAGCTGTTATGTACTATAACAACACAGATCATCAGAAACAGAGTAGCTTAAGTCATTGTTCTTTTCACTCTCCTGTATGGCTACATGTAGAAGGTCACACAGATGCAATATCCAAACTATTTCAAAGAACTTGCTAAGTGCAGTATAGAAAATCTAACAATTACCAATTACAGACTGTATAAAGAACCTTAAGCAACCAAAATTGTTTATTTTCATTACAAGTCTTTAAAATCTCAGAACTTATAGAGTGTTTCTATTGCATTCGTCATAGTGGTTGACCACTACACATTGAGTGTTATCTCTAAAATCTTCTAGCCTGCAAAGTCCTTGTTGACTAAAGTTCTTCTTGGCTTTTGTGGCATCTGAAAGTCTTTCAGATGCCCGGGTGCAGGATCTGTTTTCTTGGGGCTGCTATCTATCTAGAGTTCCCATTTCTGTCCTTTCCCCTTTCTTTCCTTTCTACCTGTCTCTCTGCACTGGACAAGCAGATCTCCAGGCCACTCTTGTGGAACCACAGGTTGAGGAGTTGTTGCTCAATTTCCTGGACCTAAGCAAAAAGGGGGGCACCTGCCCCATCCTGGTTTTGGAGGCCCTGCCTGTTTTCTCTCATCCTTTCTCCTGATATTTTGGGGATCCTCTAGATAAATGGCAGCTTTGCCTGGCTGTGGAGGGGTCATAGACCCTTGTCAATGCAGAGGGCCCGATCTTCGGAAGAATCCCATCTTCCACATAACATACCGGAGCTCTGAGAGATGTGGTAGTCTCTAAAATACTAATGAAATATCGGAATCTTGGGCAGAACTTTGCACTCCGATCTTGCCTGCCATTTACATCCCAAGGTGAACAATTGGCTGGCAGTCTTCTTCGGCTGTTCCAGGAATTGTTTCACAAGTAGGGAAGTCATGGAACTTCTGGTCTCTATATTCAACTACCACAGAGAACAGGTTGGTCTCCAGGTACAGAATCCTTTGTTGGAGCAGCAAATGCTCTGGTAGCTCCATAGGAACAGCACAGCCTGCTCTATGCCCTTCCTCTTCTGCAACTTTTTTATCATCTGGAATGCGGGATCGAGGTGGAGAGCAATGTGGTGATCCTCCTATTTTTCGACTGGGCAGGCAACTTGCACTGCGACCTGCCAGACTACGAGATGGCTGTGCCGTAGACTATCCAGGTGGACTAGATTTTTACTTCCATTGATTAATTTCCATTCCTGTTTCATGATCCATTTTTGAGTTAACTTGAAGCCCAGGTTCTAGAAGACAGGGTTTTCTATGATGTGCCAATTTCTGCATTGTGAACGTTAAGAAGTCTACTTTTCAGGTCTACCATAGAGCATAGAAGAATTCTTTGTCTATTGCAGAGAAAGGGATTTTCACCACAGGAATTGCTGCTTAGGGGGAACGTTGTGCCGTTTGCAGTCAACTCTGTATCAGTATTTGCATCTATGTACCACCAGGGATACATCCCAGCATTGCAATATTTTCTAGGACTGCTAGTCTTCCATTCCTTGTAGGACTCTATATGTGTGACCTATGTAGTTTCTAAAATATGAACTTCTGTGACTTTGTAGGATTAAGGATTGCTCTCTTGGTGCCTCAAGCTTCCTTTGCACATTTTATCTGGCAGCTTTGTCCTGTAAGAACCCTCTCTGGTCCTACATGGGGATTAAGTGGTGTTTGGGCCCAGAGTCTCCTCCCTTCCCTGATACAAAAAAGGCGCAAACTTGCTCCCATCTATAGCTGGCTATCGCAGTAAGAAGCATTGGAATGCTAACAAAAGGTGCAAACAAGGCCAAGGATAAATTCAAGGGAAAAACCAAGCTTAACTTACCGACCAGCCCACAGACAACCAAATAACCTGTCTAACAGTATGCGTTAAAAGCAGGGGTTTAGTCTGCACACATTTGCAAATGCATGCGCAAGCCACAGAGCCTCGTCAAGGCACCCTGGTATCTGCGGGACCTAACACTAACTTATAAGTGTCCCCACAGTGGAGGCGCATGCATTCTGATGGATAGGTGAGAGCAGGTGGACTGAAGGGGAGCAACTAGGCTTGTGCAATTCGTTTCGTAACAAATCGAAATTTGGACGAATTTTGCATCTTTCGGACAATCGAATTAATTCGACATGATTCGGTAATTCGTTAAAGATCTAATGAAACAATAGGTCAACTCAAAGTAAATCTTACAGTCCAATCAGCTGATTCATTTTGTGCTGGAGGTTGGATTACTGGCAAAGTGCATTTCTAAGAACTGAGTGAGAAGGGTGTTGTATTGTATTTGAGCAGAGGAGAAGACATATTGTCATTGTGTGTGTTAATAGATTCAATAAACAAACGACTTTCCAAACTACGAATCATTATCACAAATATATATACATACATAAATATTGAATTTCAACGAATATGAACGAAATGATAGCGCATATAACGAATTAATTTGACATGATTGGATATTCAGTATAATGAATATCGACACTCTACGAATAATAACGAATTATCCGAAAACGTATTAACGTTACATAACGAATATAACATAACGAAATTATATATTTTACAAATGACAACGAACCGAAACTAAACTAATTTTTCCGTTTTGCACAAGTCTAGGAGCAACCCCTTCTTAAAGGTACAGGGGCACACTGAACACCCAGCATATAGCTGGTTGTTAAGTTAAGCTTGGTTTTTCCCTTGGATTTATCCTTGGCCTTGTTTGTTCTCCTCCCTTCCTAACTAGGTTTTGGATCCCAAATCAACCAGGACTTGGTTCCCTTGCCTCTTTGTCTGGCTTCAATGCCTCGGGAGGGGATTTGCTCTTCACTGCTTAGATTAGTTCGTACTGTGTGGGTTTACTTTGTAGCTACTACTTCCATGAGTCGAGCTCTCTATCTGAGGTCGCTAAGAGTCATCTGGGCTCCAAGAGCCATTTATAACAGTGGATCTGGTAATTTCACGTTTCTCCATCAGGGGACCTCTTATATCACCATATTCCACATCTCATACATCTTACATGCAGCAATAACTTGTCTTGGTGAAGTTGTCAGTATTCCCATGCCTTGGTAGGCTTTGGGACATTCAAATGGAGTCACAGGGGTCAAGTCCTGGGGGAAAAAGTGTGGGAACTCCCACCCAAGATCCACTCCCCCACCAAAAAAAAAGAAAATGATACGCTCATATGCACGAACGCTTCAAAAGTGGTATTTCTCATCCAATTTTCGTATTGTGTGTATGAAGCTATACTGTTACTACATTAAAAAAAAAAAAAAATCCTCAATAAACATAAATACGGTAATTCTCTGAATAATCAGCATTCATTCAATTGTGCTTCCATGCAAATGTGAACATCATGTTCTGATCTTTATTGGGGAATTTTATTTTGTATATAGAGTGTTTATGTGGTGAGTTTAAACTTTTCATTGAACAGAGTTTGGATAACACAGGGTTAAACGGAAAGGTCACAAATTAACTGCACATTATCTGGACAGAATGTTTGGGGAGACAGTGATGTGTTCCTGCTTAGGAAATGTATGTTAGCTTGGGGGGCTGCAAACTCTGCAGGGCTCCAACACACACTCGCTGCTATTCCAACCCTTCACATATTTCCACATAAACTTCCCTCCTGGCATTAAACTTTTCCAGGTATTGTGCTCAGCTTACCACCCCAAACTGATGTTTCTCCCTCGGCTCACCTCTCTCCCTGCATGTCCTGTGAGCAGAATAGCTGTGCTCCTCCTCTGGGTTCTCTCATCATATGGCACTGAAGATAGAGGAGGGGGGATTCAGCGGGACACACAGAGCAAGTATGCAGGAGACTAGGGGGGGGGGGGGGGGGGGTGAGGAGACAGAAAATCAGGAGGGTATGACAAGAGGTATGACTAAACACAATCTCTTAGCAGCAGGGACCTGATCTACCCGTCAGCTAGCTGTGATTGGCAGGTAGATCGAAGCGGAAGCTGTCAAGGGGCCCCCTACTGGCAATGCCTGAATGGTCAGTCCACCCCTGGTGTGCGTCACTTACTATTGCGAACTGTGTCTGCGGCTGCTGGTGTAGCACCTGCCACACAGCTCGCATACTTCAAAGTCTTGCAGGACACAGCTGCTAAAGGGAACTGAGTTCCTGTTGTGGAAAAAGTACAGGAACTCCGTTCCCATGCGTTCCCGCAGGACTTGAGCCCTGTGCACATGTGACATATTTAGAAAGCATGGATAGCTATAAATAGATCACATATACATACATATATATATATATATCGGTAGATGCTGTCAGTACGGACCTACAAGGCCAAAGGCAATGTGTTCCGTTACCAATAGGGTACTCAGTACTAACATACAGTACATAATAATAACAGATGTACTGAATGACAAACAAAGAACTAGGACAAATATATCCTCTTTGCACTACAGAAACAAGAACAATTTAATCCTCCTAAGGCCCCTTTCACACGGGACCGATCCGTATTGAGCCGGCCGGTGTAGATCCGCTGCTCAGCGGGGATCGCTCAGCTGATCCCAGCTGAGCCGGCAGATGACAGGGCGGTCCCTGCACACTGTGCAGGGACCGCCCTGTCAGATCTCCACTCTCCTCTATGGAGGATCGGATGAACACGGACCGTCTGTCCGTGTTCATCCGACCCGCTCTGCAGACGGATGGAAAAATAGGGTTTTCCTCCATCTGCAGAATCGGACAATAGCGGAGGCGGACGATATTGGGTGTCAGCAGATGCTCATCCGCTGACACCCGCTATCCCATGGGGATGCATGTATGTCCGTATTTCATCCGAAAACGGATGGATGAAATACAGACATACGGTCCGCATGTGTGAAAGGGGCCTAATCTGCGTTAAAGCATACTTAAACCATTTTTCTAGTTTTGGACAGAGTACAGAATAGGTAAAACCAAGATCTTTTTTTGTGATTCTGTAAGGCCTTTCCTTTTATTTCCTGCACCACCACAGATATAACAAAGAAAAATGGGGGAAATGTCCTCAAAGGAAAGGGTAAACAGTTATCACCAGAACATATTTAGCTAACAGGAATATCTCCTCCTCCCCCACTTCATGTTCTGGTGACGAATTGGAGCTGGTGACATCATTGACCCAATATAGCCAAAAGGCCATTTATTTAATGACATTGTCCAAATACTGTATGGCCTGGGGCCATATTAGGACAATAATGTCCTTGCCGCATGTGGCTGTGGGACAGTGGGCTCAGATCTAGTGGGGTGTTGGGGTGGGCTGTGCCACCTAGATATTAGTTGTGCCCCTCGGGTCTCCAAGAGTGCATCCATAGGTCCATTAGGCACTAGACAATTGATGTATGGAGCACTCTGATGGGGACTATTGATGCAAAGGGGGACTCTGCTAGGGGCAATTAAAGAAAGGGGCACTCTGATGGGGACAACTGATGTAAAGGAGACTCTGATGGGCATAATTGATGTAAGAGGTTCTCTGATAGGGACAGTTAATGTAATTTTGATGGGACAATTGATATAAGGGGGACTTTGATGGGGATAGTTGATGTAAGGGGGCATTCTGCAGGGCACAATTGATGTAAGGGGGACTCTGCTGGGGAGAATTGATGTAAGGGGGATTCTGTTGGGGAGAATTGATGTAAGGTGGGCTCTGATAGAAAGAGCTGATGTAAGGGGGACTCTGATGGGGACAGTTGAGGTAAGGGGGCATTTTGATGGGACAGTTGATATAAGAGGACTCTGATGGGGATAGTTGATGTAAGGGCGCACTCTGCAGGGCACAATTGATTTAAAGGGGACTCTGTTGGGGAGAATTGATGTAAGGGGGATTATGTTGGGGAGAATTCATGTAAGGGGGGCTCTGATGGGGACAGTTGATGTAAGGGGGCTCTGATGGGGAAAGTTGATGTAAGGGGGGATCTGATGGGAAAAGTTGATGTAAGGGGGGCTCTGATGGGGACAGTTGATGTAAAGGGGGACTCTGATGGGGACAGTTGATGTAAGGGGGACTCTGATGGGGACAGTTGATGTAAGTAGCTACTCTGATACAGACAGTTGATGCAAGGGGGCACTCTGATGGCGACACCTGATGGAACTAATAAAAGGTTTTGATCATAGATACACTTTAACATTCAAATGTAATTGTAATTGTTTATTTTCAATGTTTTCAAATCTGCAGCTTTTATTAGAATAATACCCGGTGATCCTGCCATGAAGGTCCTTCCTCAGACACATTAGCTGTTATTGGATGACAGTTCTCTGTCCCTGTCTTCCATTTGCTCTCCTGTGTAATCGCCCTCTCACAAGCACTTCCAGTGGAGACTCTAAGCAGCAGTTCTGGCATACATTAAACCTGAACTCCGGTTATAATCTCTCTTGTATATTTACATAGCTCGGCACAGTATATGAATACATATCTCATACCTGAGTGGCTGCTGGGAAAGCTAGCCGCATATGCGGACGACATTTTACTCTTTTTAACTGATCCCATCACCACTATTCCCAACCTCCTCAAGGATTTTGCTTCCTTTAAAACCCTCTAAAACTTACAAATCTATTTTTCTAAGACTAAAGCCTTAAATGTCACCCTGCCCACCAAATTAGTGTCACAATGTAAACTCAATTTTCCCTTTGGCTGGGAACCCCACGCCATATCTTATCTTGGTATTAAGCTTCCAAATAGACTGGCGGATTTATATACCCTAAACTTTCAAACTGTTCTTCAATCCATCCAAGGTGACCTACAGAAATGGCATACGGGGTCCTTTTCTTGGTTTGGGAAAACGGCAATCTTAAAAATGAATGTATTACCTAGGATCCTCTACTTGCTACAAGCTATACCAATCAAATTGCCCCCATCCTTCTTTTCCGCTTACAATCGTATGTGTAGAACTTTCATTTGGTCTTCCAAACCACCCAGGATCAGTTGGACACACATGACCTTACCTGAACTTTTAGGATGTCTAAGCCTACCAGATATTCGTAAATACCACCTATCCTGCCACTTGACTAGAATAGTTGACTGGCTCACCCACAAATTAACTAAAGATTGGATACAGTTGAAACAAGTATTCTCTCAGATCCCTCTGGCACACTTGCCATGGATCCATCACTCCCACACCCCTAAACCCCTGACTTCCCACCCACTGATCAGTACCACACTGCTGTGCTTCCGTACTTCTTGCCAACACATGAATCTAAACCCAACCTGTGGCCCCATGACCCCTCTGACTGACAACCCTGAATTCCCTCCGGGCCTAGCATTACGTAATACACAGGTGACTCCCTTGACTTCTTTCAGAACAATGAACTCTTATCTCACCATGCAATGTCTTCCGCACTACCAGATTATCACATACCATTTTTCAAGTTTCTATAACTTAGGCACTTCTTCTAAAACTCCACACGGCCTCCGCAATGGTGCAGAGGCTACGCTCCTTTTGAATTACTCTGTGCCCACAATGAACCCCAAAGACATTTAATCTCCAAAACATACGCATTCATTTTCGCCACCCATGATATCAAGAATGACAACGTAGTCCGGAAATGGGAATCGGATCTAGCTTTAGATCTCTCTACTGAAGACTGGGAACGCATATATCACCATGTACACAAAGGTTCCATAAATGTTTCTGCCCAGGAAAGTAGATACAAGCTACTCTCCAGATGGTATAGGACCCCGGACAAACTTCACAAATTTCACCCTAATACTTCTTCCTCATGCTGGTGCTGCAATTCGACACTAGGTACCCACTACACATATGGTGGGATTGTCCGATCCTACATACATATTGGAAAGAAATCCATTGCCTGATCTCTCAAATCACAACATATACTCCTGATTTTACGCCGGCCCAATTCCTCTTGCATCACACCTCCATTCCTTAATGCACCTATACGAAATCCCTGACAATGCACCTCATTAATGCAGCAATCAATGTCTTCCAGTCCACTGGAGGACCACGTCACCGCCAACTATCACAGAATGGATGCGACGAGTAGACAAAATAGCTGACATGGAATGCCTCATACATCAGGCCACAGACAACCCCACTACCTACGGTACCACCTGGGCATGCTGGAAACATTTCAGGGAATCATCAACCAATGCTAACCCTGCACGCACTCCGACTGATATACCATAACCACTCTGACGAAGAAATTTCTGGATCTGTGTTTTTCCTCAGTATCTCCACTTTAGCCCCCCAGATCTCCCCTCCTACCTCCATCTACTTACCTATAGAAGGTTGATCACTTACCTTTTACTTATCTTGCCACCCACCTTCCGCCCCATTTACTCCTCTCTCGCCTCCAACACGACTTACCACATGTTCGGAAAGTGACACACTAGGCTTGCCGTCACCCACTAGAAAGCCGCATCTCTCCTACTCATCGATAATTCCTATTATCTCTCCCCCACTCGCAGCAAGATCCCCTTGGGGGTGAGTGGGGGTGGGATGTGCACTGCCGGCTTGATAATATACCCCACGTTTACATGTGTTACTTGTTCCATACACATAGCTTGCTTTGAACACCTATTGTTCACCTTTATTTGACCCACTGTTGGACCTACCGTCCTTATAAGAGACTTTACGGAACTTTATGAGACTAGCTGTCTATGTTATTTTTCTTCTGGATCACATGTATGTGATGTTTTGTACAATACTATTTTACATTACTTCCTTGGTTCTACTTTATATTGTACTTGTTACACGCTACGCATTTATTGTACAATTGCAAAACTTTAATAAAACTTTCTTTGAAAAAAAAAAAAGTGCTCAATTATCAAGGGGGACCCCAGGAACTCTGGGAACGTGGTGGACTCTGGTTTCCAGAGACCACCTACCGCAGAAAGAATACACAAAGGTAAGGGGGGTGGGTTACTGATATAAGGGTGAAACCTTTATATCAGTGCCCCCTTACATTATTATATTCACTCCCCCCTTACATCAGTGACCCCCCTCAGACTGGCCTGGTGGCGCTGTCACTGACCTTCTCTCAGGTACACCGTGCAGGGCTCAGTTAGATGCAGGGGTCAAGTACTGGGGAAAAAAGTGTGGGAACTCCCACCCAAGATCCATCCCCCACCGAAAAAAAAAATGCTACTCATATGCAAGAATGCTTCAAAAGTGGTATTTTTCATCCAATTTTTGTATTGTGTGTATGAAGCTTAACTGTTAGTACATAAAAAAAAACAATCCTAAATAAACATAAATACGGCAATTCTCTGAATAATCATCATTCATTCAATTGTGCTTCCATGCAAATGTGAACATCATGTTCTGATCTTTATTGGGGAATTTTATTTTGTATATAGAGTGTTTATGTGGTGAGTTTACACTTTTCATTGAACAGAGTTTGGATAACACAGGGTTAAACGGAAAGGTCATAAATTAACTGCACATTATCTGGACAGAATGCTTGGGGAGATAGTGATGTGTTCCTGCTTAGGAGATGTATGTTGGCTTGGGGGGCTGCCAACTCTGCAGGGCTCCAACATACACTCGCTGCTATTCCAACCCTTCACATATTTCCACAAAAAATTCCCTCCTGGCATTAAACTTTGCCAGGTATTGTGCTCAGCTTACCACCCCAAACTGATGTGTTCCTCCCTCAGCTCACCTCTCTCCCTGCATGTCCTGTGAGCAGAATAGCTGTGCTCCTCCTCTGGGTTCTCTCATCATATGGCACTGAAGACATAGGAGGGGGGGATTCAGCGGGACACACAGAGCAAGTATGCAGGAGACTGGGGGGGGGGGGGGGGGGTTTGAGGAGACATAAAATCAGGAGGGGCCGGTGGGGAGGAGCGCATCCTGAGAGGTCTGACTAAACACAATCTCTTAGCAGCAGGGACCTGATCTACCCGTCAGATAGCTGTGATTGACAGGTAGATCGAAGCGGAAGCTGTCATCGGGCCCCCTACTGGCAATGCCTGAATGGTCAGTCCACCCCTGGTGTGCGTCACTTACTATTGCGAGCTGTGTCTGCGGCTGCTGGTGTAGCACCTGCCACACAGCTCGCATACTTCAAAGTCTTGCAGGACACGACTGCTAATGGGAACTGAGTTCCTGTTGTGGAAAAAGTACAGGAACTCCGTTCCCATGCGCTCCCGCCGGACTTGAGCCCTGAATGGAGATCAAGAGAAAATAGGATGTTTGTAATCTAATCATCATAAATGCGTTCCTGTGAATTCGTTGAAGGTCACAGCACCCTCTCCTCTGGTTGTTTTTTCTGTGACCAATCGTTTTTTTGTGACTACCTGAGCTGCCTCTACCAGATAGGCGGGGGGTGGGGGGGTACCTGGTCACCATCAGGGGTGCTTTTGTGCTGTGCTTTTGTGTTTTGCCTAGTGTCCTACTCCTGAAGGCGGCGCTATAACATAATGGTCAGAGTTTAAGATCTCTGCTGTGTATGTTAATTAACTCAGAGAATGGGATTTTGTGGTGAGTACAAAAATCTTATTTTTCAAAAAGGAAAAAAAAAAGGGAAATTGTTTATGGTCCATAGTGTCATCCAGTTTAGTTTGACATTTACATATATGCCATCTTTATATGTAGAGGCTGTTATAAGCCAAACGTTTGGCACTTACACAAGCACTGCAAACAGTGCAATAAATAAACACAAATTATTGCATGTACACTTTTACGGCTGTTCTTGTAATTAAATACTAGACTAATATGTATATCTTTACAAGAGGTACTTAGCTAAATAAAACACTACAAGGAGGATTCTGTAGGATTAATTACAGCCTGTATCATTGCTCAACAGCCGTGTTAGCTTACAGACGTGTCGCCAGAGGAATTATGAACATAAAACGTTGGTGGAAATTTACAGATTGAACTGTGCAAGCAAAATCTGAAATTTAAATTAAAAAGTACCTTGATTTGTGTGTGTATATACAGTACTTATATATATACTGCCTTTAACCGCCTTCCGACCGGCGCACGACGATGTACGTCGACAGAATGACACGGACAGGCAAAAGGGCGTACAGGTACGTCCCCTTTAAGATTGCCGTCCTGCCATCACGGGCGCGCCGGTCACGGGTCCCGCGGACTCGAACGACGCGGGGATACCCGCGATTGTTTAATGGGATGGCTGAACAGGGAAATAAACAGCATCTCCCCATTCTGCCTAGCAACTAGTGACACCGATCTCTGCCCCCTGTGATTGGAGCAGAGATCAGGGTTCGCTAAATCACAGCCACACCTCCCCCCCCATAGTTAGTAACACGCCCCTAAGAACACTTAACTCCTACACTGCCACCTAGTAGTTAACCCCTTCACTGCCAGTGTCATGTACACAGGAATCAGTGCATAGGAATACGTATTCTTCTACATATTTGTGGTAAAAAAAATCGCAATTAGCGATTATTCATTGGTTTGCGCAAAAGTTATAGCGTTTACAAAATAGGGGATAGTTTTATAGCATTTTTATTAATATTTTTTTTTTTTACTAGTAATGGCGGCGATCAGCGATTTTTATTGTGACTGCGACATTATGGCGGACACATCGGACATTTTTGACACATTTTTGGGACCATTGTCATTTATACAGCAATTAATGCTATTTAAATGCATTGATTCCTGTATAAATGACAGTTGTAGTGAAAGAGTTAACCACTGGGGGGAGGGGAGGGGTTATGGGCTCTGACGTGTGTGTGTTTTTTTACGTCAGCAGAATGGCACGGGCAGGCAAAACCACGTACCTGTACGTGGCCCTTTAAATGCCTGCCCGTGGGTCGCGCGCAGGCATTTAAAGGGCCACGTACAGGTACGTGGTTTTGCCTGCCCGTGCCATTCTGCTGACGTATATATGCAGTGGGCGGTCAGGAAGCGGTTAAAGAGGAGGTCACGGAAAAAAAAAAATGTTAATAGTCAACAGCTACAAATACTGCAGCTGCTGACTTTTAAAATATGGACACTTACCTGTCCAGGGCGCCCGCGATGTCGGCACCTGAAGCCGATCTGTCGCTTGGCTCTCGGGTTCTGCAGCCGCCATCTTCTGTAAGGGAATCAGGAAGTGAAGCCTTGCGGCGTCACTTTCCGGTTCCCTACTGCGCATGCGCGAGTCGTGCTGCGCTATCCCACTGGTCCCTGCTGTCTCTGGGATCCTTGTGTTTCCCAGCAGACAGCGGGGGAGGACGGGAAGAGGTGTAGAAGTGGGAAGTGGGTGCACTATGCCCAGAAGTGGGTGCAAATACCTGCATTATACAGGTATCTGCACCCCCTCCCCCCTGAAAGGTGCCAAATGTGACACCGAAAGGGGGGAGGGTTCCATTTTTTTTTATAAAAGTATTTGATCCCCTGCTGATTTTGTACTGCGTTGCCCACCCACTGACAAGAAATGATCAGTCTATAATTTTAATGGTAGGTTTATTTTAACAGTGAGAGACAGAATAACAACAAAAAAAATCCAAAAAAGTATTTGATCCCCTGATGATTTTGTATGTTTGCCCACTGACAAAGAGATGATCAGTCTATAATTTTAAAAAAAAGAAGTTATAAATTTATTTGCATTTTAATGAGTGAAATAAGTATTTGACCCCTTTGCAAAACATGACTTAGTACTTGGTGACAAAACCCTTGTTGTCAATCGCAGAGGTCAGACGTTTCTTGTAGATGCCCACCAGGTTTGCACACATCTCAGGAGGGATTTTGTCCCACTCCTCTTTGCAGATCCTCTCCAAGTCATTAAGGTTTCAAGGCCGACGTTTGGTAACTCAAACCTTCAGCTCCCTCCACATATTTTCTATGGGATTACGGTCTGGATACTGGCTACGCCACTCCCGGACCTTAATGTGCTTCCTCTTGAGCCGCTCCTTTGCTGCCTTGGCCGTGTGTTTTTGGTCATTGTCATGCTGGAATACCCATTCACGACCCATTTTCAATGCCCTGGCTGAGGGAAGGAGGTTCTCACCCAAGATTTTATGGTACATGGCCCCATCCATCTTCCCTTTGATGCAGTGAAGTTGTCCTGTCCCCTTAGCAGAAAAACACTCCCAAAGCATAATGTTTCCACCTCCATGTTTGACGGTGGGGATGGTGTTCTTGGGGTCATGGGTAGCATTCCTCCTTCTACAAACACGGCGAGTTGAGTTGATGCCAAAGAGTTTGATGGTCACATATGACCACAACACTTTCACCAAGTTCTCCTCTGAATCATTCAGATGTTCATTAGCTAACTTCAGACGGCCCTGTACATGTGCTTTTTTGAGCATGGAGACCTTGCGGGTACTTCAGGATTTCAGTTCTTCACGACATAGTGTGTTACCAATTGTTTTCTTGGTGACTATGGTCCCAGCTGCTTTGAGATCATTGACAAGATTCCCCCGTGTAGTTCTGGGCTGATTCCTCACCGTTCTCATGATCATTGAAACTCCACGAGGTGAGATCTTGCATGGAGCTCCTGACTTAGGGAGATTGACAGTTATTTTGTGTTTCTTCCATTTGCAAATAATCGCCCCAACTGTTGTCACCCTCTCATTACGCTGCTTGGCGATGGTTTTGTAGTCCATTCCAGCCTTGTGTAGGTCTACAATCTTGTCCCTGACATCCTTGGACAGCTCTTTGGTCTTGGCCATGGTGGAGAGATTGGAATCTGATTGATTGCTTCTGTGGACAGGTGTCTTTCATACAGGTAATAAGCCGAGATTAGGAGCACTCCCTTTAAGAGAGTGCTCCTAATCTCAGCTTGTTACCTGTATAGAAGACACCTGGGAGCCAGAAATCTTGCTGATTAATAGTGGATCAAATACTTATTTCACTCATTAAAATGCATTTTTCAGGATTTTATTGTTGTTTTTTTTTGAAATGCGTTTTGTTGGATATTTTTGTTGTTATTCTGTATCTCACTGTTAAAATAAACCTACCATTAAAATTATAGACTGATCATTTCTTTGTCAGTGGGCAAATGTACAAAATCAGCAGGGGCTCATTCATCCACATTCATGCTCAGCCATACTCCATCCCTGACTCATCCATCCTCATCCATGCTCCATCCCTGGCTCATCCATCCACATTCATGCTCTTCCATGCCCCAATTTCTGGCTCATCCATCCACATTCATGCTCATCCATGCTCCATCCCTGGATCATCCATCCACATTCATGCTCAGCCATGCTCTATCCCTGGCTCATTCATCCACATTCATGCTCAGCCATACTCCATCCCTGGCTCATCCATCCTCATCCATGCTCCATCCCTGGATCATCCATTCTCATTCATGCTCCATCCCTGGCTCATCCATCCAGATTCATGCTCATCCATGCTCCATCTCTGGCTCATCCATCCACATTCATGCTCATCCATGCTCCATCCCTGGCTCATCCATCCAGATTCATGCTCATCCATGCTCCATCTCTGGCTCATCCATCCACATTCATGCTCATCCATGCTCCATCCCTGGCTCATCCATCCATCCATATTCACACTCATCCATGCTCCATCCAGGGCTCATCCATGCTCATCCATGGCTCATTCATGCCACATCAGTGATCATCCATGCCTCATCCATGTAAAATCAGTGATAATTCGTGCCACATCCATGCCACATGAGTTTTTATCCATGCCAAATCAGTGATCATCTGTGCCACATCCATGCCACATCAGTGATCATCCGTGCCACATCAGTGCTCATTCATGCCACATCAGTACTCGTCTGTGCCACATCCATGCCACATCAGTGCTCATCCGTGCCACATCCATGCCACGTCAGTTCTCATTCATGCCACATCAGTGCTCATCCGTGCCCCATCAGTTCTCATCCATGCCACATCAGTTCTCATCAGTGCCACATCCATGCCACATCAGTGCTCATCCATGCCACATCAGTTCTCATCTGTGCCACATCAGTGCTCACCCGTGCCACATCCATGCCACTACAGGGCCCATCAGTGCCTCACAAAAGTGTAATGGGTAGTTAAATTAGATTTAAAATGTATGTCCCTAGAACACCTGATGGTGCTCCCTGCATGTTGGGCCTCTGTATGTGGCCAGGCTGTGTAAAAGTCTCACACATGTGGTATCGCCATACCCTGGAGGAGTAGTAGAATGTATTTTTATATTTTAGGGTGTAATTTGTTTTATGCATATGCTGCGTGTGAGAAATAACAAGCTATTATAACAATTTTGTGAAAAAAAACCTTAATTTTGCAAAGAATTGTGGGAAAAAATTACAACTTCAAAAAACTCACCATGCCTCATACTAAATACCTTGGAATGTCTACTTTCTAAAAAGGTGTCATTTGGGGGATATTTGTACTTTTGGGTCTCAAGAAATGATCATCAGTACATCACGTGTGATCAATTTTCAATGATTGCCATCAAAGCTTGTAGACTCTATAACTAATAATAGACTAATAAAAAATTACTGATTTTCAAACTTTTATAGTAGAAATGAAGAAAATGCATTTTTTGGTATTTTTTCATTTATAGCCCAATTAATAAAAAACCCAGCAGTGATTTAATACCACCAAAATAAATCTCTATTTGTGTGAAAAAAAGGACAAAAATTTCATATGGGTACAGTGTTGCAAAATGTGAGAGCACTGAAAGCTGAAAATTGGTCTGGTTAGGAAGGGGGTTTAACCACTTCAGCCCCGGACCATTTGGCAGCCAAAGGACCAGAGGTCTTTTTTCAATTTCGCACTGCACTACTTTAACTGGTAATTGCGCGGTCATGCAATTTTGTAACCAAACGAAATTTGCGTCCTTTTCTTCCCACAAATCGAGCTTTCTTTTGATGGTATTTGATTGCCTCTGTGATTTTTATTTTTTGCGATATAAACGGAAAAAAAAAAAAAGAGCGAAAATTTTGAAAAAAAAAGAGATTTTCTACTTTTTGTTATAAAAAAAATCTAATAAACTCAATTTTAGTCAAACATTTGGGCCAAAATGTATTCAGCCACATGTCTTTAGTAAAAAAAATGCCAATAAGCGTATATTTATTGGTTTGCGCAAAAGTTATAGCGTCTACAAACTAGAGTACATTTTCTGGAATTTACACCGCTTTTAATTTATGACTGCCTATTTCATTTCTTGAGGTGCTAAAATGGCAGAGAAGTACAAAACCCCCCCAAATGACCCCATTTTGGAAAGTAGACACCCCAAGCTATTTGCTGAGAGGCATGTTGAGCCCATTGAATTTTTTTTTTTTTAGTCCCAAGTGATTGAATAAAGACAAAAATAAAAAAGATTTTTTTTTTTTTTTTCAAAAAGTTGTCACTAAATGATATATTGCTCACACATGCCATAGTTATATGTGGAATTGCACCCCAAAATACATTTTGCTGCTTCTCCTGAGTATGGGGATACCACATGTGTGGGACTTTTTGGGAGCCTAGCCGCGTACGGGGCCCCGAAACCCAAGCACCGCCTTCAGGATTTCTAAGGGTGCAAATTTTTGATTTCACTCCTCACTACCTATCACAGTTTCGAAGGCCATAAAATGCCAAAATAGCACAAAACCCCCCCAAATGACCCCATTTTGGAAAGTAGACACCCCAAGCTATTTGTTGAGAGGCATGGTGAGTATTTTACAGCTCTCATTTGTTTTTGAAAATGAAGAAAGTAAAGAAAAAAAAATTTTTTTTTCTTTTTTCAATTTTCAAAACTTTGTGACAAAAAGCGACATCTGCAAAATACTCACAATACCTCTCAGCAAATAGCTTGGGGTGTCTACTTTCCAAAATGGGGTCATTTTGGGGGGTTTTATGCCATCTGGGCATTCCATGGCCTCCGAAACTGTGATTGGCAGTGAGAAGTGAAATAAAAAAATTACACCCTTAGAAAGCCTGAAGGCGGTGATTGGTTTTTGGGGTTCCGTACGCAGCTGGCTCCCAAAAAGTCCCACACATGTGGTATCCCCGTACTCAGGAGAAGCAACAGAATGTATTTTGGGGTGTATTTCTACATATGCCCATGACATGTTTGAGCAATATATCATTTAGTGACAACTTTTTGTAAAAAAAAATATATATATTTTTTTTTTTTTTCATTATTCAATCTCTTGGGACAAAAAAAAAAAATATTTAATGGGCTCAACATTGCTCTCATCAAATAGCTTGGGGTGTCTACTTTCCAAAATGGGGTCATTTGGGGGGGGTTTGAACTGTCCTGGCATTTTATGCACAACATTTAGAAGCCTATGTCACACGTCACCCACTCTTCTAACCACTTGTAGACAAAGCCCTTTCTGACACTTTTTGTTTACATGAAAACATATTTTTTTTTTTGCAAGAAAATTACGTTGAACCCCCAAACACTATATATAATGTTAAAGCAAAGGCCCTACAGATTAAAATGGTGGGTGTTGCATTTTTTTTTTTCCACACAGTATTTGCGCAGCGATTTTTCAAACGCATTTTTTGTGGAAAAAATACACTTTTTTTTATTTTAATGCACTAAAACACACTATATTGCTCAAATTTTTGATGAAATAAAAAATATGATCTTAGGCCGAGTACATGGATACCAAACACGACATGCTTTAAAATTGCGCACAAACACGCAGTGGCGACAAACTACATACATTTTTAAAAGCCTTTAAAAGCCTTTACATGATACCACATTAGATTCACGGAGGAGGTCTACTGCTAAAATTACTGCCCTCGATCTGACCTTCGCGGTGATACCTCACATGCATGGTGCAATTGCTGTTTACATATGACGCCAGACCAACGCTTGTGTACGCCTTTGCGCAAGAGAAGGGGGGGCAGGGGTGCTTTTTTTTTTTTTTTTGTTTTTTTTTTATTTATTTAGCTTTTTTTATTTTATTTTTAAACTGTTCCTTCCATTTTTTTTCTTTGTTATGATTTTTATTGTTATCTCAGGGAATGTAAATATCCCCTATGATAGCAATAGGCAGTGACAGGTACTCTTTTTTTGAAAAAATTGGGGTCTATTAGACCCTAGATCTTTCCTCTGCCCTCAAAGCATCTGACCACACCAAGATTGGTGTGATAAAATGCTTTCCCAATTTCCCAATGGCGCGGTTTATATCCGGGAGGGGGGACATTCCCTCCCACTGCTTGTAAAAGCAGTCTAGAGGCTAATTACCCGCTAGAATTGCTTTTACATGAAAGCCGATCACTGGCTGAAAAGAATGATACCAAGATGATACCTAAACCTGCAGGCATCATTCTGGTATAACCATTCAAAGTCCAGCAACATACTGGACATATATTGTAATCTTTTTTTTTTTCATGCAGCCTCTTGGCTGAACGAAAAAAAGAGATTGATTGGTGGGTATGCCCACCATTAGAATACCTCCCTTCATCCACCCACTTCTAATGATGGGCATACATGCACCATTTATATATGCCGATGCATGGGGGCATCCTCCCGCAAAAGTTATGCCGTGTACACACGGTCGGAATTTCGACCGTATGTACGTGGCATTAGGAGCCAATCGCTCCTCCCCCCCCCGGCTGCCCCCATGTTTCGGCATATATGCTCTTTTTTTTTAACTGTGGTGGTGAAATCACCTCCTACAGCGTTGGAGTCGCGGCTTTATGTATCGTGGGAGCAAACGCTGTTGCTGTCAAGATAAATAAATCCGCGTTGCAACTGAATGGCGCACCTGAAAACAAAAAAATGCTTAACACTAAAACACAGTAAACAAAATTACATACCTGAAAAGCAAGCATGATAAAACATGATAAAACATAATAAAACATTGCAGAATAGAATGGAGTAAAAAAAGAGCAACAATAGAGAGAGAATAGAGTGAGAGAGAGAACAATAAAACGACAACTATTTTTTTATTTTTTTATTTTTTTGAGATTCACAGGTAAAAAAGCTCCTGACTGAAGCGACTGAATCAAAACGCTACCACAAAAAAAATGTTAGCGATCGCAGGGATCAGGCCTGACTCTGCGAACGCTGCAGTTATGTGTGCTTAGTGTTTTGTAAGTGACAGTGATCGATCGATACTGCACTTGGGTGGGCTGGGCTGGGCGGAGGGGGAAAACGCAGGTGCTAGCAGGTATCTGGGCTGATCCCGCTAACAATGCGGTTTTTTTTGGAACCCTAAACTGCTGGGACGCTAGTATAGATCTGATCAGATCAGATATTGATCTGTTCAGATACTGTGCCACTAAGGGAGGTGTATGCTTTGTGCGTGGGTGTTTGCGGTACTGGCACTAACCTGGGGCGACGCAGACCTTATTTGACCCTAAAACCTAATTGATATCACCCGCCGGGCGATCAGGGGGTTAAACCGTTATTGGGTAATAAATGGCGGGTGCCCTGACAGTATAAAAAACAAGCTAACTAACCAGCGTCACCCGTAACAGTAATACAAAAAAAAACTGGTTACCTAGCGACACTAATGCAGCGATCAGAAAAACGATCGCTTAGTGACACTGGCAAAAGGGGGTGAAAGGGTTAACTAGGGGCAATCAGGGGGTTAAACCTTTATTAGGTAATATATGGGGGTACCTGACGCTATATAAAAACCTGACGGGGAACCTAAATAACGAAATAACTAACTGGCTAACCAGCGTCACCAGTGACAGTTATACAGTGATCACTGGTGAAAGGGTTAACTCTAGGGGCAATCAGGGGGTTAAAACCTTTATTTAGGTTGTAATATGGGGGGTACCTGACCTATAAACCTATTTATGAACCTATATAAACATGGCGGTTACCTAAAAAAAAAAAATGGTTACCTAGCGACACTAATGCAGCGATCAGAAAAACGATCGCTTAGTGACACTGGCAA
The DNA here is from genome assembly GCA_028564925.1 of Lithobates sylvaticus. NCBI lineage: Eukaryota > Metazoa > Chordata > Amphibia > Anura > Ranidae > Lithobates > Lithobates sylvaticus. The sequence continues at coordinate 51,451,104 of CM053036.1, read as the reverse complement.
AAGGGGGTGAAAGGGTTAACTAGGGGCAATCAGGGGGTTAAAACCTTTATTAGGTAATATATGGGGGTACCTGACGCTATATAAAAACCTGACGGGGAACCTAAATAACGAAATAACTAACTGGCTAACCAGCGTCACCAGTGACAGTTATACAGTGATCACTGGTGAAAGGGTTAACTCTAGGGGCAATCAGGGGGTTAAAACCTTTATTTAGGTTGTAATATGGGGGTACCTGACCTATAAACCTATTTATGAACCTATATAAACATGGCGGTTACCTAAAAAAAAAAAAAATGGTTACCTAGCGACACTAATGCAGCGATCAGAAAAACGATCGCTTAGTGACACTGGCAAAAGGGGGTGAAAGGGTTAACTAGGGGCAATCAGGGGGTTAAAACCTTTATTAGGTAATATATGGGGGTACCTGACGCTATATAAAAACCTGACGGGGAACCTAAATAACGAAATAACTAACTGGCTAACCAGCGTCACCAGTGACAGTTATACAGTGATCACTGGTGAAAGGGTTAACTCTAGGGGCAATCAAGGGGTTAAAACCTTTATTTAGGTTGTAATATGGGGGTACCTGACCTATAAAACTATTTATGAACCTATATAAACATGGCGGTTACCTAAAAAAAAAAAAAAAAATGGTTACCTAGCGACAGCAGTGACACTAATACAGCGATCAGAAAAACGATCGCTTAGTGACACTGGCAAAAAGGGGTGAAAGGGTTACCTGGGGGGCAATCAAGGGGTTAAACCTTTATTAGGGGGGGGTAGGGGGCTACCTTGGACCTAAAACTAACTGCCCTGACAGTTATTACAGTCACACTGACACTAAATGCAGTGATCAGTAAAAAAATGATCACTGCAATTAGTGACACTGTGACTGGGGGGGGGAGGGGGTGATCTGGGGGGTGATCAGGGGGGTGACAGGGGGGTGGAATATGTGCCTAACTGTACTGGTGTCAGTGTACTGTTGTGCACTAACCTTTACATGTTCGCCGCTCGGCGTCTCCGGTCACATAGACCGGCGCACCGAGCGTGACATCACTTCCGCCTTCCTGTCTATACAATAGACAGGAAGGGGAAGCTTTTCATTGGCCAGGAGCGATCGCGAGGGGGTGGCCAGAAACCACTGGCCGTCCCCTCGTCCCGGATCGCTCCTGACACGATCCCGACCGTCCCCGCCGGCGGGGGGGGTCCGATCGGACCCCCCAACCGCCTGAAGAATGTCACGTACAGGTACGTGATTCTGCCTGTACGTGCCATTCTGCCGACGTATATCTACATGGGGCGGTCGGGAAGTGGTTAAGTGCCCAGTGGCTCTTGCTCTTTTTTCTGCCGTCACTCCTTCCATGTTTCTATACATCTTAGTAACAAAAAGGTACAATGTACCAATTCTGGAGAACACTAAAGGGAATTAGTAAATAAAAGGTTGTATTTATTTGCTAATTCTCTCTAGCATTCTCGTTCTCCCCATGCTCCTCAGCCCCATCTAGTGGCCATAATGCAGTATTTTACTACTACCTATTGTAAAAGAACATTTGTTCAGAAAAGAAAATAGCATTTGCTTTTGCCCAATTTGCGCAGAAAAAATGTACATGCAGATTTATTGGATGAATGGCTATGCAATTTTTTTATTTTTATGAATAGACTCCTTTAAGTTTTAGTTCAGTGTCAGAAGGCAAAAAAAGCTCAGAAAGTCAAGGACGGGAAGTCAAGCTTCAGTGTAAAATAGCCATGGGTCATGGGGTACAAAGACAAAGGCGAGGAGCGGCACAGAACAAAAAGATGTTTTATTGATTACTAAACAGGTTTTTATCCTTTTATCACTGGAGCTCCTGTTTAAAAAAAATACATTTTCTGTCACTGGGCTAGCAATGGAAGATAAATGACCCCATCTGAGCAGAAGAGAAGAAAGAGCCTCTGTACCAGAACTGGAATCCAGCTCACCGTCAAGGAATTCTAAAAAGATTTACAGCACGTCCAGGATAAACAAAAGGGAAAAGCTTTCTAAATTTACTATGAAGCATCAGCTCAAACAGGCCAAATCCATCACTTTGTGCTGATATTAAACATTTTTGGCGCACGTTCTTATGTGCTGCTTATAGATGAGTCAGGGGTTGAAGCGAAGGTCTCAAGGGCACTTTGGAGTATGTTATGGACAAGACACAAGACTGCTCCACTGAGCCAGGGTGAACTGTTTGGTCCCATTCACACTAGGCATAGTAAGAACATGCAGTACCACCTGATTTTTTTTTTGCAATGCGTTTTTGGTGCGACTTGGATGGCGCTGCCCTACGTGTACCTGAACTTTCTCATGCAACTAAATTTGCATCTTCTAGCCACATTTGGAGTGCCATTACCTGCATTGCAACACGTGTTTGCAGCACATTTTTCACACGTTCTAGGAACACACTTAGAAACCAGCGGTTCTGCGCATGTTTCTGGAACGCGCAGGTGTGAATGGGTCCTAAATGTTACATGACAACAGTGATGGGCGAATCTGCCCAATTTTGATTTGCCAAGTGTCCATTGACTTTTATTAGCCCAAACTTAGACGCGTATCCTATTGAAGTCTATGGGAGGTGAAGCTTTATAAACTGAGGCCATGAGGAAGAGGGTTCATCCCTCGAAATGCATAGAATTTGCATCTGCACTCGAGTGCATGGGATTTTACAGGTGCCACTAATCAGCTTGATGTGCCATGTTAAACGCATTACGGCCGCAGCATGTGAACAGTCCCCTCTGGATGTATGGTAGGCCTTAGGTCGGTGGTCGGGGGGCAATAAAACCATGTGTCAACCTCCTGTTTTGACCACCGCCTGTGTGAAAGAGACCTAGGAGAGAACTGCATCAAGCAAGAACTGGACTCCATGGTCTGGTATGTATTTTTATATATATATATATAGCTTTAGCTGACGATTGCGCGGTTGTGCGACGTTGTACCCAAACAAAATTTACATCCTTTTTTTCCCACAAATAGAGATTTTTTTGATGTTTTGGTGGTATTTGATCACCTCTACGGTTTTTATTTTGTGCACTATAAACAAAAAAAGAGCGACAATTTTGAAAAAAAAAGCAATATTCTTTTACTTTTTGCTATAATAAATATCTCCAAAAAATATATAAAAAAACGAATTCCTTTCTCAGTTTAGGCCAATATGTATTCTTCTACATATTTTTGGTAAAACAAATCACAATAAGTGTATATTGATTGGTTTATGCAAACGTTATAGCATCTACAAAATAGGGGTTCAATTTATGGCATTTTTATGATAAATTTTTGTTTTATTAGTACGGGTGGTGATCTGCGATTTTTATTGGGACTGCGACATTGCGGCGGACAGATTGGACACTTTTGACACTATTTTGAGACCATTGACATTTATACAGCAATCAGAGCTAAAAAATAGCCACTGATTACTGTGTAAATGTCACTGGCAGGGAAGGGGTTAAACACTAGGGGGCGATCAAGGGGTTAAGTGTGTTCCCTTAGCGTGTTCTAACTGTAGGGGGATGGGCTACCTAGGACATGACAGAGATCACTGCTCCCAATGACAGGGTGCAGTAGCTCCCTGTGATGTCACTAGGCAGAACAGGAAAACTCCTTGTTTACATTACCCGTTCTGCCTCTCCTCATCGCGATCGAGGGCCACCGGCGGACATAGAGTCAGCGGGACCCACGGGCACACTCCCACGGCGCTTGTGGCGGGCACGCGTGCGCTCGCTAGCCTTCGATTACGAAGTGACGTACGGGCACCCGTGCCATTCTGCCCACGTTCATCGCTGTGCGGCGGTGACAAATCGGTTAAAGTGAATGTTCACCTTTTAAGAAAAAAAAAAAGGTGAACACTGTACACCTTCACCACCATCCCCCCAGTCCTCACTGTACTTACCTCCGTGGGTGATGAGCTGTCAGTGCCCACGTAGCCAGTGTAGCGGTCCAGAGATTTGAAATCCTTGTTCTTGCTCCCCTTCTTTCTATAGGGCTTCCAGGACAGATCAAAGTGATTCTGATTGATCACCGTGGGCACATGACAATTTTGACCAATTGGAATCTCTCTGATCGGTCTGGAAGCCCTACAGAAAAAGGGGCAGAAAACAAAGATTTCAAATTCACTACATTGGCTGCTTGGGCACTGACAGCTCATCACCCACGGAGGTAAGTACAGAGTGGGCTGGGGGGGAGAGGGAAGGGAGCTTCGTAGGGTGTTAGCAGTGGTGGAACAACCAGGCCCTGGCATCCTGTCACCGTGGGGGGCCCCAAGACTGCAGGAAGGGGACTGCTGCAGAACATGTGAAAGGATCCAGTTGTGGGACCGTATGGCTCGGTTCATACTGCTGCTACCCCAAAGTTGTGCGACTTGCTTACAATTTCCTTGCAACTTGCTTGTGACTTTTGTGATCTAACATTGCAGTCTATGGCACCAAAGTCACAAAAAAAAGTAGTGCAGGAACCTTTTTTTGTCGATGCGACTTGAGACACATTGATGAAAACGGCACCCATTAAAAGTAATGTGTTTTAACTTGTGATGCAACTTTATGTCATGCAAGTTACATGATAAGTCCCAGCACTGTGAACCAGGGCTTATGAAGGGCCCCACAATGGGAGTAGAGGGCCCCGGTCTCAGAGAGAAGCAGGGACATATTAATAGCATTATGGGCAAAGTAATGCACTGGGGCCCCTACCAGCCTGCCCCAATTTATGCACTTACTCTCAAGAATTAAAGTATAAATAGTTGATAGTATTAGGGGTTGTAAAGTCAGAAGGTTTTTTTGTCTTAATGCATTCTATGCATTAAAGCGGAGCTGCACCCGCACCAAAAATATACAAATACTGCAGCTGCTGACTTTTAATAAATGGACACTTACCTGTTCCAGGTTACAGCGGTGTCGGCAGAATGTGACGAGCGACCGCTCGTCTCTCAGCTGCCCCGCCGCCATCCTCTGTCAGGGAATCAGGAAGTGAAGACGCAACGTCTTCACTGCCCGGTTCCCTACTGCACATGCGCGAGTCGCGCTGCGCGTCTCTATTGGTCCCTGCTGTGTCCTGGGAACTGTGTTTCCCAAGACACAACGGGGCATCTCAGGATAGGGGTGGGGCAGCTCCGGATAATTTGTCACAGAAGTGGGTGCAGATACCTGTATTATGCAAGTATCTGCACCCCCCTCCCCCCTGAAAGTTGCCAATTGTGGCACCGGAGGGGGGAAGGAATCCGATAAGCGGAAGTTCCACTTTAGGGTGGAGCTCCACTTTAAGATGAAAAACCTTCTGTGTGCAGCAGCCCCTTACACCCCCCTAATATGTACTTGAGCCCTTCTCTGTCCACGAGTGTCCCAGCTATCCGGGACTCTCCCTCTTGATTGGCTGAGGCCATTTTCACCCGCCGCTGTCAATATAAGTCAGTTAGCCAATCAGAATCGAGAGGGGGCAGGGCCGAACCGCAGCTCCATGTCTGAATGGACACGCGGAGCTGCAGCTGGGCTTGGGTGCCTCCATAGCAAGCTGCTTGCTGTGGGGGCACTCAACAGTAAGGAGGAGCCAGGAGCACAGAAGAGGGACCCGAGAAGAGGAGGATCGGGCTGCTCTGTGCAAATCTACTGCAACAGAGCAGGTAAGTATAACACGTTTATTATTTTTATAGAAAAAAAACGAGACTTTACAATCACTTTAAACATATTAGTACTTTCAATCAAATTGATTTTAAACAATAAGAACACATTCCATAAATCAAAGTATGGGAGGAGGTGGGGTGGGAGGCAGAAAGGCACAGTACAGTGGGAGTCAGGAAGGCACAATGTTGGGATCAGGAGCGCACAGTACAGCTTCTAGGATGCTGCCCAAGACATGGCCATCCCGGGACAGCTTTGTAAAAAAAACATGACTGTCCCGGCAAATCTGGGATATTTGGCAAGTATGATGTAATGCAAGATCATCATGGGGCCCCTATGCACCTGGGGCCCCTGGCCTATGCCCAGGGGTGCCAATGCATTAAGGCAGCCTTGAAAGGAAGGGCTCCGGGACCAATAGAAAATGACCCAGGACCAATGTAAGGGGCCCTGGGACCAATAGAAAGGCCTCGGCAGTCAGGAAAGCCCTTCGTGGTTTCTTGCACCCTGAAGGTTGTAGTTAAGCCTTTGAGTGTTAGTTTACCTTTTCATTTTTTTCCCAAAAACTTGAACTGTAAAGGGGACAGCAGTGGTAGAACTGCTATGTTAGGGTGACCAGACATCAATGGTTTTCCCCGGATTGAGGACACTGTCCCCGAACCAAGTCTGTCTCCGGTTTTGTCCCCGTATTGGATTTGAACAGGGGCTGGGGCAATTTCAAAGACAGTCAGTGCAGAATAAAAAAAAAAAAAATCTGATTTACACCATCCCCCGGTCTTCTGCTCCCAATAGCTTAGGGGGAGTGGGTGTATTTTTTTCATTATCTGTGCCCCTTTCTGATGATCATGTGCTGGTTGGAGTGGAGAGAATATTTCTTCAGTTTCAGGTGCATGCCCGTTCTGCTACTGCTCGCATGTTCTTCTGCCTTGGCACAAGTCCCGGCCAGCCGCCTGCCCTTCTCCTTGCCTTCCCTGGCAGAGTGATCTTCCTCCGCTTCCCACCCAGTAGTAGCTGGGGCCCAGAGAGTAAGACTTGACAGGCTGTGAGGCGGAGGCGGCAACAGGCAGGGAGTCGCTAATTGCCACCATTACTAGTAAAAAAAAAAAAAATATGTCCCCGGATTTCATTTAAAAAATCTGGTCACCTTATGCTATGTAATGTACTATCACCTCGCCGCAGCCAGGGAATTGATACCCAGTTACACAGAATGCGTCTATCACCCCTTTCATTCTAATCTATACACAGCTTATCATTCACGGATCTTTAGGAGCTCTTGACAAGAACAGTCTGGCAGTCAGAAGACCTCACAGTGCAGCTTCCATAGAGAGGAAGTAGATGACAAGTGTGACAAGTGTCTCCGCCGGCACCGCCAACAGATGGGAATACGTGACACAGCCGCCGTGTGCCTCCAGCCTGTTTACAGAAAATCTCCGCTGATCTGGTGCTGTGTGATATTGACTCAGCTTTTTAATAAGACATGTTGTTCTCTGCAACACAGATAATTCCATCTAGATAATCTCTTAATGGCCCCCGGCCCCCGTCTTGTATATGTTCTGTTTAACAAGGTCCTTGTGCGTTACCCCGCTCATCTCCTGCATTGTGTACGGTTTGAATATCCATAAGTATTGCTGTGTAATCGGTCTCCAAACACCCTGGCATGGGAGACAAAGCCGGAGAGATAATAGTATTATTATTATTATTATTACAATCATATGGAACGTACAGAGGATCAGGAGGGACAGAGATGTGAAGGGAGCTGCGTCATATGTGTTCTGTAGGCAAGGGGAACGAGTCTGTCTGGTGACAATGCTGTGGCCTTGCAGGGCGATGTTAAAGGCAGTATTTATTTTTTCAAGTTTAACATCTCTTTTATTGCCCCGTACACACGATCGGAAATTCCGCCAGCAAAAGTCTGATGTGAGCTTTTGGTCGGAAATTCCGACCGTGTGTATGCTCCATCGGACTTTTGCTGACGGAATTCCCGCCAGCAAAAGATTGAGAGCAGGTTCTCAATTTTTCGGTCGGAAAAAGTTCCAATCGGAAATTCCGATCGCCTGTACCAATTCCGACGCGCAAAATTCCTACGCATGCTCGGAAAAAATTCAACGCGTGCTCTGAAGCATTGTACTTCCTTTTCTCGGCTCGTCGTAGTGTTGTACGTCACCGCGTTTTTGACAGTCGAAAGTTCGGAGAACTTTTGTGTGTACGGGACAAAAATATTAAAAGTCAGCAGCTACAAATACTGCAGCTGCTGACTTTTAATAAATGGACACTTACCTGTTCCAGGTTCCAGCGGTGTCGGCAGAAGATGACGAGCAACCGCTCGTCTCTCGGCTGCCCCTGCCGCCATCCTCTGTCAGGGAATCAGGAAGTGAAGCCGCTTCATTGCCCGGTTCCCTACTGCGCATGCGCGAGTCGCGCTGCATGTCTTTATTGGTCCCCGTTGTGTCCTGGGAACTGTGTGTTTCCCAAGACACAACGGGGCATCTGCGGATAGGGGCGGGCAGCTGCAGATAGGGGCGGGACAGCTGTAGCTAGCTAGTCCCGGAAGTGGGTGCAGATACCTGTATTATACAGGTATCTGCATCCCCTCCCCCTGAAAGGTGCCAATTGTGGCACCGGAGGGGGGGAGGAATCTGATAAGCTGAAGTTCCACTTTAGGGTGGAGCTCTGCTTTAAGCCTTGAACACGCAATCAGATTTTCGGCAGGGAATTGTGTGATGACAGACTGTTGGCTTAAAATCCGACCGTTAGTACACTCCTTCAGACAATTGTTGGCCAACTTTCCGCCAACAAATGTTGGATGGCAGGCTAGTCAATTTTCAGAGGACAACGGTCTGTTGTCAGATTTTCCTATCGTGTGTACACAAGTCTGTCACACAAAAGTCCAAAATACAAACACGCATGCTCGGAATCAATGCTCACCAAACATGACATTAGCAGAAGGTGCCCAAAGGGTGGCGCTCAAGAGCTGAAATTCCATGTAGTACATCACTACGTTTGTGTTTGTTGGCCGACAATTGTGTACCGTTTGTATGCAAGACAAGTTCCCGGCACAAAAGTCTGATGTCTACTACTGATCGTGTATACGAGGCTTTAGAGCTGCAAAGGGTGGGCCAACTCAATAGTCTGTAGGGTTCAATATTGAGTTGGCCCACCCTTTGCAGCTCTAACAGCTTCAGCTCTTCTGAGAAGGCAGTCCACAAGGTTTAGGAGTGTATCTATGGGAATGCTTGACCATTCTTCCAGAAGTGCATTTGTGAGGCCAGGCACTGATGTTGGAGGAGATATATATATATATATATATATATATACATACACACACACCTTAGGACATTAAAGGGTTAAAGGGGTAGTTTTGGCTTTGGAAATTCTTTAAAGAGGAGTTCAACCCAAAATTTGAACTTCCGCTGATTTGTTTTCTCCCCCCCTCCGGTGCCACAATTGGCATCTTTCGTGGGGAGGGGGGACAGGATACCTGTCTATGACCGGAATCCTGTTCCCTCCACCTTCCCTGTCGCCGGGGCAGTAGGAGAGAGGAGCGGAGTCTTGCGCATACGCAGTAGGGTTCCCTGCGTGAAGCCGTAAGGCTACACTGCTGGGTTCCCTTACCCGCAATGGCGGTGGCATTTACTTGACAGCTGATGGAAACATCAGCTGCGGTGCCGACATTTCTGGACTCCAGGACAGGTAAGTGTCCTATTATTAAAAGCCAGCAGCTGCAGTATTTGTAGCTGCTGGCTTTTAATTTTTGCAGCTCTGGGCGGACCTCCTCTTTAACATGTAATCTTTAGGCTACTTTAACTAGTTTTTATAGTCTTGTGCTGAGTGGCATCCTTCCTAGTTTTTGAAGTGTACATTACCTTATGGCTGGGTGAAGCGTCCGGAGTCCGGACCTGACAGCTGATTCCACCAACTTCAGTAAGATGTCAGCACCTTCAGGTTTCTTCAGGTTCTGGCGGCATGTTCCGCCCTCGACTTTATTTCTCTGCTCTGTGCATTACCCAATGCTGAAATAATAACTATCCAGCCTGCTACACAACTGTCAGAGCCAACAAAGGTGCTATAAAATGTTGCTTAGGATCTTTAAAAAATGTGTTTACCCTGGAAAAGTGGAAATAGTTTAGCCTGAATACATGCTGACAGCTGAACAGTGCGGCTCATAAACACCCGGGGCTAAAAAACGCTTTCTGCATCGGGTTTCTGAATAGGTGTGACAAGGGCGCCTTAAAATATTTAAATTATTTGTTGTGATTACTCAGATTTTTAGCTAAAAAAGGCTTTCAGGGGCCTTTTATCAATATGTAGTGCAGGGGAAAGGACCTGGATCTCCTCCAATGTATGTACGATAAGGACCCATTCACACTATTTGCATTGCTCAGCACAGTCCCACTCCCAATGCAAAGACAGAGAAATTTGCCTTGTTTCCTATGGTGTCACTATTGCATTGTGGTGGTGTGTGATGAAAAAAAGGACTGTTAGAGGGTGGCTATGTTCAGGGCTGCAGTTAGAAATCACGGGGTCCCATACAGCTTGACAGGAACAGTGAACCATACCTAACAGGCGGCTTCACACGCTTGATCAAACCGCTCATTCATGCAACCAGAATACCTGTGAGAATGAAACCTTATTTATGTTTTTTTTCATTCTTTTTTTATAATTTTAGTTGTTTATTTTTTTTGCATATGATGGGCACAGGCTACATATGATGGGCACAAAGGCTGCATATGTTGGGCACAGAGGATGCATATGATGGGCAGAGGCTGCACAGGCAGCACAGTGGTGTAGTGGTTAGCACTTTCACCTAGCAGCAATAGGGTCGCTGGTTCAAATCCTGACCACGACACCCTCTGCCTGGAGTTTGCATGTTCTCACTGTGTCTGCATGGGTTTCCTCCCACACTTCAAAGACATGCTGGTAGGTTAATTAGATCCTGTCGATAAAATTGGCCAAATATGTGTATGTTGTATGTGTATGTGTTTGTAAGTGTGTCGGGACCCCACAGGGCGAGGACCGCTCTATACCACAGATGGACACCAGTGGAAAAAAGCGCCCTGAGGCGATTCAGTTCGCATAGGTAGCACTATATAAGTCATTCATTCAGAGGCTGCATATGATGGGCACAGGCGCTGCATTTGATGAGCACAGTGGCTGAATTTTATGGGGCGCAGTGGCTGAATTTGATTGCACAGTGGCTTCATTTTATGGGGCACAGTGGCTGCATTTGATGGGCACAGTGGCTGCATTTGATGGGCACAACATAACTGAAGAATGAGAGGACAGAAAGCCATGGACGATACAGGAGCCTGCCGCTGTCACCTGCTGCATGCCCCAAAGCTTGCCGCCGTCACCCGCCACCAGGATGGGGTAAGTGTATGCCGGTCAGACAGCGAGCGGTGGGGGGGGAGGTCACAGAGGCTACATATGATGGGTACACAGGCTACATATGATGGGCACAGAGGTTACATATGATTGGCACACAAGCTACATATGATGGTCACACAAGCTACATATAATGGGCACACAGGCTACATATGATGGGCACGCAAGCTACATATGATGGGCACCCAGACTACATATGATGGGCATAGAGACTGCATATGATGGGCACACAGGCTACATATGATGGGCACAGGCTACATATGATGGGCACAAAGGCTACATATGATGGGCACAGAGGTTATATATGATTGGCACACAAGCTACATATGATGGTCACGCGAGCTACATATAATGGGCACACAGGCTACATATGATGGGCACGCAAGCTACGTATGATGGGCACCCAGACTACATATGATGGGCATAGAGGCTGCATTTGATGGGTACACAGGCTACATATGATGGGCACAGGCTACATATGATGGGCACAGAGGCTGCATATGATGGGCACAGAGGCTGCATATGATGGGCACAGAGGCTGCATATGATGGGCACAGGCGCTGCATATGATGTGCACAGAGGCTGCATATGATGGGCACAGAGGCTGCATATGATGGCACAGTGGCTGCATATGATGGGCACAGGCGCTGCATATGATGGACGCAGTGGCTTCATTTTATGGGGCACAGTGGCTGCATTTGATGGGCGCAGTGGCTGCATTTTATGGGGCACAGTGGCTGCATTTGATGGGCGCAGTGGCTGCATTTGATGGGCACAGTGGCTTCATTTTATGGGGCACAGTGGCTTCATTTTATGGGGCGCAGTGGCTGCATTTGATGGGCACAGTGGCTTCAGTTTATGGGGCACAGTGGCTGCATTTAATGGGCACAGTGGCTGCAATTGATGGCACAGTGGCTGCATATTATGGGCGCAGTGAGGCTGTAATTGATGTTTTTTTTTTTCAGAATTTTTGTTTGTTTGCAAAAATTGAGCATCAGCCACCACTGACGAGAAGGAAAAAAGTGCTTAGAAGTAGAGGAGAAGTAACCGATCGCTTTCTGGGAATATTGGCCACCCAGGCCCATTGGACACCGGACACCTAGCAGGCTGATGTGGAACAGACCACAACTTGTTCACAGAGAGGCTTGATGGAAACTGGTTACACAGCTAAACATGTGTCCTTAAATCCAGCCTAATGCCATTTGGTATTGAGACGGTGTTGCTGTTCATCCCTCGTGCTGGTTCCTGTGAATGACTACTTTGCCAGTTTCCACGCTTGATTGACCCCTTGTCCCTGGCTGGGGGTCCAAATGATCCTGTAATTACCTTGTTTGGTGGTGGCTGCACAGTGGATGGTGAATTCTTTCCATGGCGGTTTCTCCTCGCGGATGAAGACTATATATATATATATTCTTACCATCTCTGAACTGTCCTCTATCTAAAAGTTACATTTATTTATATGGACTTACCGTAGATCCATTTTGTGTAGTCACTTTTGAATTAAGATTGGTGGACATTGAGATTTTTTCATCTGTTGGCACATTTTCACATTATTATATATACATTCATGTTCTGATGTTTATACAGGTGTAAACCATTAATCCTGTATATCTGACATACCAATTGTGTTGCACCGACACTTTATCGGTTGGCACTTTTGCACATTCATTTCTATACAGCGCTGCACTTTATCTTTATTTTATCTATACACAATTTGTCTAATTGCAGTGTCAGCAGCTTTTTTATTTATTTTCTTGGTGGCGCAGTAATTATTATAATTTAAATTTACACGGCAGCTTACTCTAAACTAGGAGGGTGCTACACAAACAGACTGAAATTAGGGGTAAAGGAAAGGTTCAGGAGTTTACAGAGAATGTTACAAGGAGGCAGAAAGACGCAATCTCCCAAATAAAAAACTGATTACAGGGCTATTAAGGAGTGAGAAAATAAGGATATTATTTAGTTTCAGTTTAATGAACAGAACTACATTTAATAGTGAGTTCTTATTATCTCGAAGTTCGGCTTTGTGCAGAATTTATGTATTATAAATGAGACTTGGAAGAAAACACAAAATTGGGCACAGAGCATACTTAAAGTAGTATTAATCCCCCAGTGTTTTTGCAGCTTAACACATTGAGCACAATAAAATAAACGTTCCCAGTACACTACTTGGTAAAATTTGTATCCGGCACTTGCAGCTAACAACGTTCGATATTTCTGGCTCCTGCTCATTCAAAGCTGCTTCCCTGGACTTCATAAGAAATGATTAACAGTAGACAATGCAGTCTGGAGTAAGTCTTTTAGCTTGGAGAAGAGAGAGAGGAACATGGGAGTGCCTTGCCATATTAGGCCATGGGGCTGTGTGTTTCTATTGGTGCACACAGTGAAGGGAGACAGAACTCTAGTCCCTGCATACAAGCAGGGCCATCTTAAGAGCATTATAGGCCCCCGGGCAATACAGTGCACTGGGGCCCTGTTCACACAATCACGCACGAGAATAAAAATGCTATATTTATTGGTACTTCCAACAAAATCAGTGTTTAAACATTAACACAACGTTTGGACAAAATAACACGAGTTTGATGGGCACAGTGGCAGCGTTGATGGGCACATCGGCAGCGTTTGGGCACAGTAGCAGCGTTTGATGGGCATAGTGGCTGCGTTTAATGGGCACAGTGGCAACTTTTGATGGTCACAGTGGCAGCTTTGATGGGCACAGTGGCTGTGTTTGATGGGCACAGTGGCTGTGTTTGATGGGCACAGTGGCTGTGTTTGATGGGCACAGTGGCAGCTTTGATGGGCACAGTGGCTGTGTTTGATGGGCACAGTGGCAGCTTTGATGGGCACAGTGGCAGCTTTGATGGGCACAGTGGCTGTGTTTGATGGGCACAGTGGCTGTGTTTGATGGGCACAGTGGCAGCTTTTGAGGGGCACAGACAGTGGCTGTGTTTGATGCACAACTTGAACTTACTTAAGTAGACATTGTTAGACTTACTTGAGGCTGCCGGCCTGGTGCAGTACAGTGTGTCACTCACAGCAGCAAGGCAGCACCAGCTATCAAGGGCCGTCTTTCCGCTCCGCTCCCTCTCCATATCGTCTGAAGAACATGGCAGAGGTGGGCGGAGCCTGTTCACTAGCCACTGGGGCAGCCGCGGTGTACTATGAATGCTGGGGCGGGCGCGGCCTCTGGTTGACGTCCCTGGTTGCTAGCTAGTTGCCGGCCGGCGAAGTGAGCAACCAGTGCAGTCGGTCAATTTAAGCAGAAGATTGCAGCGCTGAGGATCAGCCCTGGATGGGGCCCTCCAGACAAATGGGGCCCCCGGGCAACTGCCCAGCATGCCCAGTGGAAAAAACAGCCCTGCATACAAGGGTGACTCCATAGGACACTAGGAGAAGGAGCTTGCCTGCAATAGGAAACCTTGGGCAGCAGTCATGGCACCAGCTTAAAGAGGACCATAGGTAAGGATTAAAAGATAAAGAAGCTGCACACTCCATAAGTGATTACATCAATCTTTAAAAACTGAGAGTTTAATATCACTTTAACAAGCCTGGAGGCAGTCCTGGGATTCCCTATTAGAGATCCTGCCTTCAAACCGAGTGTCATGGCTTACATCAGTTTTGTAACAATTTGTACCAAATCTTTGTATAACAAATACATATTTATAACAGGATGTTCCCTGTGATAAAGATGTTTACTTGTTACAGATGTTGTGCAAATAATTACCAAAATGATACAAACCATCAGCTTCCATATTAGTAAATTATTGTAAAAGCCACTTGAGTCCCCCAGTTTTTCTTCCATATAACACCCGAGTCCCAGAGTGTTTTTTGTTTTGTTTTGTTTTTTTACTTTTGATGATGTTTTGGTTCTGCGCCTTATATCTAATATTTTTTTTAGTTTTCTAGTCCAGTGTTTCCTCAACTATTTAAAAGTATGCAAAATCTCAAGGAACTCCAGTCTAAATCATAAAAAACTAGGGCTCATAACCAGGGCCGTCTTTAATATTGATTGGACCCTGGGCAAAACTTTTCTTGCCCCCCCCCCCCCCCCCATGCAGGTTTGCTCTCCACCTACAGACATACAATAAATAGCAGCTAGACTCAAAATCAGTTTACTGAATCAGATCAGGCAGCTATTGCCATTGGTTGCCAGAGGTATCATTACCACTCACTGACTGGTTGCTAGAGGTTACATAACACATTACAGCTCACTGGTTAGTTGCTAGAGGTTACAGCACATGATTTCTGCTTGTTGATTGGTTGCTAGAGATTACTGTGGATATGACCTCAGGGGGGCATGATATACATATCAATGCTGCCGGCCACCGCTATTTACATATGAATGCCACCACTATTTACATATGAATTCCGGTAATTTACATGTAAACACAGGGTCTGCAGGTAAGTCATCTGTACACAACAATAGGGCAAGCTGGGCAGCATTAGTAGCAGCACTTCACACTGAGATATTGGGACACAGCCCAGGACTAAAACCTCAAGGGACAAGGGAATTTAAACCAGGATAGTTGGCAAGTATGAGGCAGTTTCTTTGGGCCCCACAACAATGACATGGCCCTGGGCAGCTGCCCCTTTTGCCCTGCCTTAAAAACGGCCCTGCTCATAACAATTAATCATAACAATTAATTATTCGATCAATCAAAATTCTTTTCACCTCTCAGCCGGCTTCCGGGTCTTCAGGGAGTTCCATCGGAGATCCGGTGACGTCACGGACATCGACGTCACCGGACTCCTCCCCCCTTCCTCAAGTAACTCCATCTGCTAACGAAGGGGAGGGGGGAGAAGTCTGGTGAGGTCGATGTCCGTGACGTCACCGGACAGCCTGCACAGTTGAAAGAAATTCCAAAAAGGATCACTTAAAGCCCGAATTTAGGCAGAAGAAAAAAAACAAAAGAAAACAAACACCCTTGCTGTGTAGGGTGGGGAAAATGCTTGTTTCTACATAGAAACAGAAACATAAAATGTATTACTTATCGTTTTGCTGATTGTTATGCCGGGTACACACGACCGGACTAGGTCCGACGGTCTTTCCGACCGACTTTCGGCGGAGTTTCCGGCAGACTTTCCGAATGAACGGACTTGGCCACACACAATCACACCAAAGTCTGACGGATTGGAACGTGATGACGTACGACCGCACTAGAATAAGGAAGCTCATAGCCAGTAGCCAATAGCTGCCCTAGCGTCGTTTTTTGTCCATCGGACTAGCATACACACGAATGGATTTCTCGATAGGAACTGGGTCCGGCGGAGTTCCGGCGGAAAAATTTGAAACATTTTCTATTTCTAAAGTCTGACAGATTTTTGGACAGCAAAGTTCCCACACACGATCCAATTGTCCAACGGATTCGTTCCGTCAGAAATTTGCTGTCAAAAAGTCTGGTTGTGTGTACGCGGCATTAGGCTTCTATATGAACTGGCCTTGCTGAAGTACAAAACTGCAGATGTCAGGAGTAGGGATGAGCCGAACACCCCCGGGTTCGGTTCGCACCAGAACCTTCGAACCGACCGAAAGTTTGCGCGAATTTTCGAACCCTATACGTTATAATGGACGCGAACGTTAGAAATCAAAAGTGCTAATTACAACGGCCAATATGCATGTTAATGTCATAAAATAGGTTTGGGGACCCGGGTCCTGCCCCAGGGGACATATACAGTGGTGTGAAAAAGTGTTTGCCCCCTTCCTCATTTCCTGTTCCTTTGCATGTTTGTCACACTTAAGTGTTTCGGAACATCAAACCAATTTAAACAATAGTCAAGGACAACACAAGTAAACACAAAATGCAATTTGTAAATGAAGGTGTTTATTATTAAAGGTGAAAAAAAATCCAAACCATCATGGCCCTGTGTGAAAAAGTGATTGCCCCCTAAACCTAATAACTGGTTGGGCCACCCTTAGCAGCAACAACTGCAACCAAGCGTTTGCGATAACGTGCAATGAGGCTTTTACAGCGTCCTGGAGGAATTTTGGCCCACTCATCTTTGCAGAATTGTCCTAATTCAGTTACATTAGAGGGTTTTCGAGCATGAACGGCCTTTTTAAGGTCATACCACAACATCTCAATAGGATTCAGGTCAGGACTTTGGCTAGGCCACTCCAAAGTCTTCATTTTGTTTTTCTTCAGCCATTCGGTGGTGGACTTGCTGGTGTGTTTAGGATCATTGTCCTGCTGTAGAACCCAAGTTCGTTTCAGCTTGAGTACACGAACAGATGGTCGGACATTCTCCTTCAGGATCTCTTGGTAGACAGCAGAATTCATAGTTCCTTTTATCACGGCAAGTCTTCCAGGTCCTGAAGCAGCAAAACAGCCCCAGACCATCACACTACCACCACCATATTTTACTGTTGGTATAATGTTCTTTTTCTGAAATGCAGTGTTCCTTCTACGCCAGATATACTTTGACACACACCTTCCAAAGAGTTCCACTTTTGTCTCTTCGGTCCACAGAATGTTGTCCCAAAAGTCTTGGGGATCATCAAGATGTGTTGTGGAGAAATTGAGACGAGCTTTGATGTTCTTTTTGCTCAGCAGTGGTTTTCTCCTTGGAACTCTGCCATGCAGGCCATTTTTGCCCAGTCTTTTCCTGATGGTGGAGGCATGAACGCTGACCTTAACTGAGGCAAGTGAGGCCTGCAGTTCCTTGGACTTTGTTGTGGGGTCTTTTGTGACCTCTTGGATGAGTCGTCGCTGCGCTCTTGGGGTAATTTTGGGCGGCCGGCCACTCCTGGGAAGGTTCACCACTGTTCCATGTCTTCGCCATTTGTGGATAATGGCTCTCACTGTGGTTCGCTGGATTCCCAAAGCTTTGGAAATGGCTTTATAACCCTTTCCAGACTGATAGATCTCAATTACTTTCTTTCTCAATTGTTCCTGAATTTCTTTGGGTCTCGGCATGATGTGTAGCTTTTAAGGATCTTCTGGTGGACCTTACTGTGTCAAGCAGCTCCTATTTAAGTGATGCCTTGATTGTGAACAGGTGTGGCAATAATCAGGCCTGGGTGTGGCTAGAGAAATTGAACTCAGGTGTGGACAACCACAGTTATAGTATGTTTTAACAAGGGGGGCAATCACTTTTTCACACAGGGCCATGATGGTTTGGATTTTTTTTCACCTTTAATAATAAACACCTTCATTTACAAATTGCATTTTGTGTTTACTTGTGTTGTCCTTGACTATTGTTTAAATTGGTTTGATGTTCCGAAACACTTAAGTGTGACAAACATGCAAAGGAACAGGAAATGAGGAAGGGGGCAAACACTTTTTCACACCACTGTATCAATGCAAAAAGAACTTTTAAAAACTAACGTTTTTTCGGGAGCAGTCATTTTAATGATGCATAAAGTGAAAAAAAAAAAGTGAAATTTTCCTTTAAATATGGTACCTGGGGGGTGTCTAAAGTATGCCTGTGAAGTGGCATGTGTTTCCCGTGTTTAGAACTGTCCTTGCACAAAATGACATTTGTAAAGGAAAAAAAGAAGCCATTTAAAACCACTTGCGGCTTTAGGTTTGTTCTTAAGTAGAATCTGAACAGGTACATTATGAAGTGTAGCTCCATCCCAAAAAAATCTATTTTTAAGCTTTTTGGAGAACATAGGGAGGGGTTATCACCCCTGTAACATTTGCTGTCTTTGCACATCTGTTCAGAACATGTCACCTAACTTTCCGTCCCAATGACAAATGTTTTTGGAAAAAGTGGGGTTTTAATTGAAACAAGGATTGGTGATAAAGTATCAGTAGAGAGGAGATACCTTTTTCCCAAATTAAATCTAACAGGATAGAATTTCCCTTCCTAGGGGTAGATTTCCTCTCACTTCCTGTTTTCTCTTTCCATTTGCAAGTAGGAGTCGTTTGTAAGTTGGATGTTTGAAAGTAGGGGCCTGGCGTATATACTCTGCAGAAATTTGCCCTATTAGATGTTGGTGTAGCCACAAGACTGGTGGGCACAGGAATGGGCCCTGCTGTGAGTTAATAGATCAAGATTTGTAATTGCATGCACCTGTTGAACAGGGCAGAAAAATTGGGGGTGGTGGACGGTGTTGCCACAAGACTGTAAGCTCTCACAGTTACTCTTGGTGGGCGCAGGAATGGGCCCTGCTGTGAGTTATTAGATCAAGATTTGTAATTGCAAGCACCTGATGAACAGGGCAGAAAAATTGGGCCTTTGGCGGTGGTGGTGGACGGTGTTGCCACAAGACTGTAAGCTCTCACAGTTACTCTTGGTGGGCACATGAATGGGCCCTGCTGTGAGTTATTAGATCAAGATTTGTAATTGCATGCACCTGTTGAACAGGGCAGAAAAATTGGGGGTGGTGGTGGTGGTGGACGGTGTTGCCACAAGACTGTAAGCTCTCACAGTTACTCTTGGTGGGCGCAGGAATGGGCCCTGCTGTGAGTTATTAGATCAAGATTTGTAATTGCAAGCACCTGATGAACAGGGCAGAAAAATTGGGCCTTTGGCGGTGGTGGTGGACGGTGTTGCCACAAGACTGTAGGCCCTCATAGTTACTCTTGGTGGGCGCAGGAATGGGCCCTGCTGTGAACTATTAGATCAAGATTTGTAATTACCCGCCCCTGTTAAACAGGGGCTGAAAAATTGTGCCTTAGGCACTGGTGCTGGTGCCACAACACTGCAACCCCTCACAGATACTGTACTTGGAGCACAGCAGTCACACGTGTTGCAAAGCATTTTTTTTTTAAAAAAAATGTAAGTACACGCCCCTGTTAAACAGGGGCTGAAAAATTTGCCTTAGGCACTGGTGCTGGTGCCACAACACTGCAACCCCTCACAGATACTGTACTTGGAGCACAGCAGTCACACGTGTTGCGAAGCATTTTTTTAAAAAATTGTAAGTACACGCCCCTGTTAAACAGGGGCTGAAAAATTTGCCTTAGGCACTGGTGCTGGTGCCACAACACTGCAACCCCTCACAGATACTGTACTTGGAGCACAGCAGTCACACGTGTTGCAAAGCATTTTTTTATAAAAATTGTATGTACACGCCCCTGTTAAACAGGGGCTGAAAAATTGTGCCTTAGGCACTGGTGTGGTGGCATGGATCATTGAGGAGGAGGAAGAGGATAGTCAGTGAACATAAGAGGACAGTCACTCAGCATCAGCATAGGCAGTCTTGAAGGGATGTGATATTAAAAATTATTCGGTTATATCCGCCTCAGGTGCCTGGTAGCTGGTGGTGATCCAAGACTGATTCATTTTGATGAAGGTCAGTCGATCAACCGAGGCGGTGGACAGGCGCACCCTATGATCGGTGACAAATCCTCCAGCAGCACTGAATGTGCGTTCGGAAAGAACGCTGGAGGCAGGACAGGCCAGTAGCTCAATTGCATACTGTGCAAGCTCTGGCCAGTGATCCATCCTCAGGACCCAGTAAGCCAGAGGATTTTCGGTGGGAAAGGTGTCCAAGTCTGACCTTGCCCCAAGGTATTCCTGCACCATGTATATCAGACACTGGCGATGGTTGCTGGAACCGATCATACCTTGGGGCTGCGGACTAAAAAATTGTCTGAACGCATCGGTCAGACGTCCACCTTCCCCACCGCTCCTTCTGCTACTGACCGAAGCCTCAGCAACTCGTCGCCCAGGACCAGGAGTTTGTAGCCTCCCAGTTTCTGGGAACACGTTGCACAGACCTTTCTGCAAGGCCTCCCTGAGATGTCTCATCCTCTGCTCCCTCTGCGACGGCAAGATAAGGTCCGCAACCTTACCCTTGTACCGCGGATCAAGGAGAGTGGCCAGCCAGTAATGGTCCCTCTCCTTGATCCGAAGAACACGAGGATCCTTCCGCAGGCTTTGCAGGATCAGGGAGGCCATGCAGCGTAGGTTAGCTGAGGCATTCGGTCCGGAGTCTTCTGGGTCACTGAGGATGACATGATCGCCAGCCACCTCCTCCCAGCCACGTACAAGTCCACTGGTTTGTTGGGACTGTACATCATCCCTAAAAGACTGCTGCTGCTGATGCTGAGTGCCAGGCTCCACCTCCATGCTCACACAATCCTCCTCCTCCTCCTCCTCCTCATCCTCTTCCTGTGTGATGGGTGGGACAGAAGGAACACTGTCCGGATAAAGGGGGCCTTGAGAGGCAAGGAAGTCCTCCTCTTCCTGCCTCTGTTCTGCCTCAAGTGCCCTGTCCATTATCCCACGCAGCGTATGCTCCAACAGGTGGACAAGAGGGACAGTGTCACTGATGCATGCACTGTCACTGCTCACCATCCTCGTGGCCTCCTCAAATGGTGAGAGGACAGTGCATGCATCCCTGATCATGCTCCACTGACGTGGGGAAAAAAAACCAAGCTCCCCTGACCCTGTCCTGGTGCCATAGTCGCAAAGGTACTCATTGATGGCCCTCTGCTGCGTGTGCAGTCGCTGCAGCATGGCCAACGTTGAGTTCCACCTGGTGGGCATGTCACATATTAGGCGGTTCTTGGGCAGGTTCAGCTCCTTTTGCAGCTCAGTCAGCCGAGCACTGGCATTATAAGATCGGCGGAAATGCACACAGACTTTCCTGGCCTGCCTCAGGACATCCTGTAAGCCTGGGAACCTGCCCAAGAACCGCTGCACCACCAGGTTGAGGACGTGAGCCATGCAGGGCACATGGGTGAGCTGCCCCTGTCGCAGGGCGGAGAGGAGGTTGGTGCCATTGTCAGAAACGACCATTCCTGGCTTAAGCTGACGTGGCGTCAACCACCTCTCGGCCTGCCCCTGCAGAGCTGCCAGAACCTCTGGCCCAGTGTGGCTCCTGTCCCCCAAACACACCAGCGCAAGCACGGCATGGCATCTTTTTGCCTGCGTACTTGCGTAGCCCCTTGTACGCCTACGGAGCACCGCTGGTTCCAAGGACAGAGCACTGGAGGAAGAAGAAGAGGAGGGGGTGGAGGAGAGAGGTGTGTCACAACCAGTAGCAGTAGTAGCGTTTTGGAGGCGTGGTGGCGGAACAACCTCCAACACTACTGCACCTTGTCCTGCATCCCTCCCAGCTGCCAATAGAGTGACCCAATGGGCCGTGAAAGAAAGGTACCGTCCCTGTCCATGCCTGCTGGACCATGAGTCAGCGGTAATATGCACCTTACCGCTGACCGCCCTGTCCAGCGAGGCATGGACATTGCCCTCCACATGCCGGTAGAGAGACGGAATCGCCTTCCGTGAGAAAAAGTGGCGTTTGGGAACCTGCCACTGAGGAACCGCACATTGAACAAACTCACGGAAGGGGGCCGAGTCTACCAACTGAAAAGGCAGCAGTTGAATTGCTAGCAATTTAGCCAAGCTAGCATTCAACCGCTGGGCATGTGGATGGCTGGGAGTGTACTTCTTTCTACGGTCCAGCAGCTGGGGCAGGGAAATTTGCCTGCTGCAATCGGACGTCGGTGTACTGCAAGTACTTGGTTGTGACACACCTAATTCTACACCTTCAGTCCTCTCAGAGCAGCTTTCAGAGAGGACTGAAGGTGTAGTGGGGATGGAGATCCCAGCTGATGAGGAGCAAGGAGAGGTCCGCTTAGTTCTTTGGTGTGGGTCTTTTATGTGTGCCTGCCAACGAGCTGCATGGCAGGTCGACATATGTCTGCTCATGCTTGTGGTGCCCAAGCGGCTGATGTTTTGGCCACGCGAGATACGCTTGAGACAAATATTGCAAATAGCAGTGGTGCGATCTGATGCACTCGTCTCAAAAAAGGCCCACACCAAAGAACTTTTCTGATAACGTGCAGAGGCAGCGCCCTGCGGTGTTGTACAGTTGCTGTGCTGGCCTCTACCTGGCCTCCAGGGGGCATCCTGCCTCGTTGGACATGTGACGCCGCATCCTCCTCCTCCTCGTCCTCCTCCTCATCCTCTCTCCCTTCAGGCACCCACGTGGAGTCAGTGACCTCATCATCCCCTCCCTCTTCACCACTAGAGCAAACCTGGCAGTAAGCTGCAGCTGGTGGAACAGTACTGCCAGATTCCTCAAGCTGGGTATCATCATCCGAGCCTTCGAATCGTTGGGCATCCTCCTGGAGCATGTACCCAACACTGTGCTCAAAGAGTTCGGGGGACTCCTCAGGAGGACATGGTGGGTCTAGGGAAGGGGTGGCTGATGATGCTCTGCCAGTACCCTGAGCCTGGGTGAGATGAGGATGAGGAGGGCTTGGTCATCCATTCTACCAAGCCTTCAGCATGATGCGGCTCCACATGTCCAGCTGCCGAAAACAAAGACGTGCGTGTCCCATGGCCACGTGCTGATGACGATGCACGACCACGTCCACGGCCACGTCCACTAGAAACAGAGCCTGCCTGCCCTGTGTTCTTGGCTCTGCACGCTCTGCCTCCCCTTGGCGGTCTTCCAGCCATTGTAGTCGGTAGTCCTGTGGGTGCTGCTGAGAAGAATATATAGGAGCTCTGTGTGATGCCACTAACACACTAGAAGTCCTATGGGTGCTTCTGCAAAGAAAATATAGGAGCTCTGTGTGATGCCACTAACACACTAGAAGTCCTATGGGTGCTTCTGCAAAGAAAATAGAGGAGCTCTGTGTGATGCCACTAACACACTAGAAGTCCTGTGGGTGCTGCTGAGAAGAAAATATAGGAGCTCTGTGTGATGCCACTAACACACTAGAAGTCCTATGGGTGCTTCTGCAAAGAAAATAGAGGAGCTCTGTGTGATGCCACTAACACACTCAAAGTCCTGTGGGTGCTGCTGAGAAGAAAATATAGGAGCTCTGTGTGATGCCACTAACACACTAGAAGTCCTGTGGGTGCTGCTGAGATGAAAATATAGGAGCTCTGTGTGATGCCACTAACACACTAGAAGTCCTATGGGTGCTTCTGCAAAGAAAATAGAGGAGCTCTGTGTGATGCCACTAACACACTCGAAGTCCTGTGGGCGCTGCTGAGAAGAAAATATAGGAGCTCTGTGTGATGCCACTAACACACTAGAAGTCCTATGGGTGCTTCTGCAAAGAAAATAGAGGAGCTCTGTGTGATGCCACTAACACACTCGAAGTCCTGTGGGTGCTGCTGAGAAGAAAATATAGGAGCTCTGTGTGATGCCACTAACACACTAGAAGTCCTATGGGTGCTTCTGCAAAGAAAATAGAGGAGCTCTGTGTGATGCCACTAACACACTAGAAGTCCTGTGGGTGCTGCTGAGAAGAAAATATAGGAGCTCTGTGTGATGCCACTAACACACTAGAAGTCCTATGGGTGCTTCTGCAAAGAAAATAGAGGAGCTCTGTGTGATGCCACTAACACACTCGAAGTCCTGTGGGTGCTGCTGAGAAGAAAATATAGGAGCTCTGTGTGATGGGACTAACACACTTCAAGTCCTATAGGTGCTTCTGGGAACAAAATATATGATCTCTGTGTGATGGGACTAACACACTTCAAGTCCTATAGGTGCTTCTGGGAACAAAATATATGATCTCTGTGTGATGGGACTAAACACACTTCAAGTCCTATAGGTGCTTCTGGGAAGAAAATATAGGTCTGTGTGATGGGACTAACACACTTCAAGTCCTATAGGTGCTTCTGGGAACAAAATATAGGATCTCTGTGTGATGGGACTAACACACTTCAAGTCCTATGGGTGCTTCTGGGAAGAAAATGTAGGTCTGTGTGATGGGACTAACACACTTCAAGTCCTATAGGTGCCTCTGGGAACAAAATATATGATCTCTGTGTGATGGGACTAACACACTTCAAGTCCTATAGGTGCTTCTGGGAAGAAAATATAGGTCTGTGTGATGGGACTAACACACTTCAAGTCCTATAGGTGCTTCTGGGAACAAAATATATGATCTCTGTGTGATGGGACTAACACACTTCAAGTCCTATAGGTGCTTCTGGGAAGAAAATATAGGTCTGTGTGATGGGACTAACACACTTCAAGTCCTATAGGTGCTTCTGGGAACAAAATATATGATCTCTGTGTGATGGAACTAACACACTTCAAGTCCTATAGGTGCTTCTGGGAAGAAAATATAGGTCTGTGTGATGGGACTAACACACTTCAAGTCCTATAGGTGCTTCTGGGAACAAAATATATGATCTCTGTGTGATGGGACTAACACACTTCAAGTCCTATAGGTGCTTCTGGGAAGAAAATATATGATCTCTGTGTGATGGGACTAACACACTTCAAGTCCTATAGGTGCTTCTGGGAACAAAATATATGATCTCTGTGTGATGGGACTAACACACTTCAAGTCCTATAGGTGCTTCTGGGAAGAAAATATAGGTCTGTGTGATGGGACTAACACACTTCAAGTCCTATAGGTGCTTCTGGGAACAAAATATATGATCTCTGTGTGATGGGACTAACACACTTCAAGTCCTATAGGTGCTTCTGGGAAGAAAATATATGATCTCTGTGTGATGGGACTAACACACTTCAAGTCCTATAGGTGCTTCTGGGAACAAAATATATGATCTCTGTGTGATGGGACTAACACACTTCAAGTCCTATAGGTGCTTCTGGGAAGAAAATATAGGTCTGTGTGATGGGACTAACACACTTCAAGTCCTATAGGTGCTTCTGGGAACAAAATATAGGAACTCTGTGTGATGGGACTAACACACTTCAAGTCCTATGGGTGCTTCTGGGAAGAAAATGTAGGTCTGTGTGATGGGACTAACACACTTCAAGTCCTATAGGTGCTTCTGGGAACAAAATATATGATCTCTGTGTGATGGGACTAACACACTTCAAGTCCTATAGGTGCTTCTGGGAACAAAATATATGATCTCTGTGTGATGGGACTAACACACTTCAAGTCCTATAGGTGCTTCTGGGAACAAAATATATGATCTCTGTGTGATGGGACTAACACACTTCAAGTCCTATAGGTGCTTCTGGGAAGAAAATATAGGTCTGTGTGATGGGACTAACACACTTCAAGTCCTATAGGTGCTTCTGGGAACAAAATATAGGAACTCTGTGTGATGGGACTAACACACTTCAAGTCCTATGGGTGCTTCTGGGAAGAAAATGTAGGTCTGTGTGATGGGACTAACACACTTCAAGTCCTATAGGTGCTTCTGGGAACAAAATATATGATCTCTGTGTGATGGGACTAACACACTTCAAGTCCTATAGGTGCTTCTGGGAACAAAATATATGATCTCTGTGTGATGGGACTAACACACTTCAAGTCCTATAGGTGCTTCTGGGAACAAAATATATGATCTCTGTGTGATGGGACTAACACACTTCAAGTCCTATAGGTGCTTCTGGGAAGAAAATATAGGTCTGTGTGATGGGACTAACACACTTCAAGTCCTATAGGTGCTTCTGGGAACAAAATATATGATCTCTGTGTGATGGGACTAACACACTTCAAGTCCTATAGGTGCTTCTGGGAACAAAATATATGATCTCTGTGTGATGGGACTAACACACTTCAAGTCCTATAGGTGCTTCTGGGAAGAAAATATAGGTCTGTGTGATGGGACTAACACACTTCAAGTCCTATAGGTGCTTCTGGGAACAAAATATAGGATCTCTGTGTGATGGGACTAACACACTTCAAGTCCTATGGGTGCTTCTGGGAAGAAAATGTAGGTCTGTGTGATGGGACTAACACACTTCAAGTCCTATAGGTGCTTCTGGGAACAAAATATATGATCTCTGTGTGATGGGACTAACACACTTCAAGTCCTATAGGTGCTTCTGGGAAGAAAATATAGGTCTGTGTGATGGGACTAACACACTTCAAGTCCTATAGGTGCTTCTGGGAACAAAATATAGGATCTCTGTGTGATGGGACTAACACACTTCAAGTCCTATGGGTGCTTCTGGGAAGAAAATGTAGGTCTGTGTGATGGGACTAACACACTTCAAGTCCTATAGGTGCTTCTGGGAACAAAATATATGATCTCTGTGTGATGGGACTAACACACTTCAAGTCCTATAGGTGCTTCTGGGAACAAAATATATGATCTCTGTGTGATGGGACTAACACACTTCAAGTCCTATAGGTGCTTCTGGGAACAAAATATATGATCTCTGTGTGATGGGACTAACACACTTCAAGTCCTATAGGTGCTTCTGGGAAGAAAATATAGGTCTGTGTGATGGGACTAACACACTTCAAGTCCTATAGGTGCTTCTGGGAACAAAATATAGGAACTCTGTGTGATGGGACTAACACACTTCAAGTCCTATGGGTGCTTCTGGGAAGAAAATGTAGGTCTGTGTGATGGGACTAACACACTTCAAGTCCTATAGGTGCTTCTGGGAACAAAATATATGATCTCTGTGTGATGGGACTAACACACTTCAAGTCCTATAGGTGCTTCTGGGAACAAAATATATGATCTCTGTGTGATGGGACTAACACACTTCAAGTCCTATAGGTGCTTCTGGGAACAAAATATATGATCTCTGTGTGATGGGACTAACACACTTCAAGTCCTATAGGTGCTTCTGGGAAGAAAATATAGGTCTGTGTGATGGGACTAACACACTTCAAGTCCTATAGGTGCTTCTGGGAACAAAATATAGGATCTCTGTGTGATGGGACTAACACACTTCAAGTCCTATGGGTGCTTCTGGGAAGAAAATGTAGGTCTGTGTGATGGGACTAACACACTTCAAGTCCTATAGGTGCTTCTGGGAACAAAATATATGATCTCTGTGTGATGGGACTAACACACTTCAAGTCCTATAGGTGCTTCTGGGAAGAAAATATAGGTCTGTGTGATGGGACTAACACACTTCAAGTCCTATAGGTGCTTCTGGGAACAAAATATAGGATCTCTGTGTGATGGGACTAACACACTTCAAGTCCTATGGGTGCTTCTGGGAAGAAAATGTAGGTTTGTGTGATGGGACTAACACACTTCAAGTCCTATAGGTGCCTCTGGGAACAAAATATATGATCTCTGTGTGATGGGACTAACACACTTCAAGTCCTATAGGTGCCTCTGGGAACAAAATATATGATCTCTGTGTGATGGGACTAACACACTTCAAGTCCTATAGGTGCTTCTGGGAACAAAATATATGATCTCTGTGTGATGGGACTAACACACTTCAAGTCAGTGGCGGCTGGTGCTCAAAATTTTTGGGGGGGCGCAAACAAACAGCCTCACTGTGCCATCAAACGCTGCCACTGTGCCCATCAAACGCTGCCACTGTGCCCATTAAACGCTGCCACTGTGCCCATCAAACGCTGCCACTGTGCCCATCAAACGCTGCCACTGTGCCCATCAAACGCTGCCACTGTGCCCATCAAACACTGCCACTGTGCCCATCAAACGCTGCCACTGTGCCCCAAGTTCTGCCACTGTGCCCCAAGTTCTGCCATTGTGCCCCAAGTTCTGCCACTGTGCCCCAAGTTCTGCCATTGTGCCCCAAGTTCTGCCACTGTGCCCCAAGTTCTGCCACTGTGCCCCAAGTTCTGCCATTGTGCCCCAAGTTCTGCCATTGTGCCCCAAGTGCTGCCATTGTGCCCCAAGTGCTGCCATTGTGCCCCAAGTTCTGCCATTGTGCCCCAAGTTCTGCCATTGTGCCCCAAGTTCTGCCATTGTGCCCCTTAAGTTCTGCCATTGTGCCCCTTAAGTTCTGCCATTGTGCCCCTTAAGTGCTGCCATTGTGCCCCAAGTTCTGCCACTGTGCCCCTTAAGTGCTGCCACTGTGCCCCCTGCCTGCCCTCTGCACTTACCTTGTCCCGGTGTGCAGCTGGTGACGGCGTCAGGCGACGAGCGGTGTCTCCGTCGGATGTCTCCGTCGGATGTCTTCTCCCGCGCTCCTCCTGTCTTCTTCTGCTGTGATTGGACGCTAGGTGATTGGACGCCTAGCGTCCAATCACAGCGCCTGTGACTTCAGCCAATCAGGTGACAGGTAACAGACCTGGCAACCTGATTGGCTGAGAGGCGGGTCTGTGTTAGGGAAGCGATGTATTCGCTTCCCTAACACAATACTGTGTAATCAGCGAACGCACAGCCGTGCGCCCGCTGTTTACACTTAGGGAAGCCTATTAGAGCACACCGCTCTAATAGGGTCCCCTATTAGAGCTTACAGCTCTAATAGGGGCGCTTCCCGCAACACCCCCCCCACTGTAATTCAGATGCCCGGCGCCCGATCAGGGGCCGGACACCTGAATAGGGGGCGGCAGAGGTGACAATAGATAGATTCATGCAATGCATGAATCTATCTATTGGTGATAGAGCGGTGCATACTGCAGTGCACTGTGCAAGGCGCCCTTAAAGGGACATGTTTAAATAAATGTTTTTTTTTTTTTTGAACTTTTTTATTTTTATTTTATTTTTTATTTTTTTAACTGCAAGGAGGGGTGGGGGGGGGGGGGGGGGGGGGGGGGGGGGGGCGGCGCCCGGGCGCCCCCTATGGACGGGCCGCCACTGCTTCAAGTCCTATAGGTGCTTCTGGGAAGAAAATATAGGAGCTCTGCCTGCCTGCCACGAACACACTACAAGTCCTATAGGTGCTTCTGGGAACAAAATATAGGAGCTCTGCCTGCCTGCCACGAACACACTACAAGTCCTATAGGTGCTTCTGGGAACAAAATATAGGAGCTCTGCTTGCCTGCCACGAACACACTACAAGTCCTATAGGTGCTTCTGGGAACAAAATATAGGAGCTCTGCCTGCCTGCCACGAACACACTACAAGTCCTATAGGTGCTTCTGGGAACAAAATATAGGAGCTCTGCCTGCCTGCCACGAACACACTACAAGTCCTATAGGTGCTTCTGGGAACAAAATATAGGAGCTCTGCCTGCCTGCCATGAACACACTACAAGTCCTATAGGTGCTTCTGGGAACAAAAATATAGGAGCTCTGCCTGCCTGCCACGAACACACTACAAGCCCCTCTTTCTAAATCAATCTTTGTAAATGAATCTATCTAACTCAATCTCTCTAAGTAAATCTCTCTAACTAACTAAATCCAGCAGAGTGTCACAGAACTATCCTGCTCTATCTACGCCGGAACAGCATGTGACCGGCGCAGACGGCGTGGCGGCCTTTTATAGGGGGGGGGGCGTGTACTAAAGCCCCTGAGCTGTAATTGGCTACAGGCGTCCTGCCTGTAGCCAATTATGGCTCTTCGAGTTTCCGGCGCTGTGATTGGCCAAGCATGCGGGGTCACAGTGCATGCTTGGCCAATCATCAGCCAGCAATGCACTGCGCCGGCCGCGCCGGCCGCAATGCATTGCGGGGCCGCGCGCCTCACCCGAACGTGATGCGAGCGGCCAAAATAGTTCTGGGCTCGCCGAGCGAGCGAACGCCCGGTGCTCGATGCGAACGTGGGTTCGCATCGAGCACCGGGCCCATCCCTAGTCAGGAGCTCCAGAAGAAGCAGGTTGGGACAGTAAACTGTTCAGCTGCACTGGAGTCTGTAGTAATACTGAGCATAGACTGGGTGATTTTATTTAAAATAAGCTAAATACAATATGTAGGCATGCAGAGCAGTTTCTCATGGGCTAATGTACGTGCGTTACACATTAAAAAATCTATTTTGATGACTGCCACACCATAGCTTTATGCCATAATTGCAAAATGGACTTGCATTTCAAGACTGTGTATACACTCCCGAGAAACGTTAAAACATAATTTTTATTTGACATTCCTTTAACAGTCATAAAGATACATATAATTAATCTAAATTAGTCGATTAATCAATTAAAAAACAAAATTGATTAATCGAACACGAGAATTTTAATCAGTAACAGCCCTATAAAAAACATAAATATTACTTATTAATGGGAAACCTGAGTCTGGGACAAGGTACAAAACCGCCTTGATGAACATCAGAAGCCCCCTTCCTATGAGAGGTCCCCATTATATCAGAGCCTCCCCTTCACATCAGTGGTCCCCCCCATCACATGAGAGGTCCCCCATCATAGCAGAGCCTCCTCTTCACATCAGAGGTCCCACATCACACAAGAGGTTCCCATCACATCAGAACATCAGAGCCTCCCCTTCACATCAGGGTTTCCCTTCACATCCGAGGTCCCCCATAAAACGAGAGGTCCCCATTATATCAGAGCCTCCTCCTCACATGAGAGGTCCCCATCATATCAGAGCCTCCTCTTCGCATCAGAGGTCCCCATCATATCAGAGCCTCCTCTTCGCATCAGAGGTCCCCATCATATCAGAGCCTCCTCTTCGCATCAGAGGTCCCCCATCACATCAGAGCCTCTCCTTCACATCAGGGGTATCCCTTCACATCCGACGTCCCCCATCATATCAGAGCCTCCTCTTCGCATCAGAGGTCCCCAACATATCAGAGCCTCCTCTTCACATCAGAGGTCCCCCATCACATCAGAGCCTCTCCTTCACATCAGGGGTATCCCTTCACCTCCGCGGTCCCCCATCATATCAGAGATCCACTTTACAAGAGAGGTCCCCATCATATCAGAGCCTCCTCTTCACATCAGAGGTCCCCCATCACATCAGAGATCCCTCTTCACATCAGGGGTTCCCCCATTATAGCAGAGGACCCCCCTTCTCATCAGAGTCACCTCCTTACATCAGAGTTCTCCATTAACATTCATGTCAGAGGACCCCCATCACATCATAGTCATCCATATACATCAGAGGTCCTCCTTCTTATCAGAGGTCCCCCGTTCTCATGAGAGTCACCCTTTCTCATCAGAGGTCCCCCTTCACATCAGAGTCAACCCTTCTCATCAGAGTCACTCCTATACATCAAAGTTCCCCTATACATGCGTCACCCCATCACATCACATTATCACATCCAAGGTTCACCACATCATCAGGGGATCCCCCACCATATCAGAGCCTCCCCATCACATCAGCATCTCCCCATTACATCAGAAACCCCCATCACCGTGGCTAAGTGGTTAGTACTTCCTAGAAGCACTAGGATCATCGGTTTGAATCCCAACCATGGAGTTTGCATGTCCTTCCTGTGCCTGCCTGTGTTTCCTCTGGATACTCTGGTTTCCTCCCACACTCCAAAGTAATGCTGATAGGTTAATTGGCTCCTGTCTACATTGGTCTTAGTAAGTATATGTATGAATGTGAGTTAGTGACCTTAGATTGTAAGCTCCTTGAGAGCAGGGACTGATGTGCATGTACAATATATATGTAAAGCACCGTGCAAATTGACGACGCTATTTAAGTACCCGTGATAAATAAAAAAAAATCACAGAGCCCCCACAATCACCTCATCAAAGAGTAGATCACACAGTCGCCTCATCACCTACCACCTCCTAATGTGACCCGTTCCAAGTCGCAGTATAATAGTGCATGCATTTTGGAACTAAAACAGGTAGTCAAATGCTCTTTTCCAAGGGCAGCACTGTAAATAAGGATGGAGGAATCCCCATTTGCTAAGACATTGAATTCTGACAGTGCCATTGGCCGCTCTCAGAATACACTGATGAGCGGCTGCAGCTGATTGACTAAAGCCCCTGAGTGGCAGAATTTTCCAACATGACTCTTTGAAAGAAGTTAAATTGGCTTTTGTTGAGCAGGTGAGAAGGTATAAAACAAGAACGTTAAAATGTTCCAAAATAAGATGTGGAAACTCCTTTAATCCTTTAGAGCAGGGATATTGCAATTAGCGGACCTCCAGCTGTTGCAAAACTACAAATCCCATCATGCCTCTGCCTCTGGGTGTCATGCTTGTGGCTGTCAGAGTCTTGCTATGCCTCATGGGACTTGTAGTTCTGTAACAGCTGGAGGTCCGCTAATTACATATCCCTGCTTTAGAGCATTAGTCTCAAAGCTGCTGCCCTTTGTGTGCCTTTATCTGGCCCTTGGGGCACTATTCCTTCTACTGATACCAAAATGGGGGCATAATTTTTGCCACTGACACCAACAATGGAGCACTATTCCACTGATACCAATAATTGAGTACTGTTTCTCCCAATGACACCAATTATGGAGTACTATTCCTCCCACTGACACCAATGATGGGGCATTGTTCCTCCTACTAAAGATCTGATGCCTGTCTCCTGCCAGTGTTTTTTGGATATTTTTGTCAGATGTTACTATGGTATACTGAAGTATTATTACAAGCATTTCATAAGTGTCAAAGGCTTTTATTGACAATAACATTAAAGAGGAACTGCAGTCTGCTCACATAATTTGTAATAAAAACATCTTTCCTGGTGCCTACCCATGGCAGCATACCAATGGTTGGTTGCCCCGCCCCCAACCAACCCACAGCACCACTTCAAACTCTAGAAATAGGAGAGTTGAACCCCCCTGTCAGTATTCTTTTCTCTGTCCTCATACCTGCTGGATCACGGCCAGCCCTTCCTCACCGCTCTATGGTGCAACCATTGCAGGTTAATGCTCTCCTGCAGCATGGAGTCCCATGGCTTGGGTTGCTAAAGGCACCAGATAAGTATGGGAAACCCGTTTTTCTGTGGATCTTTTTAGGGTTGGGGATCAACAGGAGCCGCTTGTCGTTCTCCTCTATATACCCCCACATTGTAGCACACAAAGGCATGCCTACATACAGTTCCCCCTGGGGCAAGTTATGGCAGCATTAGGGAAAGCATCCTCCCTTCCCTCAGCGTCTCCCTGTGTGTGCGGCGCTTCGCGCGCGCCGTTCCGCTCTGTTTTCTCGGCGGAAGGCGGAGCCGCGCCGTGAAGTCACGGCGCATGCGCAGTATCCACTCTGAAGCCTCCGGCGGCCATCTTGGTACTCCCTAAAGCGCTCTCAGTATAAAAGGAGAGCACAGCTTCAGTCTGGTGTCAGCTACATAGGAGTACACACCTCAAGCGCTCTCTCTCTCTCTCCTGCTGTCCAGCCTGTTTCTTTTCCTGGATATGGAACCAAGCCAAGGTACTGGAAAGGGCAATTTTCCCCTTGTTTTCCTATGATCTGTATCTTGGAAGTTTTTTTGACATATTGATGTATTATTTTTTTTTTTTTTGTACTTCACATTAGTCCAACTAAGTACCTCTCCTACCTTTTTAGCTGCCCATAGCAATCTAACACGCATCAAAAAGATCCTCAACATACCACTAGGTAAGGGCTGCAACAATCAGGTGAGGTTTTTAAAAGAGCACTTTTTTCTTAATAAACGGGACTAAAAAAAAAAAAACTTTCCTTTTTTTTTTTCCTCTTCTTTTTCCTCTTCTCTTCTCCTCTTTTCCTCTCTCTTACTCAGCCCGCATCACGGATCATCACGCCGGTCATCCCACAGGGGGTCCCAGGATAGGAGGTCGGGGGGGGGCATAGAAGTTCGGGTCACTCCCACTCCTCGTCAGCCCATGCCTCTCGCAGTGGCCAGAGGTCACCCCGACATTCTACAGATAGGCATGTCTCGGCACAAAGGTCAGGGTATCCAGGTCAGAAAGCCTGCTGGGTATGTGGAAAACAAGCCCTCCCAGACAAATTAGTATGTGCCCAATGCCTCAGAGAAGCCGCAGGAGACAAAGAGAAAGACAAACAGGAATCCATGGATTCCATTAAACAGCTAATAAAGGATTCTATCCGCGAGCTCGTGGTAAGTCAAGACCAGGCGGCTCCTTCTTCAGGTGAATCAGTGATTACCCCCACCCCACACCATGATCCTGAAGCACTATCTATCAGGGACCTGGTCCGCCGCGCGCCCCAGTGCGCAGGCGCATAGGTCCGGCGCTGCGGCGCACAGTAGGAGTCAGAGGAACGATGTGGCGGCGCACGAACGTGCGCGGCCCAGCTGAACGTGCCTGCTGTATCTACTCGCCTACCCGTTGCCGACCCGGATTGTATTGGACCTCTCTGCCTTCTCCAGACTTGACCCTTGGCTTGTGTACCCGGATTTCCGTATCTCCCTTCTCCTGTGTTTGACCCTCGGCCTGTTTACTGGACTTCCGCTTTTGCCTCTTCAGTGTTTGATCCTCAGCCTGCTGCCTGTCCACCTATCAGTGTTGGAGTCTCCGCCAGTCTTCCAGCTTCTACTCCGTGATACCTGGATCCACGCCTAGCCACTACCCTACAGGTGGCTTGTGCCTCTTGGTGCCAACTGCCCCCTGTACCACCTTCAGGGGCAGTGGGCGCTGAGTCGCAAGGGCAACCGCTCTCGGCATCTTGGCCTCGGTGAGTACTTTAGTTCCTGATAGTACGAACCAGCCATGACAGAGGCCAACAGAGCGGGATCTCCTCTGGAGATGCTATGCCAACAGGTATCCGCCCTCATGGAAGCTGTACAAAAACTACAAGAAGGCTATGTACAAGTGGACAGTCGCCTCCAACAATTGGCAGCAGCTTCCCTTCCGGCAAGCCCAGCTCCTGGACCAACCAGTGGAGGTTCTGCACCACCAGCCCAAGGCCCACCAGCCATGATGATGGCTGTACCCGAACCCAAGGTACCAGTACCTGAGCGATTTTCAGGCGATCGCAGGAAGTTCAGGTCCTTCAAAAACGCCTGCACCTTATACCTTGCCTTACAGCCCCGCACCTTCTCTTCAGAAATCGTAAAAGTAGGATTTATCATGTCACTGCTATCCGAGGAACCCCAGACCTGGGCCCACGGCCTCATGGAGCAGAGGAACCCCCTGTTAAACACGGTAGACTCCTTCTTCGAAGCAATGGGCCAACTTTATGATGATCCCCAGCGTTCTGCCACAGCCGAAGCCACACTACATACCCTCTCCCAGGGTAAAAGGCTAGTGGAGGACTATACGGCAGAGTTCCGCAAGTGGTCAGCTGACACTACCTGGAATGAGGCTGCCCTCCGTTATCAATATCGGCTGGGGCTGAACGAAACCCTGAAGGATGAGTTAGCTCGTGTGGAGACCCCCACAACTCTAGAGGAGTTAATACAACTAGCCACCAAACTGGACCGACGCATTCGGGAGCGGCGTTCCGAGCGCCTACAAAATCCCCGACCAGTGTGGGTACCTCCTAGGCCTCCGCCTACATACCCTGCCTCCTCCTTTCCTCCAGGTACGCCGGCTCCAGAGGGGGAGCCCATGCAACTTGGCCTAGTGCGCCCCCGGCTTTCCCAGGAAGAAAGACAACGCAGACGCAGATCTAATTTGTGCCTTTACTGCGGGGGTTCCGGACACTACCTACTGAATTGTCCCATTCGGCCCAGTAAGTTGCCACCTCAACCCACTATCAACTGTCAGTCCATTAACATTGTCCAGGCTTATGTGACTCTTTCTGTCTCCCTACAGCTGGCGGGAAAGAAGATTCGGCTACCGGCCGTAGTTGATTCGGGCGCCTGCAGTTGTTTTCTGGACATTTCCATCGCCAACGAATGGCATATTCCTTGCTTGAATAAAGAAAGACCCTTACTGGTTCACTTAGCTGACGGGTCCCTTCCACACTCAGGACCAGTAGTCCAGGAGACCCCACCTATCCTTACCACCACAGACTCCGGCCACCAGGAACTGTTACGATTTGACCTGATCTCCTCCCCGATGTTTCCCATCATACTTGGACTCCCCTGGTTACAGGCCCATGATCCCCAAATCCATTGGGACCGGAAGGAAGTCTCCTTCTCTTCTCCCTACTGTCACCAGCATTGCATCTCCCCGGCTCCGAGCTGCCACCTGGCAGTCATCTCGGCACCAGAGAACCTCCAGCACATTCCGCCAGTCTACCAGGATTTCAAGGATGTGTTCGATAAAAAGAAGGCCGACCATCTACCACCTCACGGGGCTTATGACTGCCCCATTGAGTTATTGACTGGCTCTGTGATCCCTTTCGGGCGCATATTTCCGTTATCTGAGACCGAATTAAAAGCGTTGAAAATCTACATTGACGAAAACCTTGAAAAGGGCTTCATTCGGCCCTCTACCTCGCCGGCTGGGGCTGGCATTTTTTTTGTAGTGAAGAAGGATGGGTCA
The DNA here is from genome assembly GCA_028564925.1 of Lithobates sylvaticus. Classification (NCBI taxonomy): domain Eukaryota; kingdom Metazoa; phylum Chordata; class Amphibia; order Anura; family Ranidae; genus Lithobates; species Lithobates sylvaticus. The sequence continues at coordinate 51,414,314 of CM053036.1, read as the reverse complement.
CTCCGACCCTGCATCGACTATAGGGAGCTTAATAAAATCACTGTAAAGAACCGGTACCCATTACCTTTAATTCCTGAGCTTCTCCAACGTTTTCGATCAGCTAAGATTTTCTCCAAGCTTGACTTAAGAGGCGCCTATAATCTTGTCAGGATCCGCGCAGGTGACGAGTGGAAGACAGCCTTCAGGTCCAGGTTTGGCCATTATGAATATTTAGTGATGCCTTTTGGCCTGTGCAATGCTCCAGCTACCTTCCAACATCTGGTGAATGACATCTTTAGGGAACACCTGGACGACTTTTTGGTCGTATACCTGGATGATATCCTCATTTTTTCCGCCACCTTGGATCTGCATCGGAAACACGTTAGGAGAGTACTTTCCATCCTTAGAACCCATCAACTTTACCTTAAAGCCGAGAAGTGTGAATTTGAGAAAACTACGGTACAGTTCCTAGGATTTATCATTTCTACCAAAGGCACTGCAATGGATCCCCAAAAGGTCAAGGCAGTAATAGAGTGGTCAGCTCCCAAGGACAAAAAGGCCGTCCAACGTTTCATCGGGTTTGCTAATTTTTATCGGAGGTTCATCGTCGGGTTCTCTACTATTGTTGCACCCATCACCCGCCTAACCCAACAAAATGGCCGTTTCCAGTGGTCCCAGGAAGCCCAGGATGCCTTCTCCAAATTAAAGAGCCTCTTCACCACTGCTCCTATTCTTCGACATCCGGATCCGCTACTTCCCTTCGTACTAGAAGTAGATGCCTCGGAATCAGCCACAGGTGCCATTCTGTCACAACGTCACGGGCCAAAAGCCCTCCTTCACCCAGTGGCCTTTGCCTCTCGGAAATTGAACCCGTCCGAAAGAAATTATGACGTCGGTGATCGTGAGTTATTATCGTGAGGGGGCAACCCACCCAATTACTATTTTTACTGATCATAAAAACCTCGAATATTTACGTACCGCCAAACGGTTGAGGCCTCGTCAAGCCCGCTGGGCACTTTTTTTTTCAAGATTCACGTTTCACATCTCCTACCGGCCGGGGTCCAAAAATGGTAAAGCAGATGCTCTCTCCCGAATCTCCCCGGAATCTTCTCAAGTACCGGAACCAAGTACCATTTTGGCCCCCCAAAATTTTCTGCTCCTTTCGCCAGCAGATCTATCTTCTTCTCTCCTCGCTGCTTCAGCCCATTGCCAGGATCCCATTGTGTCTACCCTGGAGAAACGTGAAGACCTATTCTGGTCTCGAGATAAGATCTTTGTACCCCTAGAAGTAAGACCTTTAGTCTTGAAGACGCTCCATGACCACAAACTGGCAGGTCACTTCGGGAACCGAAAGACGGCTGAACTCATCTCACGCACCTTCTGGTGGCCAGGCTGGAGGCAGGACTGCCGCACATACATCTCTTCCTGTGTTCCGTGCCAACGAAACAAGGGTTCTAAAACCAAGCCCTGGGGATTGTTGAAGCCATTACCCATTCCGGAACGTCCATGGGCAGACATTTCGATGGACTTTATTGTGGAACTACCCCCCTCAGAAGGCTTTTCCACCATACTGGTAGTGGTTGATCGACTGTCTAAAATGGGTCATTTCCTGCCCATGGTGGGCACTCCCTCTGCCCTCGAAACTGCCAACATTTTTATTAAGGAGGTCGTCAGGCTCCATGGGGTCCCCAGGAGCATTGTCTCTGACAGAGGCTCTCAATTCACCTCAAAGTTCTGGAAGGAACTCTGCAAAACCTTAGAAATTAAGGCCTGTCTGTCCTCGGCATACCACCCACAGAGCAATGGTCAAACGGAGCGTACCAACCAAACGCTCGAGCAATATTTACGTTGTTTTTGTTCCTCTGCACAAGATGACTGGTCCTCCCTGCTGGCATACGCGGAATTCGCGTACAACAATTCCTCCCACTCAGCCACCAACCAAACTCCCTTCTGGGCAAATTCGTGCTTCCATCCATCTTTCCTCCCAAACTCGTTTCCTGAATCACCAGTTCCTGCTGTACAAGAACGTCTAGAGGCCATCCAAACCAATTTTAAAAAACTCCAGGAGACCATGCAACAGGCCCAAGAAGGGTACGAGAAGTATCACAACAGGGGAAGGAGGGAGAACCCCCATTTCAGAATCGGAGAAAAGGTGTGGTTGTCAACGGCTCATCTCAGGCTCTTTTGCCCTTCACGGAAACTGGGTCCCAAATTCATTGGGCCATTTGAGGTCAAGAAGGCAGTAAACCCCGTGGCTTTTGAGCTTTCGCTACCTAAGGCGTACAAGATACATCCTGTCTTTCATGCATCGCTATTGAGACCTTTGGTTCCAAGTCCCTTCCCAAACAGGGAGGAACCTCCTCCACCACCCGTCACAATCGATGGTATGGAAGAATTCGAGGTGGAATCACTTCTAGGGTGCAGAAAGGTGGGTCGTCAGCTACAATACCTAGTGAAATGGAAGGGGTACCCGCCGGAGGATAATTCCTGGGAGCCATCGGGAAATTTCCATGCACCAAGGCTAATTAAGATTTTCCAGCAGGAGCATCCTGAACTAATGGATAGCCTGGGCGTCCGGATTCCGCCCCTCAGGGGGGGGCACTATCAGGGACCTGGTCCGCCACGCGCCCCAGTGCGCAGGCGCATAGGTCCGGCGCTGCGGCGCACAGTAGGAGTCAGAGGAACGATGTGGCGGCGCACGAACGTGTGTGGCCCAGCTGAACGGCGCGCGCGCATGCGCGCTAGTGCACGTCCCATGTGACCTCCAGCCGGCCTATAAAAGAGAGGCCCCTGGACCCAAACAGACGCTGGTTCGTCTCTCAGCTGTTCCCTTGTACCTGTACCCGTGCCTGCTGTATCTACTCGCCTACCCGTTGCCAACCCGGATTGTATTGGACCTCTCTGCCTTCTCCAGACTTGACCCTTGGCTTGTGTACCCGGATTTCCGTATCTCCCTTCTCCTGTGTTTGACCCTCGGCCTGTTTACTGGACTTCCGCTTTTGCCTCTTCAGTGTTTGATCCTCAGCCTGCTGCCTGTCCACCTATCAGTGTTGGAGTCTCCGCCAGTCTTCCAGCTTCTACTCCGTGATACCTGGATCCACGCCTAGCCACTACCCTACAGGTGGCTTGTGCCTCTTGGTGCCAACTGCCCCCTGTACCACCTTCAGGGGCAGTGGGCGCTGAGTCGCAAGGGCAACCGCTCTCGGCATCTTGGCCTCGGTGAGTACTTTAGTTCCTGATACTATCTGAGGAGGAAACAGAATTAGTGGAGGAGAACCCATCATCTTTTGATTTCGCTCTAGTGGAACCCTTTATTAATGCTGTAAAAGATGCAATCCAGTGGGAGGAGGACCCAGAGCCTCCAGCCAAATCCCAAAAATATTTTCCACACCTGAAAAGAAAATTGTCAACCTTCCCCCTGATGGAGGAGATCAAGAAGGTAATTACAGACGAATGGCAGAAGGTAGATAAAAGGCCATTGGCCTATAACCGTTTTACAAAATTGTACCCCTTTTCAGAAGCAGACGCACAGTTGTTTGATGCTGTCCCGATGGTAGACGACTCAATTATGAGATTAGCCAGGAATACAACACTCCCCTTGGAAGACGCTGTCTCCTTTAAGGACGTCCTGGATCGAAGAATAGATTCAGACCTGAAAAAATCCTATCAGGCAACGGGGGGGGGGGGGGCATGCAAACCAGCAGTCGCCCTAACCTCTATTTCCAGGGCCACAAGAGTATGGTCAGACAACATTGAAACAGCCCTCAGACAAGGTGTGGATGTAGAAGAAATCATTAAAGCACTAGATGAGCTGAAATTGGCCTCAGACTTCATGGCGGAGGCCGCCATTGACATTATAAAGTGTTCCTCCAGGGCCATGTTATATTCTATTACGGCCAGACGGGCATTGTGGCTTAAACCATGGGCAGCCGACCCTACCTCTAAACAATCATGGTGCCGTATCCCGTACAATGGGAAAGCATTATTTGGCGACAAGATGGATGCAGCAATCACCCGGGTCACGGGGGGGAAGAGTGGCTTAATTCCCCAAGACAGAAGCAGGAGAAAGAGGTTTGTGTCGCGCCCGACGAATCAGAGAACCAAAGATTACAGATCCTACCGCCCAGGTAGGGAATATAGGAGAGGCTGGAAAGGGTCACAGGCAACTTTCCTGAAGTCGGGAAAACCCAAAGCCTCAACTTCCGCGACAGAGGGCCAGAAGTCCTTTTGACTCTCTGCCCACCCAGATAGGGCCTGTAGGTGCTCGACTCGGAGCATTCGCCCAGGTTTGGGTGGAAAACTGCACAGATCAGTGGGCCGTATCCACGGTCCAGCGGGGTCATCATTGGAGGTTCAAAAGACACCCCCCATGCCTATCTTTTCAACCCACCAAAATTCCGGCCTCCACAGGAAAAAGGGAAGCTCTTCGGCAGTATGTGCAAGCTTTGGTGCTTCAGCAGGCTGTGGTACCAGTCCCAGCTTCGGAGGAACACCTGGGGTTCTATTCCCCAATCTTCTTGGTCCCCAAGAAATCAGGCGGTTGGAGACCGTTACTGGATCTCAAAAAACGAAACAAATACATCCAGATAGAACATTTCAAAATGGAATCACTAAACACTGTGATTCTGTCAGTTCAGCCGGGGGATTGGATGGCCTCTATAGATCTTCAAGATGCCTATCTCCACATTCCGGTCCGGAAGCAATTTCAACCTTTCCTGCGTTTCAAAATAGGGGACTTACGCCTCCAGTTCCGATGTCTCCCCTTTGGGATCTCGACAGCTCCAAGGACTTTTACCAAGGTCTTGGTGGCGATTCTAGCTCCCCTACGGGAAGAGGGGATCCGAGTGTTGCACTACTTGGACGATATACTAATATTGTCCCAACACAGAGAGAACCTGAAAGAACATGTGCAAAAGGTCCTGAACACATTAGACAAGTTTGGATGGCTGGTGAACTACTCCAAAAGTCAGCTGATTCCCACCCAGAGGATGGTATATTTAGGGGCTTTCTTCAACACCCCCGAAAGTGCGGTGTCGCTACCATCAGGGAAAATGCCGGCTCTAATAGCCAAGGTGAAAAGGACGCTAGCAGGCCATCGTATACCTGCATCAGATTGCCTGAGCCTGCTGGGGTCCCTATCCTCCTGTATCCCCATGGTCAAGTGGGCCAGATGGCATCTGCGGGGATTCCAAATAGGGTTCCTATCACAGTGGCGAAAGGACCGCCTAGATCAGAGTATATGGATTACCCCCTCCATGAAGTCCAGTCTTTGGTGGTGGACGAGAACAGCCAATCTTCAAGTACACTGCTCTCTAGGACCCATCCCATGGACCATCCTGACGTCGGATGCAAGTCAAGTGGGCTGGGGAGCACACGTGCAGAGTCAACTAGTTCAGGGAAGGTGGTAATTCAACCCAGTCAATGTTGTGTCCAACATTTTAGAAGTGAGGGCGGCATGGATGGCGTTACAGAACCTGGCCCCCTATCTCAGGGGAAAATCCATACTTCTATGGATGGACAACAAGGCGGCGGTAGCCTACGTTCAAAACCAGGGGGGAACACACAGCAAATCCCTTCTCAGCGAAGTGACACCCATCCTGAACTGGGCCAAGAAGAACTTAGTCGATCTACGGGCTTCTTACATCCCAGGGCCCGAGAACCAGCTAGCAGATCAGTTGTCAAGAACCTTTGTCGACAACAACGAGTGGTCTCTCAGTCAGGAAGCTTTCTGGTGGATATGCCAACAGTGGGGCACTCCCCAAATAGATCTCTTCGCCTCTCCCCTCAATGCGAAAACACCCTGTTTTTTCTCAAGGTTCCCATCACTAGGAACAGCGGGGGTGGACGCCCTGATTCAACCTTGGGACTTCCAGAAGGGGTATGCGTTCCCACCAACCCCCCTGATATTGAGGTTCCTCCAGAGGCTGACATCAGAGAAAGTCACAGTGCTGGCAGTAATCCCATACTGGCCCAAAAGACCATGGTTCGCGCTGCTAGTCAAATTGGCCATATGCAAGCCGCTCCGCCTTCCTTACAGGAACAACCTGCTGTCACAGGGCGACCTCTCTCACCAACACCCAGAAATCCTGGATCTGAGGGTATGGAAATTGAGCGGGAAAGGCTGGACAAGCTAGGGTGTGCACCTAATGTCGTCCAAACACTGTTGCAGGCTAGAAAAGCTACCACCAACTCCACATACTATAGGATATGGAGGAAATTCACAGAAATGGCGGAAGCTAATCAGTTTGACCCCCTGGAGCCGGGGGTACAGAATATTCTCCTGTTTCTACAGGCCGGTTTAGATTTAGGTCTAGGCCTAAACACCTTGAAAGTTCAAGTCTCAGCCCTTTCAGCTCTGACAGACACACGCTGGGTGCTGAACCCTTTGGTGGAACGCTTCTTAAAAGCGGTGCTAAGGCTTCGGCCCCCCAGAAAGACGTATCCAAAATGGGAACTAACAATAGTACTCAATGTTTTATCAAGTCCTCCTTTCGCCCCCACGGAGGAATGCTCCCTGGAGGATATCACCATGAAGACGGTATTCCTAATCGTCATCACCTCGGGGCGCAGGATATCGGAAATCCAAGCCCTAGGGGCTCAAGAGCCTTACACCACCTTTTTCCCGGATAGGGTGGTCTTGCAGCCCATCCATCAGTTCGTCCCGAAGGTGCCTTCAATCTATCACCTGGGTTCTACCAGCTTTCGAAGAGGAACCATCCTCCACAAGGCTTCATGAGCTAGACGTAGCCAGATCCCTGAAACACTACTTGCTGTTAACACAGCAGCTTCGAAAAGATCAAAGGCTGTTTATCATCAGCAAAGGCGCAAAGAAGGGGAAAGCGGCATCAAAGACAACCCTAGCAAGCTGGATTGTGAAGTTAATACAAAGGGCATACCGGGCTAGTGGTCTCCCTGCTCCAAACGCGGTCAATGCACATTCGACAAGAGGGATGGCGGCCTCTTGGGCAGCTTTGGCACGGGTCTCCCCAGAAACGATCTGTCGGGCGGCCAGCTGGTCGTCATTCAACACTTTCATGTCCCACTATAGTGTGGATCCAGCAGCTCTCACTTCCCGAGATTTTGGGAAAAAAACCTTGCAACTTTCTGTACTGTAGTTGTCATTAAAATTATTATTGCAGTACCCTCCCTGTAAGTGAGTTATTAACCATTGGTATGCTGCCATGGAGGCACCAGGAAAACGGAAAATTGAATACTTACCTTCCGTAATTTTCCTTTCCTGGTGCCTACCCATGGCAGCATACACCCTCCCTTCAATAAATCCTTAAGAGGTTTGGATGCTAGTTACAAGAATACTGACAGGGGGGTTCAACTCTCCTATTTCTTTAGTTTAAAGTGGTCCTGTGGGTTGGTTGGGGGCGGGGCAACCAACCATTGGTATGCTGCCATGGGTAGGCACCAGGAAAGGAAAATTACGGAAGGTAAGTATTCAATTTTCCGTTTTGCCATTCTGAAGCTTCCCTCCAACCACATTGCATATTATTTTATATATACTGTGATTCTGTACTTGCCAAATATGCTGCAGAAATCTCCCTTCACTGAGTCTGGCTGCATCCATTTTAACTGTGGGCAGCTGAAGCTGCTGCGTGTTCACTTCCTGGATTTAGACAGACACACAGAGGCACACCTCCAGCTCTGCAGCCCTGCAGCTCTCATTGGCCCTCTTATGACTCACCCCCCCCCCCCTCCTGGCAAACTTTCAGGAGAGTGAGAGAGAGAGCTGTGCATAATATCATAAGCCTAGGCTTTTTACCAGACAAGAAACAGGAAGTGGGCTGTATAAGGTATTTACTGGCAGAAAAAAAATGTTTTACTATCCAAAGTTAAAACAACAAGAGCAGAAGATTTTAGATTGAAAGTTGAAAAAATTACTGAAGTTCCGCTTTAAGTTTATGCAAAGAGTCAATATTTGCAGTGTTGACTCTTCTTTTTCAAGACCTCTGCAATTCTCCCTGGCATGCTGTCAATCAACTTCTTCAACTTTTTTGTTCATCCACCTCTTGAGGATTGAGCACAAGTTCTCAATGGCTTTAAGGTCTGGGGAGTTTCCTGGCCATGGACCCAAAATGTCAATGTTTTGTTCCGCAAGCCACTTTGTTATCACTTTTGCCTTAAAGGGGTGTTTCACCTTACAAATTTTTTTTTTAAAAGTCAGCAGCTAAAAAAAAAGTAGCTGCTGACTTTTAATAAGTACACTTACCCTCCCAGGGCGCCCGCGATGCCGGTCGTGGAGGACGAGCTGTCCCTCAGTGATCCGATTCCAGCGCCGCCATCCTCAGTAAGGGAAGCGGCTTCCCGTTTCCTACTGTGCATGCGCGAGTCGGCGCGTGGCCTACTGCGCATGCGCGAGTCTAATTTGTGAATGGGGAACGCGATGTGTTGTGGGACATAGTTCCCATAACACACCGCGCCCCATTCACTAGAAGACGGAAGGAGAGAAGATCACCGCGGCGCTGGAGGAGGCAGATTAGGACGATCTGCCTAGCAACAGCCATTTCTGGTAAGTAACTTTTCATTTTAAATTGTTACTAACATTTTTTTAAAGTTTTTGTTTTCAGGGTGTCCCACCACTTTAAGGTGCTCCATCATGCTGTTCTTGGATGGTTGGAAGAAATTGCTCTCGAAGGATGTTTTTGTACCATTCTTTTTTCATGGCTGTTTGAGCCCACTCCCTTGGCTAATGCCGTGTACACGAGTGGAATTTCCAACAGAAAAAGTCAGACGTAAGCTTTTCAGCGTATATTCCGATCATGTGTATGCCTCATCGGACTTTTTTTTTTTTTTTAAATTCTGACGGACCTAGAAATAGAACATGTTCTAAATATTTCAGACAGAATCAAATGCTTTTCCGACGGACCAAAAACGACGCATGCTCTGAAGCAAGTACGAGACGGCAGCTATTGAACTTCCTTTTTCTAATTGCGTCGTACGAAACTGCATTCTTGACGGTCGGACTTTGGTGTGATTGTGTGTACGCAAGACAGTTTCAGTGGAAAAAAAAAAACCTTCGAAGTTTATTCCGAAAACCGGTCGTTTGTACGCGGCATAAGAAGCAACCCCACACAGGAATGGTCTCAGGAGGCTTTACTGTTGGCATGACACAGGACTGATGGTAGCACTCACTTTTTCTTCTCCAGACAAGGTTTTTCCGGATGCTCCAAACAATCGGAAAGGGGATTCATCAGAGAAAATGACTTTACCCCAGTCTTCAGCAGTCCAATTGCTGTAATGTTTGCAGAATATCAGTCTGTCCCTGATGTTTTTCCTGGAGAGAAGTGGCTTCTTTCTTGCCCATCGTGACACCAGGCCATCCTCTAAAAGTCTTTGCCTCACAGGGTGCAGATGCACTCACACCTGCCTGCTGCCATTCCTGAGCAAGCTCTGCACTGGTGGTCCCCTGATTCCGCAGCTGAATCAACTGTAGGAGATGGTTCTGGGGCTTTCTGGACTTTCTTGTACTGCCTGAAGCCCTTTCCACAAATGCAGTGGACATTTTTTTTATGGGATTAAGTTAATTTTCATGGTAAAGAGGGGCTTTGCAATTAATTGCAATTCATCGGATTGCTCTTCAAAACATTCTGGAGTAAATGCAAATTGCCATCATAAAAAAATGAGGCAGCAGACTTGGTAAAAATCAATATTTGTGTCATTCTTCAAAGTTTTGGCCACGACTGTACTCCCACTGGCCAGTCTGACCCCCTAAAGTCTGAAGGACAGTAAACTGACCCCTTGTTTAGGAAGTTTGGGGTCCCCTGCTTAAGTGACGTTTCGTGGTTTAATTTTCCTAATCAGCCAAACAAAAAATTCAAAGCAGAGCATTACCAGGATACAGTTACATCACGAATCAGATCTCGACAAAAGTAGGCTGATTTATTTCTGAAGATTTGCAATCATTAAATACTCAAAAGAAACACAAAACAAAATGCTAAAATAAAGTTCCTCAGCAGATGATGTAGGACAATCAAGGAAGGTCCTACATGCAATAAAATGTACTGATTATGATTGCCCTGGATAAACAATCACCGAAGGGAGTCCGGGGTGGCGGTCTCTGTGAGAAAGGTTAAGCGTTTCATCACATCTTTTATCATTGAAGTAGATGTAAACCCAACAACTTAAACTTCATTTAATCTTTAACAGGCTAATGTTGTTTATAAAGAAGTTTTTTCTTTTTTTTTAAGTGGAGTTGCAGGATGATCACAAATTGACTTGGTGGCGCTGATAGCACAGTCTGCGTGATGACGTGCCCTCTAAAGCCCCATACACACGCTCGGATTATCCGAGGACCAGGTCCGTCAGACCATGTCCGTCATACTTTGTCTGATGTTGGTTTTGCGTACACACGGTCGGACAAAGTTGTCGGAAAATCCGATCATTCTGAACGTGGTGACGTTTGTTGCCTACGACGGGACTACGTAGAGGCTAGTAGCCAATAGCTTTGGTCTTGTAATGTGATCTGAGCATGCAATGCACTTTGTCCGGTCGGAATTCGCTACACACGATCGGATTCGGTGTGATCGGACTTTGTTGTCAAAAAATCTATCCAGCAGGAGATAGGACTTTGTCCGTCAGACAATCTGATGGAAACTGTCCGATGGTGCCTACACACGGTCTGATTTTCCGACAACATTGTCCGATAGGACAGAATCCATCGGAAAATCCTACCGTGTTTATGGGGCTTAAGGAGACATGTAAATGACAGGCCAGGCTCACAGGAAATGGGCACAATGACATGACTGTTGTTCTGCCTGAAGAGGACTGCTGGCGCTGGACCGAGGAGGAAGCCCAGTGCGGTGCTGGAGCATAAAAAAGGGTACGCAGAACATGGAAATCCTTTTTTTTAATAAAGAAGGGGGGGGGGGATGAAAATGAAAATAAATAAGTAACTGGAATTTCACTTTAAATTGTCAACTTTCATTCAAATAATACCTGGTGATATACAGTTATGCTCATAAGTTTACATGATTTCTTGGCCATTTTTCAAAGAATATGAATGATAACAGAGAAACATTTCTTTCATTCATCTTTAGTGTTTGGCTGAAGCCATTTATTATCAATCGACTGTGTTTACTCTTTTTAAATCATAATGACAACAGAAACTACCCAAATGATCCTGATCAATAGTTTACATTTTGGCCTGATAACTTGCACACAAGTTGACACAAAGAGGTTTGAATGGCTATTAAAGGTAACAATCCTCAGCTGTGATCTGTTTTCTTGTAATTAGTGTGTGTGTAAAAGGTCAATGAGTTTCTGGACTCCTGACAGACCCTTGCATCTTACATTCAGTGCTGCACTTACGTTTCTGAATTCTGAATCATGAGGAAAGCAAAAGAATTGTCAAAGGATCTGCGGGAAAAGGTAGTTGAACTGTATAAAACAGGAAAGGGATATAAAAAGATATCCAAGGAATTGAGAATGCCAATCAGCAGTGTTCAAATTAGAATCAAGACGTGGAAAATTAGGGGTTCTGTTGAAATCAAACCATGGCCAGGTAGACCAATTAAAATTTCAGCCACAACTGCCAGGAAAATTGTTTGGGATACAAAGAAAAACCCACAAATAACTTCAGGTGAAATACAGGACTCTGTGAAAACATGTGGTGTGGCTGTTTGAAGATGCACAATAAGGAGGCACTTGAAGAAAGATGGGCTGCATGGTCGAGTCACCAGAAGAAAGCCATTACTTGCCAGAAAGTATCCTGCTTACAATACGCCAAACAACACGGAGACAAGCCTCAAACCTTCTGGCACAAAGTCATTTGGAGTGATGAGACCAAAATTTTGCTTTTTGGCCACAACTTATGGTTGTGGCCAAAAAGCAAAATTTTGGTCTCATCACTCCAAATGACTTTGGAGAGGAGTCAACAAGGCCTATGATGAAAGGTACACCATTCCTATTGTGAAACATGGAGGTGGATCGCTGATGTTTTGGGGATGTGTGAGCTACAAAGGCACAGGAAATTTGGTCAAAATTGATGGCAAGATGAATGCAATATGTAAAAAAAAATACTGGAGGAACATTTGCATTCATCAGCCAGGAAGCTGCGCATGGGAGGTACTTGGACATTCCAACATGACTATGATCCAAAACACAAAGCCAAGTCAACCTGTCATTGGCTACAGCAGAATAAAGTGAAGGTTCTGGAGTGGCCATCTCAGTGTCCTGACCTCAATATCATTGATCCACTCTGGGGAGATCTCAAACGTGCAGTTCATACAAGACAGCCTAAGAATTTACAGGAACTGGAGGCTTTTTGACAAAAGGAATGGGCAGCTTTACCATCTGAGAAGATAAAGATCCTCATCCACAAATACCACAAAAGACTTCAAGCTGTCATTGATGTTAAAGGGGGCAATACATGGTATTAAGAACTGGGGTATGTAAACTTTTGATCAGGGTCATTTGGGTAGTTTCTGCTGTCATTATGTTTTAAAAAGAGTAAACACATTTGATTGATAATACATGGCTTCAGCCAAACAATAAATCATAAATTCTGCCATGGTATGTAAACTTATGAGCACAACTCTTCTTGGTTCTTGAGGCTATAAAGGGGGAAAGGCTATAAAAAGGCTATAAACCCTGGCAGGTTTTTATTGCTATCTGGGTCTGCATCCAAGAGATTTTTTTTTGTTTTTAGTATTGTAGGGTAGCGGTTCCCAGCCTGGGGTATGCGGCAGTATTTTTGGAAGTATGCAATATAATTTCTGCAGTCAGAAAAAGACGATGGAGAGTATGGGGCATCAGAATTAGCGGTACTTGAATTTTTTTTTCTATTGGTAGAAAAAGGCAGTGAGGAGTGAAGGGCTTCTTTGTGGGAGCTGATCAGGAAGCTGCGTTTTCTGGCACTATATCTGTAGTTCAGGGATGCACATCAGTCACTCCCCCTGACACTCTGTGATACTTAGCAGAGGCTGACTTCTGTAAAGGGTGCATAGAGGAAGCAGCATGGCACAGAGAAATTGCTTCCTAGATCCATTTTCTTCACTGTTGGACTGGTTGGCCTGAGTGACTTTTTATTTTAATTGTTCTTGTACTTACAAGCAGAATCCAGAGTCCTGTGTCCAGAGTCTTTTGTCGAGGGACCGGAGTACTTTTTCCAGAATCTTTAGTCTAGGGACCAGAGTCATGTCCAGAGGCCACTGATGTCCAGAGCACTGTGTCCAGAGTCCACTGGTGTCCTGTATCCAGAGTCCTGTTTCTAGAGTTCAGTGTCCAGAGTCTACTGGTATCCAGTGTCCAGAGTCCACTGGTGCCCAGTGTCCTGAGTGCTGTGTCCAATATTCTGACTCATGTGTCACATATCACAAGTCCTGTGTCCAGTGCCCTGATTCCAGAGAACTCTGGTGTCCAGAGTTCAGTGTCCATAGTCCACTGGTGTACAGAGTCCTGAGTCCAGAGTTGACTGGGGTCCAGAGTCCTGTGTACAGAGTCCTGTGTCCAGAGTTCAGTTTCCAGAGTCCACTGGTGTCCGGAGTCCTGTGCCCAGAATCTACTGCTATCCAGGGTCCAGAGTCCTGTGGTGTCCAGAGTCCTGTGTCCAGAGACCACTGGTGTCCAGAGTCCTGTGTTCAGAGTTCAGTGTCCAGAGTCCACTGGTGTCCGGTGTTCAGAGTCCACTGGTGTTCAGAGTCCAGAGTCCAGTGTCCAATATTCTGAGTCCTGTGCCATGTTCTGAGTAGGGATGAGCCGAACACCCCCCTGTTCGGTTCGCACCAGAACCTGCAAACAGACCTAAAGCTCGTGTGAACTTTAGAACCCTATTAAAGTCTATGGGACTCGAAAGTTCAAAATTAAAAGTGCTAATTTTAAAGGCTTATATGCAAGTTATTGTCATAGAAAAGTGTTTGGGGACCTGGGTCCTGCCCCAGGGGACATGTATCAATGCAATTTTTTTTTTTTTAAAACTGAAGTTTTTTCAGGAGCAGTGATTTTAATAATGCTTAAAGTGAAACAATAAAAGTGTAATATTCCTTTAAATTTCGTACCTGGGGGGTGTCTATAGTATGCCTGTGAAGGGGCGCATGTTTCCTTTGCTTAGATCTGTCCCTGCACAAAGTGTCATTTTTGCAGGAAAAAAAGCTATTTAATTGCTGGCTCCCATAGCACAGAGAACAGTCATTCATTGAAAGTCATTGATAAAAAAAAAGTCATTGATAAAAAAAAAAAGGGTGGGGGTCCCCCCAAATTCAATTACCAGGCCCTTCAGGTCTGCTATGGTTATTAAGGGGAACCTCTGCTTGAAATTTAGAAAAATTACGTGGGGGTCCCCCTAAATATCCATACCAGACCCTCCAGGTCTGGGATAGATTTTAAGGGAAACCCGGCCAAAAAAAAAATGGCGTGGGGTCCCCCTCAAAATCCATACCAGACCCTTATCCGAGCACGCAACCTGGCAGGCCGCAGGAAAAGAGGGGGGGCGAGAGCGCCCCCCCCTCCTGAACCGTACCAGGCCACATGCCCTCAACATTGGGAGGGTGCTTTGGGGGTCTGTGACCCCTCAAAGCACCATGTCCCCATGTTGATGGGGACAAGGGCCTCTTCCCCACAACCCTGGCCATTGGTTGTGGGGATCTGCTGGCGGGGGGCTTATCGGAATCTGGAAGCCCCCTTTAACAAGGGGACCCCCAGATCCCGCCCCCCCTGTGTGAAATGGTCACAGACCCCCAAAGCACCCTCCCAATGTTGAGGGCATGTGGCCTGGTACGGTTCAGGAGGGGGGGGGCGCTCTCATCCCCCCCTCTTTTCCTGCGGCCTGCCAGGTTGCGTGCTCGGATAAGGGTCTGGTATGGATTTTGAGGGGGCCCCACGCCATTTTTTTTTTTTTGGCCGGGTTCCCCTGAAAATCCATCCCAGACCTGAAGGGTCTGGTATGGATATTTAGGGGGACCCCCACGTCATTTTTTTTTTTTAATTTGAAGCGGGGGTTCCCCTTAATATCCATAGCAGACCTGAAGGGCCTGGTAATTGAATTTGGGGGGACCCCCACGCTTTTTTTTTTTTTTTTTTTTTTTAATCAATGACTTTTTTTTTTATCAATGACTTTCAATGAATGACTGTTAACTGTGTTACGGGAGCCGGCAATTCATTAGCCACGAGTGATTTTAAATAGCTGTTTTTCCTGCAAAAATGACACTTTGTGCAGGAACAATTCTAAGCACGGGAAACATGCGCCCCTTCACAGGCATACTATAGACACCCCCCAGGTACGAAATTTAAAGGAATATTACACTTTTATTGTTTCACTTTAAGCATTATTAAAATCACTGCTCCTGAAAAAACGGCAGTTTAAAAAAAAAAAAATTAGCACTTGAGATTTCTCCCATAGACTTTTACAGGGTGCTTGCGGCTTTTCGAATTTGCCGCGAACACCCCAAATTGTTCGCTGTTCGCTGAACAGGCGAACTGGCAATGTTCGAGTCGAACATGAGTTCGACTCGAACTCGAAGCTCATCCCTAGTCCTGTGTCCAATATTCTGAATCATGTGTTACGTATTACGAGTCCTGTGTCCAGTGCCCTGATTCCTGTGTTCAGAGTCCACTGGTGTTCAGTGTCGAGAGTCCTGTGTACAGATTTCAGAGTCCAGTCCACTAATGTCCAGAGTCCTGTGTCCACAATCCACTGGTGTCTAGAGTCCTGTGTCCAGAGACCACTGGTGTCCAGAGTACTGTGTCCAGAGTTCAGTTTCAAGAGTCCACTGGTCTCCAGAGTTCAGTGTCCAGAGCCCACTGGTGTCCAGAGTCTATAATCTACTGCTATTCAGTGTCCATAGTCCATTGGTGTCCAGTGTCCAATATTCTGAGTACCGTGTCCGGTATCCTTTGCCTTGATTACTGTGTCCAGAGTCCACCGGTGTCCAGTGTTCTGAGTCCTGTGTCCAATATTCTGAGTCCCATGCCTTGATTTCTGCGTCCAGAGTCCACTGGTCTCCTGTGTCCAGAGTCCTGTGTCCAGAGTCTACTGGTATCCAGTGTCCAGAGTCCACTGGTGCCAAGTGTCCAGAGTCCTGTTTCTAGAGTTCAGTGTCTAAAGTCCTGTCTCCAGAGTCTACTGGTATCCAGTGTCCAGAGTCCACTGGTGCCAAGTGTCCTGAGTCCTGTGTCCAATATTCTGAATAATGTGTCATGTATAACGAGTCATGTGTCCAGTGCCCTGATTCCTGTGTCCAGAGTCCACTGGTGTCCAGAGTCCTTTGTCCATAGTCCTGTGTCCAGAGACCAGTGGTGTCCAGAATCCTGTGTCCAAAGACCACTGGTGTCCAGAGTCCTGTGTCCAGAATTTACTGCTATCCAGTGTCCATAGTCCACTGGTGTCCAGTGTCCAGAGTCCTGTGTCCACAGTCCACTGGTGTCCAGAGTCCTGTGTCCAGAATTTTCTGTTATCCAGTGTCCATAGTCCACTGGTGTCCAGTGTCCTGAGTCCTGTGTCCAATAGTCTGAGTCTTGTGTCCAGACACTTGATTTTTCCGTTTGGGTCCTATAGACTTCAATGGGGTTCATTATTCGGCTCCGAACTTTTTGCGATGTTCTGGCGCAAACCAAACTGGGGGTGTTCGGCCCATATCTAGTGGTGACCATTAGACAGTCGTCAACAGAGCAAGTATCCCCATTGGAAGATTCACTTTTATTTTGTTCTGTTGACAACCCCAATTAACTTTCCATCATTTTCTGCCTCAGTGGCAGTGATCAAATTGAGAAGGTAAACCTACCTAGCGTAGACACAGATAACAATACAAAATAATAGATGTTCTTATCTTTCCCTACTCAATCCAACTGAAAAAAATGTGCACCCCTAACAAAGTGGGCACTGTGACACCCCAAGCATGCTGGACACTGTGACACCCTCAGCCCAGCAGACAGTGTGACACCCCCAACACAGTAGACACTGACACCCGTTTTGGTGAAATCTGGCAATATGGTAGTGGATGGAGAGTTCCTTATTCTTATATCAGTATAGCTACACTTCGATACACAAGACATTTCTACGCTGACCCCTTTCAACCTAAATTATTATTGCAGAGGAAATCTTTCCATCTGAAAATCTTCTTGGCTGGTTCTGTACAGGGATTATGAATTATTTAATAAAACACTGAGTTTTTTTTTTTATTATTATTTTACAGCAATAACTGTGAATGTAGTACAGCGATAGAGGAGAAAACAATAAATACAGGCTTAGTGCGGAGTATAATTACTGGCCTGGCGCACTAGTTTCTCAAACAAGACAGGAACGGTTTAGTACGGTAGATTTGGAGGAATAAAAAACACAAATACAGATAAATAAACCTTCCGGGAGCTGCACAATATACGTAAACTCTGTTTGAAGTTAATAAATCATTAAAGTGAAAGTTCAACCAGAACTTTTCCTTTTTTTCTTTTGAATACTGGTAGGAAAAGGTTGGAATATTATGTAGCGCCCTGCTCCTAATGAGCAGACGCTATTATTTTTGTAAATTTAAGTTTGTCTGAAGCTGCAGTTTGGCTCAGACAAATTATGCTAAAGTTCTGGTTTCTGTGCCAGTTTAGCTGGGTTGTGCTAGTTTCCACTTGGCCATGGGTGTCGCTGTCACCACCGGTAAGTGTTGGAAATGCAACAAGCTAAATGCATTGAGTACCCCTTTTACTCAGAAACAGCCCAGTGGAAGTGGTCTACCCGCTGTGAATTCTGGGTAAGGGTATTTATGGTACATGCGCCATTTTTTGGGGTTCGTTATCCCAACCTCATGGCCCTCCTGGCCTAAGGTGTGTGCTGCCTTACTCTATGTCTCGGGGCCGGCTGGCCCAAGGCTTCGCAACTGAAGGGTAGGCCCAGAAGCCCTGGGGCCTACCGATCCAGTGGTGGTCCTGTGCTGTCTTGCCTGCTGGGAGAAGCCAAGCGACTGGAGGATCCAGGGGAGGACTTTTTCAGGAGAGGACTGAGCCACAAGGCTGGTATCTCTGGAAGAGCCTGGAGACTTAGTTGGAGGACGCATCCTGGGTCACCTACCACACAGTACCGCCGGATTGGCTGAAAGTAACTGGTACTGTGTGACAGTTCTTTAATTTTACAACAAGTTGCTGGTTGTGCCTTCCTGTGTCAGAGGATTTCACAACGATTCCGTTAAATTGACAAGTCTGTGGCAGAGACTAACTGAGCATCTCATCGGCTGCTAGGTCAGTGAGAGGGGCCTATCCGGTGGTTGCTAGATTCAGCCTGTGGAAGCTGTTTGTCCTCTGGATCAAGGAAATACCTCCAACCCGCAATTACAAGGTACCGGAATTCCCCTTAACCCTCTACCCCTCTATTGCAAATTTATGTTCTTTCAAATAAATCTTCGTAAAAAAGGACTAAGTGTCGGAGCTAATATTCTTTAACCAACTCTACAATGGGACCCCTAGGACACAGTGAACAGGTGAGTTCTATGCCTGGTCTAATTTTTAAACATATTTTTTTTAAGAGTCAAAAACTGTTCCTTTATTGAAAGTAAGCTTACATACAGGTCACAACATGTGTCCAACATGGACTTCATCAAGTACACAATACATGCGAGGTTAGTTATACAATAATTTAGACAATAAGTGCAAAGTGTCAATTGTCCCAAATAGACCCAGTACCCCACCCCTTGGGGAGGTATAGGAGTGTGTTTGACTGCCCTCAAACTTCTCTCCATGACATAGAGAGGACCAACGGGAGGTGGTCAAATACTTGGATCTTCTCAGGCATCCAACT
Source organism: Lithobates sylvaticus (assembly GCA_028564925.1). Lineage (NCBI taxonomy): Eukaryota > Metazoa > Chordata > Amphibia > Anura > Ranidae > Lithobates > Lithobates sylvaticus. The sequence goes on along the minus strand of CM053036.1, from coordinate 51,395,614 downwards.
GTTACCCCGACCACGGTTGCCACACTCTGTCGAACTTTTGTGGACAGTTCTTATTGATGTACGTTAGCTTATACAAGGGGAGTACAGCATTGATTGACTTTTCCCAGGATCCAATCGTGGGAGGGGCAGGTGAGTTCCAATGCAACACAATTTCCCTTTTTGCATAGAAGAAGAGATATGTCACTAACAATTTGGTGTATCTGGGCCTTTGGTCATCATCCTGGATGCCCAATAGTAATAACTCTGGAGACATGGGGAGGTTCAGCTGAAGACGGCCGTTAACAGCTTCCAGCACAGCGGCCCAGTAAGTACCAATTTTGGGACAGCTCCAAAACATGTGTAGGTATGTTCCTATTGTCTACCTTAGCAGAGTCAGTCCTAAGGAGTTCTAGGTATAGGGTCGAGAGGGCCTTGTCCAGTTTCTCTTGGGCAAGGACCCTCTCCACAGGGTCCATCTCCAATCTGATGGGTAGTGGGAATTGGGTCCTAATGGCGTGGCGCAGCTGAAAGTACCGAAAGCTCATCCATCCCGGTAATTGAAGGTGTGTTTGTAGGGCTGAAAAGGGTACTATGGCCCCATTCTTTATAACGTCGTTAAGGGTCTTAATTCCAAATCTGGCCCAGACCACCGGGTCCGGCACCGTCCTGAGGTGGGGAAGATTGGGATTTCCCCACAAAGGACAGCGGGGAGACCAGCTCAGTGGATCCGTCCGACCCCGTCTGGCAGCCGACCAGACCCTAAGGGTCGTCCGGGTTGGCACCGGAAGGTCTGTATAGGCCCTATGGCCTCTGTGAACCAGGTTACCCAGCTCCTGCATTGAGCCAATGATTGCTGCTTCCAGGCATACTGCCGCATTCCCTCTGGAAAGAACATTCCACCACCTAACTGTGACTAGCACCGCCGCCCAGAAGTATGTTCGGTAGTCAGGTGTCGCCAGGCCCCCACATTGGACAGGGAGGATGAGTGTGGATCTAGCCAGTCTGGGGGCTGCGCCCCCCCAAATAAAGGAGCCAACACACCTATCCACCTCTACAAAGAAGGACTTGGGTATCCAGGTGGGGCTGTTGCGGAATACATATAAGAATTTGGGAAGGAATATCATTTTCAGTAGATTAATACGGCCCATAAGGTTCAAGGGTAATGTATTCCAAGAAGAGCATTTGGCCCACAATTGTGTCATGACCGGACTTACATTGAGTTCCCTATATTCCGTCAGATCCCTCCTGACCTGGACACCCAAGTACTTGAATTGGTCAACCCAAAGGAGAGGTACGGCTACATGTGCCTGAGGGTCTAGGGGGAAAATGTTGGATTTGGACCAGTTAATGCGCACTCCCGAGAACCTGCCAAATACATTGATTTCCAAGGCAGCAGTCAATGATTCTCCTGCGTCCTGTAGGTATAAGAGGGCATCGTCTGCATACAGGGATATCTTTTCTACCAATGGACCCACCCTCAGCCCCTCTACCCTATCCGAGTGTCTAATTATGGTGGCAAGGGGTTCAAGAGCCAAGGCGAATAGGGCTGGGGATAGAGGGCATCCCTGCCGGGTGCCCCTGTGCAGAGGGAAGGGAGCAGAGATCCTATCGTTAGTACGAATACGAGCTCTGGGCGTCTGATAGAGCATGCGCAGCCACCTAAGGAACCGAGGTCCGAACCCATATCTGCCCAGAGTCTCCCACAGGAATACCCACTCCACCGAGTCAAATGCCTTCTCGGCGTCCAGGGAGGCAATGACTCGCCTGCCACTGTTCTCATGAGCAACTGACATGTTGAGAAAGAGGCGGCGGAGATTTATATCAGTGCCCTTACCTGGCATGAACCCGGTCTGATCCGGATGAACCACCTCCCCAAGGGCCGACGACAACCTATTGGCCAGTAGTTTGGCCAATATTTTAGAATCCACATTTAGGAGAGAGATCGGCCTGTACGAGGAGCAGTCCTCCGGATCTTTTTTTGAAAACATATTTTGCTGTAATTTAATAAACCATTTTTGATATATATAATTTTCCGTAAATCCAATTTGTCCACTATGCCTGTAGTAGCCATCTTTTTGCCATATAGGAATGCCGCCTCTTGAGTGGTGCCCTATATAGAAAATCTCTTTTTTCTATATGCTTACTATCGGCTATGGTACTAGCCTCTCAAACATATGAGGAGTGACATAAGGAGGAATGGTAGAATCATTTATTTTAATTTTCTGCTTCTCATTCCTAGAGGTGATATATGAATACGGTCAGTGTTCTATCGTTTTTGAGGTAACGGTAAGCCCAACAAAAACTAGCAGCTCCTATGGGGGTCAGTGCTACAATTACAAGGAATTTATTGCTGCTTGTGTCCCCATTGAAGAGATCTACTCTCACTTCCTGCCTTAGTGACCACACAGGAAATACTCTTTTACAATACCGGCCAGGGGGAGGCAGTAAAAACAAGCAGCTGAGCCGCGGTTTTACCACTCATTGGCTGAGGATTCTAACATTACATGTTTTCCTTTATGGCTGCAGCAGTTTTAACTTGGGCTGCAGAGTTTGACAGGTGACACCACCTGTTGGCCTCATCCATTGAGATGTAACGTCAACAGGATCAGAGGTGCCGTCCTTGTTGTCTTGGATCATACATTCCGCAGACATACCACTCAAGGCTCTCCACCCGCTTCTTCACTGACAAATGGGTGCTGGTTCCACATGGTCCATGACTCGCTGCCATTTTTAACTTTAGAGACAAGAATAAGTCGCTCTCCTTCTAAAAGCCCAAAGTAGATTTTTTTTTTTATAGTTATTCAGTAGTGTATTACTCCTGGTACATGACCTCACAACTGCAGACACAATAAAACCACTGCCTGATATTTTCAGTAGTACAAAAATTAATCTGTTTTTTCTCCTACTCCTGTTTTTGGCCACGCCCACTTTTCTCAGAAGCTGCTGCATACAGGCAGTTGACAGAGGCAAAATGGCAGTACATTCAAATGGCAAATGCTGTCATTGACTGAAAGAGCAAGAAATGCCAGAAAAAAAAAAAACAGATTGTACTGGAACAATAAGAATATATATATATTTAGATATGTGTGTGTGTATATATATATATATATATATATATATATATTGGGATGCCTGTCTTTATACACACATTACACACACAGTCGCATTTTTACCATCCTCCCAAACCACTTCTCTTAAGCTGCGAGGGCAGCTGTATGGGGCTAAGCACATGCCACAGACATAATGCTTTTTATCGCCTACCAGTAAAGATTATCCTTTCTGTCCAATTCAATGGGCTGTGCCAACAGCTTAAAGTAACCCAATCAAGTGAATGCGGCCATGCTGCAACAGCCCCACAATTGCATGCAATGCGCATGGTTAGGGCACAGTGGATTGGTCTTTTAACAGGTCATTCTTAGGAGGGCCAATGCAATCATAAACTATCCCTTACAGTGGACCTCCCCATTGTACATGGTGGAGGTTGGAGTGTGAACGTGGCTTGGAGTCAGCTTGCAGGGAAGGTTCCCTCGGACCAGTCACATGGTTTGAGAGAGCCTGCTGGAGCGAGGAGAAGGTAAGTAATACAGAAACCCCCCCCCCAGCATTTAAACCTTTCGTGTGGGGAGGACCCACTGCAAGGGTGTTTTTTTGTTGTGCCATAAATGAAGGGTGTGAATAAGGTTCAGGAGGGTAGTATTTTCGATACGTAGCTAAGCACAGTTTTTATACAGTTTAAGTGTTACTAAACCCAGTAATATGAAACTAGTTCATCCCCCCCAGTACCCACAGCTTATAAATATTCTTTTTACATTCAAATACTGCCACTATATACCTTTTTGGCTGATCTGCATACCATGGTCACGTGATAAACTGCAGGGTCTGCCTGAGTGCTGAGTGTTCAGGTAGGAGGAGATTTCCACTACAGCCTGTGTCAATATGCACTATATTACTAAAAGTACTAGGATGCCTGCCTTTACATGCACATGAACTTTAATGGCATCCCAGTCTTAGTTCGTAGGGTTCAATATTGAGTTGGCCCACCCTTTGCAGCTATAACAGCTTCAACTCTTCTGGGAAGGCTGTCCACAAGGTTTAGGAGAGTGTCTATGGGAATGTTTGACCATTCTTCCAGAAGAGCATATGTGAGGTCAGGCACTAATGTTGGACGCGAAGGGCTGGCTCGCAGTCTCCGCTCAAATTCATCCCAAAGGGGTTCTATCAGGTGCAGGCCAGTCAAGTTCCTCCACCCCAAACTCGCTCATCCATGTCTTTATGGACTTTGCTTTGTGCACTGGTGCACAGTTGTGCTGGAACAGGAAGGGGTCATCCCCAAACTGTTCCCACAGAGTTGGGAGCATGAAAATGTCCAAAATTTCTTGGTATGCTGACGCCTTAAGTGTTCCCTTCACTGGAGTTAAGGTGCCAGCCCAACCCCACACCATAATCTCCCCTCCACCAAATTATTTGGCAATTAGAAGGAGCTGAAGCTCTTAGCGTGTAGCCGATTCCATCCAGCCGCTCCCCGCCTCTGATGACATCACTTCTGGCGCGCAGACTTAATAGTGGCCATAGAAGGCTCCACACTACTCCTCTCTCTGCAGTGGTTCCCTGGCGAGATGCGGGGTTTTTTTTTTACTTTCAATACATTTTTATTAAGTTGAACAAAGCATACAAAACATGGGCGTACAGAGTAAATCGCCCAGTATCGGTCATGTTACAATAATAAGAAAAAGATAAACATGAAGAACTGAGCTTGAGTGAATATAACTAGCACATATCCGAAGACCAGGTGAAAACTGGTGTAGCAGTGAGGAGGAATTCGCTGGAATCCCCAAATGGGGAGTTGCTTCTAGAAGAGGGGTATCAATTGGTTGAAGGATAATCAAAAGAAGAGAGCTGGCCCTGGGCACCCCCAGTGGGAGCAAACTGTGCCCCGAGCCATCTCTCCCAAGATCCTACCCCCATAGCTGTTAGAGTCTCAGGGGTGAGGATAAGTGGGCGACCACCACGTCTGTATGGGTGGAGGCCCCTCAGTAGGAAGTGTGTTGGCTAATTCCACCTGTGCTTTTCTAACAACATCCTCAAGCAAACTTGCAGGACAGCTGGTACTAACAGGGCTGTCGTGAGAGAGATAGAAAAGTAAGAAAGAAGAAGGGAAAGCCAGAAAGAGGGGAAGGGGGTAGGAGGGGGTGTGCCTCATTTCAGAGAGTTGTCCGGGGGAACTCCCGGAATAAGGGATATTCCACAGTGAGACGCCCATGGTTCCCATATAGCTTCAAACTTTTGGGTTGTATCCAGTAGTATACTGGCTAACTTCTCCTGGGCCATTATCCATGAGATCTTATGGACTATCGCTCGGAAGGCGATCTTCGGGCGTTTCTAAGCTCCAGCAATGGTTAGTTTAGCTCCAAGCAGAATAAAGTGAATCAGCCTTTGATTGGGTTTGGAAACATTGGTAATATTTGCATTTAAGAGTGCAACTGCTGCAGTCCTAGGAACTGAACATTTTGTGACCTTGGTGATTAAAGTGAATATTTTTGACCACAGCGGCCTAATTCTGGGACATTCCCACCAAATGTGTACCATGGTTCCCCTCAGCTGACACCCCCTGAAACAGCAGGGGTCCGCTGAGGGGAATATCGCTGCCAATCTGGATGGGGTCATGTACCATCTCATGAGTACTTTAATGTTTGCTTCCATTAGAGAAGTATTGAGTATACCTCTAAAGGCTTTAGAACCTGCTTGGTGCCAAGTATCCAAATCCCAAACTTGTTGGAGGTCAGCCTCCCATTCAGACATGTAAGTGGATTTACCAGTTGGTTGTGTGAGCGACGAGTATATGACCGATATGCCGCCCCTCTGGCCCCCGGCTTGGCCACACCACAGTTCATAGTCAGTGAAATTGGGAGGCAAGGGTTTTTCCGTCCAAAGCTTGTGTAGGAAGTGGGATATTTGACCGAACCTGAACTTCTCGGAGGTTGGCATTTCTAGTTTATGGGTACAGAAATTCTGGGTAAGAGGTCCTTTACTCGTGAAATAGTGTCCAATGCGGTACAGTCCGTTATCTAGCCACCACTGAAATGCCTTAATGACCATCCCGGGAGGGAAGTCCGGGTTATGAAAGATGTGGGAGAGAGGTCGTGCCCTGGAGACAAGGGTCTGAGCTTTACGGATACCATCCCAGAGAGTATAAGAATGTGAGAGGGAGGGGGATAGAATCGCTGGCCTTTGTTTTTGTGGGCACCACAGTAGATAGTCTAGAGTGTACTGGGGTACTGCTTGCCTTTCAATATTGACCCAGTCTGTTTTTTCAGATGTTGAGTATACCGTGGAAAATTGGGCTAACCTAGCCGCCTGATAGTATTTAAGGAGAGACGGTAATCCTAGTCCCCCCTTTTTCCTATGAAGGTATTGTGACGGACCTCGTACTCAAGATGTCCGCCGTAAATGCTTCCTCCGTCCGGTACCACACAATCCAAGAGCCCTTAGCTCACCCAGTCACCAGACAACACCAGTGTAGGCTACATCAGGAATGAATCTTTATTTGACATGTCACACTTATATACAGCTAGATGACTAAAGCTTAACCTAATTAGCATGAGCTAATTATCTTAATCAACACTGGGCTCCTTCATTCAATTGCAGGGTTAATTAGCACACACAACAATAGGTGAAACACTTCTACAAGCCAGACTATACTCAATTACATAACACAGGTGGCTGGAGTTCATGAGTCATGACATTAGCGTCTCTTGCTAATATGCCAAATACACATACAGATTCTATGTGTATTGGGGGCCAGCATGGACCTGAATCCAAGTATCACCAGCTCAGGGGTCCCAGGCTTGCAGCTCAAAGAGCACTGTTTCCCCAAATGCCAGGGCCCATAATCGTAAGGCAACAGGCTCGCACTCAGTCCCCTCCAACAGCCCGTGTCCCGGCTAGGTCCGTCACATTTCTCCCCTTTCGGCAGGAGACTAACACAGGAGGAGACCCCAGACGGGTTGACTCCGAAGTTAGTCAGTGGTTCCAGTCCTCTACTGCCTGTACCCACACAGTACCCCAAACAAATTGTTCCAAACAGAGCACGACTCACCCAGCCAACTTCTGCCTCTCTCATAGAACATATCCGCCGCTGGGGAGAGGCCTGGACTGGCCCTTCTCCCTGGAGTCTTTTCAGCCGCTGGAGAGAAGACAGGGTGACTGGGCTCACTCCATCCTGCTGTTGGGGATCTGGGCCGACCGCCCAGCATCCCTGGGTTATACTGGTGGAGACTGCAGTCCCATCCCCCTTTACAGGAAATCTGCCCTCTGTTAGTTGTGGGCAGAGGCCAGCAGCACTTTGTTCCGTTGCCAGCAGTTCAGGTGGGTGTAGGAGCTTCCCTACATCATCTCCTCCAGCTAACTGTTGGGGAGAGAGGCCGACTGCCCCGGCTTCCTGGAACTCCACGGTTGTTGCTGGTGCTGGACAGAGGTGGGTAGCACTCTGCCCTGTTGCCAGCACTTCTGCTGGGGACTCCACATCCTCCGCTCTGGCAAACCATTGGGGCAGGAGGCTGGCTTCCTTTTCCATTCCCTCATCTGGCTGCTGGGACAACATGTCTCTGGTACTGTCTTCCAGGTGCACAAATCTTTGCTGGGGAGGAAAGATCGCTTTCTCCACCCTGGCCAACTGTTGGGGAGGGACGACAAACACCTCCTCTCCCTTCTCCCCCTGTATCTGCTGCTGGGAAGTGATTGCCACCTTCTCACCCTGAGCCTCCATAACTGCCACCGGTGTGGGGCAGAGGTCTTGGACCCTCTGTCCGGTGACCTGCGCTTCAGCTGGAGAAGTTCCTTGTAACTCCACGGATACTGCCGTTGGTGCTGGGCAGAGCTCAGTGAAGTTTGGCCCTAATACCAGCTCTTCTGATGGAGGCTCATGAGGTTGTTTTTCCTCAGCAGAAAAGTCTATTAAATCCCCAGTCTCTACAACTGATGGCTGGGGATAGAGGTTCACCACCTGTCCGTGGAACCTAGAAGATGCCATCGGTGCTGGGCAGAGGTTAGCAGAGCTCTGCCCTGTTGTCAGCACTTCCTGCATCCGCCATAAGACCTCCGCGTCCATAGCTGCGGGGGCAGGTGGGCAAAGCACTCTGTTACTATGCCACATCGCCGACTCTTCAGCCAGGATTTCAGAGCTGTCTGCTGGTATTTCCTCATAGTCCCAGGCAAAGGGAGCCCCACCCTGCTGCTGAGCAGTGTCTAGCAGCTGTATGTAGGCGATCTCAAGCTCCCATTCCTGAGCGGCCAGGAACTCCAAATCTTCCTGTGCCCAGAGCACTTCCGAGACGTTCAATCTTTGCTCTCTGTGCTCCATTATTTCCTCCAAACGCCACTCCAGATCACTCCCAAATTCGGGGTCCTCGGACAGCCTCCAGTACAACAATCCCAGGCCATTATAATCAAAGCCTTCCGTGGGCCTGTCATCCGCTGTCCACGGGCACACTTGGGCTACATACCACCGGAGGGCTCTGTAGCTCTCGTCCAAACGCATTTCTGCCCGGATCAGCCTGCTTAACTCAGCTGTCCACTCCTGCTTCGGTTGTTCCCCCAATAACAACATTCGTACTTCATACTGCGACCAGTACCTTACATGGATGGAGGGGAGAACTTTTCCCTGGTGTCGCTGCTCACAGGCTAGCGCTTCTTTCCAGAGTTGTAGGCGAACAGAATCATACCATCCCAGCAGGACCTGCACCGATACTGGTCCTCTGTGCTGTATCCGCATCTCTCGCAACCTCCTTCCGAATTCCTCTTCCATGACGTATCTGTGCCTCTGCTATCCGGGCCTTGGATCCAGGTGATGGTTTGGATGTGTTCACGACAAGGAAGCACGATCCCACCGCTGCCAGCCAATTGTGACGGACCTCGTACCCAAGATGTCCGCCTTAAATGCTTCCTCCGTCCGGTACCACACAATCCAAGAGCCCTTAGCTCACCCAGTCACCAGACAACACCAGTGTAGGCTACATCAGGAATGAATCTTTATTTGACATGTCACACTTATATACAGCTAGATGACTAAAGCTTAACCTAATTAGCATGAGCTAATTATCTTAATCAACACTGGGCTCCTTCATTCAATTGCAGGGTTAATTAGCACACACAACAATAGGTGAAACACTTCTACAAGCCAGACTATACTCAATTACATAACACAGGTGGCTGGAGTTCATGAGTCATGACATTAGCGTCTCTTGCTAATATGCCAAATACACATACAGATTCTATGTGTATTGGGGGCCAGCATGGACCTGAATCCAAGTATCACCAGCTCAGGGGTCCCAGGCTTGCAGCTCAAAGAGCACTGTTTCCCCAAATGCCAGGGCCCATAATCGTAAGGCAACAGGCTCGCACTCAGTCCCCTCCAACAGCCCGTGTCCCGGCTAGGTCCGTCACAGGTATAGAGTGTGTTGGGGGATTCTATATCCCGATTTCCCCCAGATAAATTTCAGGATTTTACTTTGTAGGGGCTTGAGTTGATCTTTTCGAATAGATATTGGGAGGGACCTAAAGAAGTAAAGGATTCTAGGGAGTAGGGTCATTTTGATGGAGTTGACTCTGCCTATCCAGGAGAGCTCATATTGTGACCACATTTTCAGATCGGCTGCTAGTTTTTGAAATAGCGGGGGGTAATTTTTATTGTATAAGGATTCTATTCTGTCTGTGAGGGATATCCCCAAATATTTGATGTAGCCTGTTCCCCAAAGGAATTGGAAGGATTTTTGAAGCAGGGTAACCATGGAGGGTGGGAGAGAGATGTTTAGTGCCTGTGATTTAGAGTAATTCACCCTTAATCCCGATATTCTAGAGAAGTCTGTGAGTGTTTTAAATAGGTTCGGGAGGGAAGTGATGAGAGACGTCAAAAATATGAGCATGTCGTCTGCGAAAAGGCCGCATTGGTGAGTATGATCTCCGCATTTGACCCCTTGGATATCTGGGTTGATTCGTACTGCTATGGCTAGTGTTTCAATTGCTAAGGCAAATATAATCGGGGATAATGGGCAGCCTTGTCTAGTCCCACTGGCAATGTCAATGGGATTGGAGTAATGTCCCTGTATGCGTATTTGGGCCTTGGGTTGTGAGTATAGGGAGTGTGAATAAAAATAAAAATACTTAAGCGCTAGTGAGGATTAAAATCAGGAGACCATTAATGTATTAAGATGGCCAAATGATATAGCTGCAAACCCATAAAAAAGTGTTCCCACACGTGAGTGATATATTAAAAGTACACAAATAAATGTGTGATGAGTGTGCTTGTATCAACCTTATAACAAAATTCGATAGACCTGTACAACACTTTGTATATATGGTATATAAACCGTGAAATGTGAACGTGATGTATATAAAACCGTGTAGTGCGGTGGTTTAAAATGTGTGTTTAAACCCCAAGTGGTCTTTTAGATAGAGGATTGGTTAATTGACATAAATCTGTCAAATTGATCCTGTTGGAAAGAAAACATCCTTTGATGATTATCCTTGATTGGTTGAATGGGGCACTTAAGTCGTTGCGGTTGCTGTTAATAGGTGTCAGTTACCTATTGCTCAATATAGAGCTAGTGCCAATAAATTAACAAAAAATTATTTAAGTATATTGAAATGAATGAGGTTAAATATTAGCCGCTGTAGTGATTGATATACAGCCGCCAATTCTCAATTTAGTGAAAATACTCCTATGCAGTACCTAAATTCCTCCCAGGCTAGATTGTTACTTTGTATTGCATGCCATAAAGGAGATTAAATACAGGAAGTTGCTGCTCAAAGTAAGAATGACACACAGAAAAAAGAAAAGAAATAAGCTGTCACTTTCCTTTTTGTGCTGCTGACACCTCCAGGTGGTTTCGTCTTCTATCCTTTGCGCTGTTCTTACAGATACTTCCAATCAGTTTGCATATAGGGAAAGAAAGAAATATACACCATTGCGCAGTACTACCGAAAAAGATGTGTGTGTGCTGTAGCCTGTGAGCGGTGATCTACTCACATGCACCCGGTAATGGTAATGCGGTAGCCGAACACTTGTCAGGCTTTGTTTCAGGGCTGGATGCCCTGCTGGTCCACACTCTGCGTTCTGCGGTGACGTCACTAGTTTCACATTTCACGGTTTATATACCATATATACAAAGTGTTGTACAGGTCTATCGAATTTTGTTATAAGGTTGATACAAGCGCACTCATCACACATTTATTTGTGTACTTTTAGTATAGGGAGTGTATCACCCCTCTGAAGCGAGGGCCGAAGCCCCATCGCTCCAGGAGGGGGAACAAATAAGACCATGACACTGAGTCGAATGCCTTTTGAAGGTCCAGTGCCAACAGGAATCCCTGTTGTGCTGGCCCCCCATCCCAATTAGATTGAAGAATGGATACGATATCTATCGCCCTCCTAATTTGGTCAGGGCCTTGCCTGCCAGGTATGAACCCCACCTGGTCTTTGTGTATATATTTGCTGATGAAGGACGATAGACGTACCGCCATTATTTTTGTGAGTATTTTGAGATCTGAGTTGATGAGAGAGATGGGTCGGTAGTTTCCTACTTCTTCTGGGTTCTTATCAGGTTTAGGAATGACCGTAATATAGGCTGTATTCAGTTGAGGGTCTAGGGGATTGCCTTGAGTCAAGTGGTTAAAGAATTTTGTCATATGTGGGACTGGGGATTCTTTGAAGGTCTTATAATAGGGAGCCGACTGATGGGCTTTTTTTACACCTTCATCTTGTAAGTGTATTTTACTTTGCCTCCCTTGAGGGTCCATATGTGTTGTCTTCTTTTGTCGTTTTCTTTTACCTAAAAATCAGGGACAGTTAGGTGCTATGCCACTATGGGATTATGGGAGAATTCTCACCCATGCAAGGTGAGAATTTCTGGTGTAGTCCGGTCAGAGAGAGCTGATTTACAGCACTCTCTGGATTGGTAAGTTCTCATTTGGGACCCGAAATTCAGAGTCTCAGAGAGACCTTTTGTGGGAAAGAGCCTCCCAACTCTAAATACAGGGACTTTGGGCCCAAAAGGGTTAACCACTCTGCAGCAGACGGAAAAGGAGCAGGAGACAGTCAGCAGGTGTCTGTGATGCAGAGTGGATTGGTTCACAGCTATGAGCAAGTGTTAGCTATCTGGATATATTCACCTCTGTAACATTTCCAAAATACCCTTCTTTTTAACCATTGACACCACTAAGCAACTTAGTCACTCCCTTGTTTTTTCTCACCTTGACTATTGTAACTCCCTCCTTATTGGTCTACCTCTCTGCAAGCTATCCCCTATCCAGTCCATCATGAATACTGCTGCCAGACTCATCCACCTTACCAACTGTTCAGTTTCTGTCAAATTTCTCTGCCAATCCCTCCACTGGCTTCCCATTGCCCAACAAATAAAATTCAAAACACTAACAATAACATACAGCCATTTACAACTCTGCCCTGAGCTACATCACCAGTCTTGTCTCCAGAACTTCTCTAGAGCCTCTCCTATCCTCTGGAACTCACTGCCCCAATCTGTCTGGTTATCTCCTACTCTGGCCACTTTTAGGTGATCCCTGAAACCACATCTCTTCAGGGAGGCCTATCATGACTTCAGCTAACAACCACATCTTTTTTTTTTTTGCATAAAGATTTTATTATAGATTTTCAAGAAACATACCGCGTACTTTAGTCAAATAGGAAAAAGGTTCAATTTGCAGTACATTATACAGTTGTACACAGATTACATATACAAAAAGTAAAAGAAAAAAAAAACGATGTGGAATACATTTGCATAACAATCAGTGTTCAAAATTGAAGAGTATAGTGGCCTCTCTATTAATTTCGTACCCAATTCCATTCTCCATATTGGCAATCTACTGGTCTAGAAATCTATCAGAACCAACTGTAGGTTGGGTCTTAAGAGCTATTCATATACCAATCGTTCAGTAAGTCAGTGATGGTCCAGAGGTCAGAGCCGACTACCCCAGTTAGCCCCCAGCTCCACAACCGTTATGTAGTAGGACTCAGGTAAAGAAAGAAAAGAGAGAGGAAGAAAAAAAAGAAAAGAGGGGGGGGAGGGAAAGCACACAGACAAGAACAGACGGAGAGGGGGTGGGGGCCCCACCAGCAACCCCCTCCATCTACTGCCAGGGAAATAGTACATCATACAGGGTCCACCATGATCACCAGATGTACCGTCAAAAAGAACAATGCATCTTGATGATAGGTCAACCGCTGTTTCATATCAATTCTTGATACAGCTGAGAATTTCTATAAGTGATCCACGCCTTCCAAGTAGCTGAGAAGCTGGAGATTCTATCTTGCGAAGTGTATATCAGCTCCTCCATCGTTGCTACGTAGTGCCCATTGTTTGAGTGAAGGAGGCAATGTGGACCTCGGTATACAAAGCCTAGCAGCGTTTATCATATGCATAGGTAACGACTTATAGTATATTTTTTTGGGTATTTTAGAGAGATGAAGGAGGTATTGTGCTGGTGAGAAGTTAGTGCTGCTTCAGTGTTTTTAGATCTTTTTGTGTCAGATGAATCTAGTATACATGATCTGACATTTGTGTCAGATCATTGTATCCGGTAAAGCATTGCATAAGGCCCCTTTCACACTGGGGCGGTTTGCAGGCGCTATTGCGCTAATAATAGCGCCTGCAAACCGACCCGAAACTGCTGTTGCTGTGTCTTCAGTGTGAAAGCCAGAGGGCTTTCACACTGAAGCGGTGTGCTTGCAGGACGCTGGAAAATGTCCTGCAACCCGCATCATTTTTAGCTCGCTGTAGGAACGGTATATTTACCGCTCCTATAGCGCCCGTTCCCATTGAAAACAATGGGGCAGCGCTCCTAACCCGCCCGCAAAACGCCGCTGCAGCGGCGGTTTGCGGGCGGTATTAACCCTTTTTCGGACGCTCGCTGGGGGTAAAACCACCCTGCTAGCGGCCGAAATGCGCCGCTAAAACGACGGTAAAGCGGCGCTAAATATAGCGCTGCTTTACCGCCAGCGCCCCCAACGCCCCAGTGTGAAAGTAGCCTTAGTGTCAAATGCTCAATATTGACAATTACATTAAGTTTATGCAAAGAGTCAATATTTGCAGTGTTGAGTTGAGTTGACCCTTCTTTTTCAAGACCTCTGCTGAAATTTTCCCTGGGCCTGACATTCATGGCATCACTGGCATGTTGTCATTGTCAATCAGCTTCTGTGCCACTGCCAGTGCCACATCCTGATTCCTGACTGATCTGGCACCGGTTCTGCACTGGCAGTGGCACTGCCCATTCTTGCATAATCAATGCTTGCAGCTTGTCAGAATTTGTGTTTTTTTTTTGGTTCCCGCACCAGCTTCTTGAGTTCGGATTGACCATGACCACCAGTCAGGTTAGGAGAAGTTGTTCTCGGAGCCTGAGGATGTTTTTGTACCATTTATTCATGGCTGTGTTCTTCTTAGGCAAAATTGCGAGTGGGCCCACCACTCCCTTGGCTGAGAAGCAGCCAACCGCACACATGAATGGTCTCAGGATGCTTTACCATTGGCATGACAGTCACGCAAAATGTTTCTATTTTTTTTGGGGGGGGGGGTTTGGTATTCTTTCGTTACCCTTTTGTGAAAACAGCAATATTCTTGACAAAACGTTTTTACTTAAATAAAGACGTTATATAACGACTAAATCTGTGTCTGTAGTGCATCAAACCTAACCATTAAAAACAACATGTTTGATTTTTCACTCCAGCAGCAGTATATAATGAGTTTGGAAATTGTAGAGAAATGCTTAAATAATGCATTACAATTTAACTACACCCATTAGATTTTAGACATCTAAAAGTCTACTAAAATGAACTGGAGATTTAGTCGACTAAATACGATTAAAACTAAAACACTTGCAGAAGACTAAAATAGGACTAAAACTAAAATCCCATTTTAGTCCTAAGACTAAGACTAAAACTAAATCAAAATTTGCTGCCAAAATTAACACTGCAGCCAATGGGCAGGGATTTTCTTAGGTCCCTTGGCCTGCTGGGAGAGCCTAGTTATTTGGGTAAGGTCAGGTGATCGTGGTTCTGTGCCACCTGGATGGCTGTCTGGGTGGACGTGGGTTTGGCTGCTAGGTCAGAGCCTGAGACCCATCCTGGGGACATGTGGCCGCTAGGCTGTCTGAGGGCCCATCCATAAGCAATAAAGCAGCGTAGGGTTGGGATTGTGGCTTGCAGTCCAACCAGAAGTGACGGTTCTGCCAGCCGGACAACCTGTCGTGGTCAGAGGTAGAGGGGAAGCTGTCACCACTAAGGGACCATCTACCTTACTACCAGGGGCCACTGTGAGTAGCTGAAGCAAGTACCAGAGCAGTATTCTCACCAACCCGAGGATGGTGAAGAATTTGGAAACTTCAGCAAATGTCAAGCCAGGGACCCAGCCAGTGGAGGTGACACTTGCAGAGCAACATTGTGTGTTAAGCCAGGGCCTGAGCAGGCCAGTGGAGTGACGCTTGAGGAGTATCTGTGAGTGCCAAGCTAGGGACCCAGCAGGGATGCGGGGAAGATACTGAATGAGAAGATTGTAAGAGCTCAGGGGATCCAGTGGCAGTGGATCAGCAAGTCTAGAGAAAGACTGGGAGCTCAGTTGAGTGACGATCTACAATAGGAGATTGTAGAAGAAGTGAAGAAATTCATTGCAACTTTTGTTACTAACTGTTTTAGGATTGTTGCCTTAGGAGACAGTGGTCCTACTCAGGCAGATGTGATGTCTACCTATAGAAGTCTCGGAGTCTGCTAAATTAACATTGCAACTACTAAAGGGTGTCTTGGCCCCATCCCTCTCTCCCACAGTTCTGTTAAAGAGACAATAAATCTCTTTGCATTCAAGAAGTGTCTGGTGCCCATTATTCTACCTTGCATTCCACCCATCATGCCTGGTAACCCACTTTACACAGAAGGATGTAAGCTGTCCCTAACTCTGGAGGTCACCATTAGGCCCGGAGAGGGCCGGGACTTGGCTACATAATGATATAATAATAATATCTTTGCAGGTGCAGACAGCAGATCTGTGACTGTTGGATTGAAGTAAGTACGCTTCTGTGGAAGGGTGGTTAGGTTAGGTCAGGGGTAGTGGAGAAAAAGATAAGTGCAGTTATCCTTTTAAATTCTCTGTGTTGCCTTTCAATTGCAAGATATGTGTTTTTCAATCTGTCCTCGTCCTTATATGAAGCAGGCAAAGTGCCCAAACAGTTCTACAAAGCGTTGTCATCGATCATCCTCAGAACTGCTTGACGGGCTGCTGTGCGGCGCAAAATGTTCTTCATTTGCCAGGACGGGAATGGCTGAGCGAATTTCACACCGTACAATAAAATAATAAATCCCCCATCGTCAGGCCTGTGACACCCCATCTGTACAGCTGTAGAGGGATCATGTGAGATTTGACAAGAGTCAGTCTGGAGATTGCGGACATCGATTTCCCCGCCGCATCAGATGAGATAGCCGTGAGCAAATCAACCTGTGGAGTTTGCTAAACAAAGATAAACGCTGTGTAAGGCGACAGAAGCAGCTGCCGGGTAGCTCAGTGTGGATGTTGGCAGATTAGGAGGCTTAATTGGAAATTACACTCTGTTTGTTTTTTTGCTCTTTGGTCAAATACAACATGGAAGACAGGTTATTGAAGTGAGCCTTACACCATGGGAAGAAGAGTACGGCATTATGGGGCATTTTTTTTTTTTTTTTCGGGAGACCCTGTCACAGCCTCTAATGTTTTCAGCTTATTACAACAGGAAGAAGTGTGAAATAAATATACCCACCAACCATACCTCTACTTTCACAAAATTGCGTCTATTTTTACAGCTAAAACATTTATTGATGCTGAAATCGACACTTCCGGGAGTGTCGGATTGTCATCCACTATGACACTACTCTTTTTCTCTCTATAATATAAATTCAAATGAGCTTGATTGTCCGTACCAAATTCATTTTAGCATTGCCAAAGCAATTAAAGAAGTACTCAACAGTCCCCCCCCCCCCCCCCGTGTTTTTTTCCCCATTTACCTGTATTCCTGGATTTTCTTTTAAACTACATACAGGCAACCAACTCCACTTTCACTCTGTGTCCATTCCGTGGCCTCCTTGAAGATGTAATGAAAGTACACCAGGACTGGAGGCTGCAGGACCAGGTATACATCATTCTGGCCTAGGCCGGAATGGCAATAGGGAGTAAGGCCAAAAAAGAAAAAAAAAAGTAAAATATAGAAAAATTTCCTTCATTTCTGCTTGGAGGGGAGGGAATGTAAAGTGGAACTAATGCCGTGTACACACGAGCGGAATTTCCGAAATAAAAAGTCAGACGGGAGCTTTTCATCGTATATTCCGATCGTGTGTATGCCCCATCGGACTTTTTACTTCAAAAATTCTGACGGACCTAGAAAGAGAACATGTTCTAAATTTTTCTGACGGAACCAATTCCTATCGGGAAAACCGCTCGTCTGTATGCTGTTCCGATGTACCAAAAACTACGCATGCTCTGAAGCAAGTACGAGACGGAAACTATTGGCTACTGGCTATCGCACTTCCTTTTTCTAGTCCCGTCGTACGTGTTGTATGTCACCATGTTCTAGACAGTCGGACTTTGATGTGACCGTGTGTAGGCAAGACCACTTGAGCAGAATTCTGTCGGAATTCCGTCTGAGAAACCTTTAGAGTTTATTCGGACGGCAAAACCGCTAGTGTGTACGCGGCATAACTCCCTTTTGGGCGATAAGTTCTGCTTTAAAGCGGATCTTCACTCACTGTATCTGAGCACCACAAACCAAAAAAAACTATTTAATTCATTTTTAATATTTATAGCAAACTCCCCATCCATCCATGACTCCATGCTTTGTTTTATTGAGAAATAACTTTAAAAAACAACCCCCTAACATTTCTGGCCATGGCCATCTTGAATAAAGGCAAATGATTCATGTAACATTTACTCCATGGAATCCATCTGCCCTTAGTTCAAACATGCATGCAGGAGAGTTTGCTTAGCTAAGAAAACCCCTCCTCCTCTCCTCCCCTCCTGAAGACTCCTGGGATGTATGACATCAGTTTCCTAGGAAAGAAACCAGGAAGTAACTAAAGAAATGTACCCTAAATATATTTTTTTTTAAAACAAGTAAATAGGATATACTTTCCTATATATTCACTAATTCTATGTTGATTGGGAAAGTGAAATTCTACTTTAAGGCCTCATGAACTCTCCTCTATGTTATCTTATCAGTACATGTATACAGGGTCATTTAAAGTTATTTCTAGGCAGTTCAGTTTAGAAGCATTTTTTGTAATGCAAAAAAATGGGTTCAGACGGATGTTTAGAGGCATTTGAAACGCCAAATGCCTGTAACAGCTTGTAAACACAGCTAAACGCGGTAGCAGGGTTTTGTTTACAGACATTTTTCATTTTACAAATGCTTCTAGACGCAAACGCGGCTAAACGCAGCATGTAAACGCGGCATTTATAAACGCGGCTAAACGGACATTTTTAGACGCCGGTTTCTAGCTGTCAAGTTAAATTGTTCAGGAGAGGTTAAGCAACGTCCTGTGTACATGAAGCCTAAGGAGTTAGTAAGGGTTGAATGGGATGGGAGTCGAAGTAAAGTCTCCTAGGACAATATTAGGGGTAAAGGACAGTATAAAAGGAGTTAGTCTGGAAGGTTTAATAAATAAGGAGTATAGGGGGCTAGTCTAGGTTGGGGGTGGATCTAAACCCCCCTATCCTTTTAAGCAAAAGAAGATGCCACCTTGACCCTTGTTTGGTCTGCAGTTGCCATAGTGCTTCACATGTGATCAGTTATGACACCAGCTATTTGATGGCTTGACAGTTTAATTAAGAGTACAAGCAAATGTGACAGTTATCATTCATGGTATGCGGTTCAATGTTTTGGGAAATCATTAAATCAGTGGATTTATTTGTGCTTTAAGACCACTGTTTCTAAAGTCCCTCTCAGTCTGTGACATACTATAACATATATTATCTCACAGAA
This sequence comes from Lithobates sylvaticus, assembly GCA_028564925.1. Classification (NCBI taxonomy): domain Eukaryota; kingdom Metazoa; phylum Chordata; class Amphibia; order Anura; family Ranidae; genus Lithobates; species Lithobates sylvaticus. Next base: position 51,376,633 of record CM053036.1, on the reverse strand, counting down.
GTGAGTACACCCCTCCCATTTTTGTAAATATTTTATTATAATCATGTGACAACACTGAATAAATGACACTTTTCTACAATGTAAAGTGAGTGTACAGCTTGTATAACAGTGTAAATTTGCTGTCCCTCAAAATAACTCAACACACAGCCATTAATGTCTAAACCACTGGCAACAAAAGTGTGAACACCCCTAAGTGAAAATTTCTAAATTGGGCTCAATTGGCAATATTTTCCACCCTAGTGTCATGTGGTTCGTTAGTGTTACAAGGTCTCAGGTGTGAATGGGGAGCAGGTGTGTTAAATTTATTGTTATCTCTCTCACTCTCTTATACTGGTCGGGAAGGAGGGCGTGTAACCGCTTCAGGAAGGTCGGACAATGGTAAACCTCTTCACCAGTTTAGAAGCCACAGCTATGAGTAAGCACTGTATGTAGTGTGAAATGCGTCAGTTTCTGTCCGCTCTGCTGTGGCATGTATTTTTGATCCTGTGTTTTTTTTAATAAAAGGCAATTTATTCGGAGTGCGGCAGTCCAGAAATACTTCCTATTTATCTCTTTTACTGGTCACTGGAAGTTCAACGTGGCACCTCATGGCAAAGAACTCTCTGATGATCTGAAAAAAATAATGGTTGCTCTACATAAAGATGGCCTAGGCTATAAAAAGATTGCCAAGACCCTGAAACTTAGCTGCAGCACGGTGGCCAAGACCATACAGCGGTTTAACAGGACAGGTTCCACTCAGAACAGACCTCGCCATGGTCGACCAAAGAAGTTGAGTGCACGTGCTCAGCGTCATATCCAGAGGTTGTCTTTGGGAAATAGACATATGAGTGCTGCTAGCATTGCTGCAGAGGTTGAAGGGGTGGGAGATCAGCCTGTCAGTGCTCAGACCATACGCACACACTGCATGGCTGTCGTCCCAGAAGATTATGCACAAGAAAGCCCACAAACAGTTTGCTAAAGACAAGCAGACTAAGGACATGGATTGCTGGAAACATGTCCTGTGGTCTGATGAGACCAAGATAAACTTATTTGGGTCAGATGGTGTCAAGCGTGTGTGGCGGCAACCAGGTGAGGAGTACAAAGACAAGTGTGTCTTGCCTGCAGTCAAGCATGGTGATGGGAGTGTCATGGTCTGGGGTTGCATGAGTGCTGCCGACACTGGGGAGCTACAGTTCATTGAGGGAACCATGAATGCCAACATGTACTGTGACATACTGAAGCAGAGCATGATCCCCGCCCTTCAGAGACTGGGCAGAGCAGTATTCAAACATGATAATGACCCTAAGTACACCTCCAAGATGACCACTGCCTTGCTAAATAAGCTGAGGGTAAAGGTGATGGACTGGCCAAGCATGTCTCCAGACCTAAACCCTATCGAGCATCTGCGCGGCATCCTCAAACAGAAGTTGGAGTCAGCGCAAGGTCTCTAACATCCACCAGCTCCGTGATGTTGTCATGGAGGAGTGGAAGAGGACTCCAGTGACAACCTGTTATGCTCTGGTGAACTCCATGCCCAAGAGGGTTAAGACAGTGCTGGAAAATAATGGTGGCCACACAAAATATTGACACTTTGGGCCCAATTTGGACATTTTCACTTAGGGGTGTACTAACTTTTTTTGCCAGTGGTTTAAACATTAATGGCTGTGTGTTGAGTTATTTTGAGGGCACAGAAAACTCACACTGTTATACAAGCTGTACACTCACTACTTTACATTGCAGCAAAGTGTAATTTCTTCAGTGATGTCACATGAAAAAACATAAAAAAATATTTACAAAAATGTGAGGGATGTACTCACTTTTGTGAGATACTGTATTTTGCAGTTATTTTCACCATCAGCTCCTCTTCTCCCAATAGAATGTAAGGTTAAAGAGTAAATCAATTTGTATCACCCCATCTTATGGCAACATGGCAGACCTAAATAAGGCCTTTAGGTGAGTTGCTTGCCTTTAAATCTTACTTGAAGCTAATGGTGTTAGCCAGAAGGGGGACTGGTGTAACTGTCTTCTTACGTGTCAGTTGGGTGCTATGTTATCAGGTTAGTTACGAGGATCAGCTACAAGAGCATCCTAACCTTCCTTGTCACAGCTCCAATTATGTGGTTGTATCCCTCCAGTATTAAGTGGACAGTTCTTACATTTTTGGTAACGGTTACATTGGTTGACGTGAGCTTTTTTAATGATTACATTGGTTGGCTTGACTTGAGCTGTGATGGCTGAGCTAGGTTTATGGTTACACAAAATGTAATTAATTATGATAGTTGATGGTTATCTTAATAATTTTAATTATTAGGTTATTTATAGACCAATAATACATTTGTAAATGTGTGTATGACTTTTTATTATTTATTGGTTCTGCCTTATGAAGTTTCCTCCTCTCTTCTACAGAAGTGAAGTCCGGGACGAGAGCAGTGATTCTCCATAGAAGGAAGTGTCACTCTCTGCTAAGTACCTAGGACACCATAGCATGAATTGGGCTTCATTCTCCAGGACCCCTTGGTCACACCACTGACACAGCCAACTCTACTTGAGCTTGTAGGTCGCCTGTGCCATCCTGATTCAATTTTCAGGCTGTGAGCACTCAGACTGTACAGGGTCAGAGTCTGTCTTTGGGGTCTTGAAGCGTCTCCAGTTATGGGGTCAATTTGTAGTCTCTCTTTAGTGGCTGGTATGTACCGTATTTTCCGGCGTATAAGACGACCTTTTACACTTAAAAAACATGCCCAAAAATCAGGGGTCGTCTTATACGCCGGGTATAGAATGCTGCCCGATGAATGTCAGCCCCCTGAATGTCCGCTAATACTGTATGTGGCTTCAGCTACATACAGTATACGCCGCTGAGCCAATCCCGGCTAGCGATGTATTCTATTAATGAATACAGAGCCGCTGAGCCAATCCCGGCTAGCGATGTATTCTATTAATGAATACAGAGCCTGCTTGGATTGGAGTAACAGCCTCTGCCAATCCAAGCAGGCTACATACAGTAGCCTGCTGGAATTGCCTTTGAGAGAGAGAGAGGCACGGGCTGATGATGCTTCAGCCTCTGCCAATCCAAGCAGGCGTTGTATTCATTAAAAGAATACATCGCTCAACATACTTCACTGGGTAAATCAATTCACTGATCTCCCACTACTATACATCCTGCCGTTTGCGTTTGAGATCCCAGGCACCCAAGAGGGACAGGTGAATCTGGGACATGACAGGGGGTTTATGAAATGCATTTTGGTGGACAATTCCCATAGAATGTAACCCAAAAGTGGTATAGGTTTAGTTAGTGAAAAATTCTACTATCCAGAGTTGTGGCATTTGAGGGATCTCTGTCTGTGTTATTATTGTTTGATTTCCTGTATGACATTACACAGCATGGCGGATGAGTAGTTGGCATTCTTGCCTTGTGTTTTTTAATGCTATTAATGTTTTTTTTAAATGGTGTTGCCTCAGAAGGCAGGTAGTCTTATACCGCGAGTATAGCCTAAAACCTATGTTTTCACTTGAAAAATAGGGGGTCGTCTTATACGCCCAGTCGCCTTATACGCCGGCAAATACGGTAGTTAGTTTCTTGGAGTTTCTCATTTTATTTCTCCATTCACTGATTATAATTATATCTTGTTGGTATTGTTCATTATGTCCTTTATTTAGGATGTTGCTAGGCTGCATTGTTGGGAATTATGGATGGACAAAGTGACCACTGATGGGTTGTTGCAGGATGCATGGTTTGGCCCAGTCATTGTTGGTCTAGGGCTTTATGGTGGTATGGGCTGCTAACTTATGGGTAGTCCAAGTATAATAGTGCCATTTTCTTTATTAGGAGCACCAAAGGGAACTTGCCCAGCTGAACATTTTTGTTGGGTTAGAGTTCCCTTCGGGTTGGTCTGGGTAGGTCATAGGGCCCCATAAGTCAATGCCATAAAGGAAAATTGGCATTATGGTATATTAAAAGTTTTTAAGCAGGACAAATATCAGTGATTTTCAGTGGTACAGCTGTCTATGCTGATGGCACAGAAGGTTCTAATGCAGGGGTCTCAAACTGGTGGCCTTCCAGCTGTTGCAAAACTACAAGTCCCATAAGGCATTGCAAGGAGGACAGCCCATGAGCCATTACAAGCATTAATCCCACAGGCAGAGGCATGCTGGGACTTGTAGTTTCGCAACAGCTGGAGGGCCACCAGTTTGAGACCCCTGTTCTAATGGCATATAAGGTTCTCCCTCTCTATCTCTGTAGTCTTAACCTGTCTTGAAATCTAATCTGACCTGAATTGCACTGTGCATGCACAAGATCCCTATGAACCATCACTTCACTTTATATTCATGGGTGTTGGGGCCATTGATGTCAAGATGGTGGTTCCTAGCTGCGAAGGATAGAGGTACTTTTCAACGCCAACAGCTGGCTACAGCTATTTAGGTTGGTCAATATTTAGCAGAGATGAAAAAATGCAAAAAAAACCTGGGGAGCATAATTGTCCAGGACTGCTAATAATAGGTTTATATTTACCCACATATACTTATACTTAAGATATATGTCTTTCTTTTCACCTGGTGATCCTGCTAGTAACTAATTTCCTGTCCTAGGGTGGCAACGCTCACTTTATTGTATCAATGAAGATGCAGTATAATCACCGCAGGGCAGGAAGTGTTCAAAGACTACAGAACACCCCCTCCTCTCTTGATATACATAATGTAGGGTACAGGGGTTCTAAAATCACTATAAAGCCCCATACACATGGTCGGATTTTCCGATGGATTCTGTCCTATCGGACAATGTTGTCGGAAATTCTGACCGTGTGTAGGCACCATCGGACATTTTCCATCGGATTGTCCGGCGGACAAAGTTGTATCTCCTGCTCTAAAAATTTTCCGACACACCAATTCCGATCGTGTGTAGCGAATTCCGACGGACAAAGTGCCACGCATGCTCAGATCACATTACAAGACCAAAGCTATTGGCTACTAGCCTCTACGTAGTTCCGTCGTAGGCAACAAACGTCACCACGTTCAGAATGATCGGATTTTCCAACAACTTTGTCCGACCGTGTGTACGCAACACCAGTGTCGGACTAAATCCGTCAGAAAAAATCTGATGGATTTTGTGGTCGGATTTTCCGACCGTGTGTACGGGGCATAAGAATGCAGCACAGAGAGAGCACAAGAAGTAAGAAGCTCTGAAGAGATCAACAGGTGTTATTGCGCCTTTTGAATGAAATAAATGTCTTCAGTGGTATAGTTAACAGATCAAAAAGGATCCTACAAGAGGGGTGGTAGTACATACACTTTGAAAGGAACTTCTATTTAGACACAGCTGTGGTGTTTGCTCGATAGTCTTGGGAGGTGAGTGATTGGTTTCACTGGAATGGTTTTTTAAGTCATGTTATCGTCATCTCTTACTGGAATTCAGCTCTTAACTGATCTCCAAACAATCAAAATACCACATTTCCTTCGCCTTCCACCACAGACCCGGCATGTCTTATTTACCTAAATGTGTGGTGTAAACATTGAATAGTTCCATCTCTCCTATGGCTTGGCATATGGCTGTGTGCGTGACATCAACCTCTTATAGAAGAACAGATGGTAAATATACCCCTATAGTGTCTCTCATCCCTTACAGAGAATAACTAATAAAAAAGATACAGAGATCGGAAGGCTGGATAATGATGGAAGGAATTTTTTAATAGTGTTCTTACATTTACCATGGTAACAAGTAATAAATAGAGATCAGATTTTCTTTTTTTCATTATTTTTAGTTTAACTACAAGCATTACGATTTGCAATATTATACAAACTAATAAGAATGTAATAAGTATGGTCTTGAGGAAAGAAGGAAATATGGGGCATAACTGAGACTTTTAAAAAAACTCCCGACACAAAAAAAAAAAAAACCCTAATGCCGCGTACACACGGTCAGAATTTCGGCCAGCAAAAGACCGATGAGAGCTTTTCGTCGCAAAATGCGACTGTGTGTAGGCTCCATCGGACTTTTGCTGGCGGAATTTCGGCCAGCAAAAGATTGAGAGCTTTTTTCTCAATTTTTCCGACGGAAAAAGTTTCTATCGGAAATTCTGATCGTCTGTGGCAATTCCGATGCTCAAAATTCCTACGCATGCTCAGAAACAAATTGACGCATGCTCAGAAGCATTGAACTTCATTTACGCGGCTCGTTGTAGTGTTGTATGTCACCGCGTTCTTGACGGTCGGAATTTGGTGTGACCGTGTGTAGGCAACACAAGCTTGAGTGGAAGTTCATCGGAATTCCGTCGTAAAAACCATCCAAGGCTTTTCCGTCGAGAATTCCGATCGTGTGTACGCGGCATAAGACTTCCTTTCACATTAAGCAGTTTTCAGGCGTTTCAGCGATAGAAATAGCGCATGTAAATCGCCTGAAAACTGCCTCCCATTCATTAAAATGGGTGCTTTCACACCCGGGCGGTGCGCTTGCGGGACGTTTGGAAAAGTCCTGCAAGCAGCATCTTTGGGGTGGTTTGGGAGCGCTGTATACAACGCCAAGCACTCCCAAAACTCCCCTGCCCATTGCAATGAATGAGCAGCGAAGCGCCGCAATGCAGGAGTTTTTAACCCCTTCTTTGGGTTTAACGCTAACAGCCAAAAAGCGCCGCTTAAACAGCGCCACTATATTGAGCAGCGATTTAGCGCTAACGTGGCCGCGGCCCCAGTGTGAAAGGAGTCTTAGGATGTATTTACACTTTCAGTTGGGGGTGTAAAAAAATACGTGGTTGGGACTCATTTTTATCCCACCCTCACTCCCAAACCGCTCCCCTTAGGGGGGCTGTGCAGCTTGAAATGATCTCTGCTGTCACATTCGGTGGGCAGTACCACCAGCTGAATGCAACCCATTCATGTGAATGTGGTTTTGAAGCAACATCCCTACAATGGCTTGCAATGCACATGGTTGAGGCATGGCGGTGTGGGTCTTTAGCGGATTGCTCTTTGGAGGGCCGACAGAAGTGTAAACTAGCCTTTACAGTGGGGCCCCCCATTGTACATGGTGGAGGTTGGAGTGCGACCGTGGCTGGAACCTAGCTTACAGGGAAAGTTCCGTCGGACCAATCGCAAACCTCTCAACTTTTTGAGGTGAGAATGAGGGACACCTATTAGCAAAAGTATGTAGGCATAGGACACACCCCCTTAACCACTTGCCGACCAGCCACAGTACATATACTGCGGCAGGTCGGCGCTATTGCGAAAAACTACGTACTTGTACGTCGTTTCTTGTGATAGATACTGTGGGCGGCGCGCACTCCACAGAGAGGCAAAACGGGGGCCTGCCTATGTAAACAAGGCGGATCCCCATTTTGACAGGGTACAACATGGAGATCTGCTGTTCCTAGTGATCAGGAACAGCGATCTCTGTGTTGTCCCAATGAGCCCATCCCCCACACAGTTAGAACACACCCAGGGAACACATTTAACCAATAGTTTTCACCCCTAGTGTCAGTGCATTTTTTTTTAGCACTGATCACTGTCATAATGTCACTGGTTCCCCATAAGTGTCACTAGGGGTCAGATTTGTCCGCCGCAATCTCACAGTCCCGCTAAAAATCGCAGATTACTGCCCTTACCAGTAAAAACATAAAAAAATAATAAAAGTCCATAAATATATCCCCTATTTTGTAGACGCTATAACTTTTGCGCAAATCAATATACGCTTATTTTTTTACCAAAAATTTGTAGCAGAATACATATTGGCCTAAACTGATGAATACATTCTTTGGAGCGATGTCCCTCTGTCCCTCTTTCCCCCTCATTTATCCCTCATTTTGGTCTGATCCATATAGTTGTACATGGAATGCACTTTTTATCTTTCAAAAAGTGTTTCTCAGTGCTAAACCTTTCATCCAAATTCTAAATAGCTGCATTTGTAAATTTTAAAAGCCAGTATAAAGGAATAGTAGTGGTAAAAAAAAAAGCCTTTGTGGAATTAATTAACCTTTTTTTTTTTGGTTAATTCTCCTTTAAGTGGGTGTGGTCCTATGTCTACATATGTTTGCTAGTATGTGTCCCTCATTTCCATCTCAAAATATTGGGAGGTATGTCTAGCAATACACACCAAACTGAGCATGTGCAGAGTGTCCCCAAGGCTTTGCTCTTTCAGGAGATGGATTGGGGACAGCGGAAGAAGTGGAGGATCAGAAAAGATAGGATCAAACAGCCTTTTTACACAATTCAGAGGATTAACCCCTTAGGTTGCACAGTGAGCATAACAAGCATGCTTTACTGCATATACACACTGATTTTACTGTTGTGGGTTTAGTAACATTTTAAGGCAAATTTAAAAAAAAATATATTCATCAGAGCCTTTGATTTTCCCATTCCATGCAAGCTTTATTTTAGTACAGTGCTCCTTTAACCACTTCCCACCCGGCCTATAGCAAAATGACAGCCGGGCGGTGGTTCAGTTATCCTGACTGGGCATCATATGATGTCCTTCAGGATAACAACCGATGCGCGCCCGTGGGGGCACGCATCGCGGCGATCGGTGTGTCAGTCTGACACACTGCTACACCGATCTCGGTAAAGAGCCTCCAACGGAGGCTCTTTGCCACGTGATCAGCCGTGTCCAATCACGGCTGATCACAATGTGAATAGGAAGAGCCGTTGATCGGCTTTTCCTCACTCGCGTCTGACAGATGTGAGTAGAGGAGAGCCCATCGGCGGCTCTCCTCACAGGGGGGGGTCTGCGCTGATTGTTTATGAGCACAGCCCCCCCTCAGGAGATGACCACACTGGACCACCAGGAATGCCACTAGGACCACAAATGGGGACTGATTGGCATCAGTATGTAATAAAAGAGAACAATGATGCCCAGCAATGCCACCCATTAGTGTCATCAGTGCCACCCATCAGTGTCCATCAGTGCCCATCCATGCCCATCAGTGCCCACCTATCAGTGCCCATCCATGCCACCTATCAGTGCCACCCAAAAGTACCCACCGAGTGCCCATCAGTGCTGCCTATAAGTGCCCCTCAGTACCACCTATCAGAGCCCATCAGTGCTGCCTATCAGTGGCCATCATCAGTGCCACCTCATCGGTGCCCATCAGTGCCGCCTTATCAGTGCCTGTCAGTGCAGCCATATCAATGTCCATCATTGAACGGGAACACATACTTATATACAAAAAAAAATTAAAGAAACAAAGAAAAACTTTTTTTTTTCAAAATGTTCCGGCTTTTTTTATTTGTTGCGCAAAAAATAAAAACCGCAGAGGTGATCAAATACCACCAAAAGAAAGCTCAATTTGTGGGAACAAAATAATAAAACATTTGTTTGGGTACAGTGTAGCATGACCGCGCAATTGTCATTCAAATTAAGACCGTGCTGAAAGCTGAAAATTTGCTTGGGCAGGAAGTTGTCTAATGCCGCGTACACACAGTCGGAATTTCCGATGGAAACAGTCCGATGGAAGCTTTCCATCTGATTTTCTGACCGTCTGTATGCCCATCGGTCTTTTTCTGTTGGCATTTTCGACGGACTTTGGATTGAGAGCCTGTTCTTAATTTTTCAGACGGAAAACCTTTCTATCGGATTTTTCGATCGTGTGTATGCAATTCCGACATGCAAAATTCCGACGCATGCTCGGAAACAATTTGACGCATGCTCGGAAGCATTAAACTTGCCTTTTATAGTGCCGTTGAACGTGTTGTATGTCGCGGCGTTATTGACCGTCGGAATTTGGTGTGACCGTGTGTAGGCAAGACAGTTTGACAGAAATTCCATCGGAATTCCGACGGAAAACCATCAGAGCTTTTTCCGACGAGAATTCCGAACGTGTGAACGCGGCATAAGTGCCTGGTATTGAAGTGGTTAAACATAAACAGAGTGCTATGTGTATTGAAATGCAAATATAAAATAAAATAGCCGATTCCTGCTTAGTATTGCAAAATTGCTTTACATTCCATGGAATTTGTGTTTCTCGCAGAATTATACGGAGACGATGACTTATTTAATGATGTTAATGTACACAGTATCACTTTTCCCTTACCCCAGAGGATAAGAATGCTGGGCAATCATAAACCCATTCAGCAGCGAATACCAATCCGTATTTATCTAACGCTGCTGAACAATCAATGGCGAGCTGACAGGCGGCATCAATTCAGCGCAACGTTTTTACAAGTCGGCAACACTTCTGTAATGGGCCTTCTCCCTGCTAATCCGCTACAAATGATCGCCATTTGTTACAGAGTGACGGATCCCTAGCGCCTTTGTTATTTATGAAAGAACAGAGGGTTTTCTCGTCCCAGCGAGGAGCGTGATATATGCTGTGTTGTTGAAAGGCTCTTCAAACAGCAATAAATGCAGGTTTGTTTAAAGGATTTAAAACAGGGATGGAGCTAGTTAAAGGTATATGAATGGTAAAAGCCACAGAACATTGTCCAAGGCCATATTAAATTGGGGAGAGCGTGATTACAGTTTTAGATCTACAAAATTCATTGAATTTGAAAAGCTCTAGCCAAATGCTAATTTTATTGTTGATTTTAGAGGTTCAGTTTTCGTTAAAAAAATGGTAGCCATGTGACCTCCAAGAGTCCAATCAGAAACACATTTTTCTTTCTCCTCTGGTATAAAAGGGAGCCTCCTCCCAGATTTTTCCTCATTCAGCACTGTGGCTGTAAAGGAGAAGGCAGTTTAGGGTGAGGTTGTTGGTGCTTGCAAAGAAAGAGTCATGGGGCAGGTGACTTGGGCTAACCAGTGGTGCACAATCTATGTGGCAGCTGGTCTTTAGTAGCGCGTCTGATGGTGGAGATGGGCCAGGAACCCAGTGCAAATGGACAAGCTGAGGCCTTCAGAATCACCCCATCAAGAGGTGGCTGGAACAGCGGGGCTCATAGGCATGTTCAGGGCCACTGATAAGGCAGTACAGCCAGCCCTCCTGTACTGGGCCCGGGCCCCATCAGTTCAAAAGGGGGGTCCAGGCACCTGCTGAGCAGGAGGGGCAGCTGTACTGCCTTACTGCCGACACCAATCTTCTTCTGCTTTCTCCTGCAGTGCTGCCGGCTTCTCCTCCAACCCCTCTCTCCAGCTGTGCTGCAGGGGGATCAGTTCTAGCATCTGCGTACCCATCCCCCTGTTTTCCGGGGGGTCCCTGTGTGCCCCCCGTTGCTCTGCAGTGTTTCCGGATTCCCTCCTCTCCTCTCCCTCTGGCAGCTGCTGCAGGCAGACAGGGGAATGTTTCAGGATTGAGAGCGGGGGAAGAGGCCAGTAAATATGTCAAATAATAATAATTGTATTCATATCATTTGATATTATTAATACTATACAGGATTTATATAGCGCTGACAGATTATGTAGCGCTTTACAACATAAGGGCAGGCAGTACAGTTACAATACAGTTTAATACAGTAGGAAACAGAGAGCCCTGCTCATTAGAGCTTACAATCTAAGAGGGAGGGTCATGAGATAAAAGAGGTAACAACTGTGGGGGATGGGCTGATGGAGAAAATAAATGTGCAGTTTTTATTTAGGGTTGGGGGAGGGAGAGGGGGCCCTGTCAGGTAGACATTAAGGGGCCCCATGATTTCTAACAGAAGCCCTGGGCGTGCGCACAGGGTGTGCTGGGTGTGCCTGGGCACACCCTAATCACCCTGTATGGTGCCGATCCCCTGTCTTTTCCCTGCAGTGCTTCCAGCTTCTCTCCTCTCCGGCTGGCTGCTGCGGGGGATGTTTCAGGATGGATGAACGAATGAACACTATGTTTACTAGGCTTCAGTTTGTCAATGAACAGGAAGCCACTCAGAAAAGAGCACTTCCCATTCGTTCACTGTCCAGTGCAGCTAAGGCTGCAGAGAAAGGAACTGGGGAAGCTCTGTCCTTAGTCCCTTAATCTCTGTTTAGACCCTTGATATTTCACCAAAGCCACCCAACCGGGCTCCTAATTGCTAAAAAGTAATAAAATAATATTGTATAGAATAATAGAAAAAATTAAATTGTAAAAAAATATATATATATATATATTGGTTTGCCAGGTAGTATTTGTCCTGATTGATTGTTAGGAGATCCATTGATTTCCCCCTAATTCTTGAATTGCCGCACCTCTCTCTTCTGTCACTAGGTGGCATTGTGGCTGGTGACATTAGATAGACAATGGCATAGCAAGGAGAGTTCATGAATGGATGGGGTGTCTCAGCCAATTGGCAAGGATTTATTTAAGTCCCTTGGCCTGCTGGGAGAGCGTATTTATTTGGGTGGAGTCCAGTGATCGGGGTCTTTTGCCACCTGGACGGCTGTCTGGGTGGACGTGTGTTATGTCGCCCTGGGCTGCTATGGCCGAAGTCTGAGGGACACCTGGCTGCTAGGCTGCCTGAGGCCTATCCAGGAGCAGGAGAAGTAGCGTAGGGTCGGGACTGCAGAATTGGAGTGCAACTGAGCTGTGAAGGTTCAGCTGGACTGTCAGAGGTCAGAGGTAGAGGAGAAGCTGTCGCCACTAATGGACCACCCACCTTGTTACCAAAGACTACTGTGAGTAGCTGAAGCAAGTACTTGAGCAGTCCTCTCACCAGCCGGGGACGGTGAAGAAGTGGGAAAGCATCAGCATGTGCCAATCCAGGGACCCAGCAGGATAGCGGGGGTGACGCTTGAGGAGTATACAGCGGGATAGCTGTGTAAGAGCTCAGGGACGATTGGATCTGGAAGTTTAGTGAGAGACTGGGAGTTCAGTGAGTGAAAATCTACAGTGGGATACTGTGAGATAAGTAAAGGGCTGTTCTGTGTTAACAAGAGTTATGTATAACTAACGTTAGCGACTGTTGCAAGATTAGTTGCCATTGGAGACAGCGGTCCTACCTATACAGAAGTGTTATCTGGCTGGAGGCCTTCCGCTGTATAGCTGTCTACCTATAGAAGTTTTAGAGTCTGCCATTGGAGACAGCGGTCCTACCTATACAGAATTTCTTCTTGCATTACACCCACCATGCCTGGTAACCCACTCTACAAGGAAGGCTGGAGGCCATTCCACTGTATAGCTGTCTACCTATAGAAGTGTTTTTAGGATGTCTGTCTACCTATAGAAGTTTTAGAGTCTGCCCTTGCCCTCTCTGCCTGTCAATCAGCAGCTCCCCTGCTCTGCTCCTCCTCGCTCACTGGAGCGCTGAGCTGTGGAGGGACGGGGAGCGGCCATCTCAGCCTCTCAGTGGCTCGCTGAGAGGCTGAGACGGCCATCAGTCCAGGCACCTGGCAGATCCAGACAAATCCAGATGACGCAGTGCCTGGACTGATCTGTGTGACATGAGCAGAGAGCGGACTTCAGAATGCTCTCTGCTAAAAACGGGTCACAGGAGTGCAAAACAAATTGCACTCCTGTGACCCCGTAGGAAAACCCAGCCAAACAAGCTCAGGCTGGACTTCTAAGCTTATTATTGAAGATTTGCTGCTGTGTGCAGATTTGTCTAAAACTGTTGTGTAGCTTAAAAGGAGTCTCACCAAGCATTAGGGTTTCCCTTGTTCCAATGCACTTGTGATCACTGTCTAAGACAGCCTTTTTCAACTAGGGTGCCCTGGCACCCTGGTGTGCCACGAGGTTACATCAGGGGTGCCTAAAAATTGCCCAAAAAAATTGTATACAAGCCGGTGTGTGGATGAAGTCTGCCTTTTAGTTACACTAAGTCACAAGTTTTCATTGTGCAACATCACAACCTTCTAGCTGCCGGCATCCAAAGACCAATGGCATCATCAGAGGATGTCAGTCACCTGTATAGCATCCTTGTTTGACCCTCCCTTGCCCCTCTCCATCAGCGGCGGGGTCACATTAGCTGTCTGATGGAGACACATTGGAATATTAATCAGTACCAGTTTGCAAAAGTGTATTTGCTTTGAAAGAATAAATCACCTCTAATGTTGAGTGCCCTACTTGAACTTGTGAATGTTGCTGCATTATGTAAAACTATTAGAATAGTTTTTACATTTTAAAAAGGGGTGCCTCAAGACTGTCCATAAATTTTAAAGAGTGCCTTGACTGAAAAAAGACTGATGCCGCGTACACACGATCGTAATTCTCGTCGGAAAAAGCTCTGGTGGGTTTCCCGTCGGAATTCTGACGGAATTTTGTTTTAAACTGTCTTGCCTACACACGGTCACACCAAATTCTGACGGTCAATAACACTACGACATACAACACGTTCAACGGCACTATAAAAAGGGAAGTTTAATGCTTCCGAGCATGCGTTGAATTGTTTCCGAGCATGCATTGGAATTTTGCGTGTCGGAATAGCATACACACGATCGGAAAATATGATGGAAAGGTTTTCCGTCGGAAAAATTAAGAACAGGTTCTCAATCCAAAGTCCGTTGGAAATGCTGACAGAAAAAGACCGATGGGCATACACACGGTCAGAAAATCCACTGAAGAACTCCCATCGGACTGTTTCCATCGAAAATTCCGACCGTGTGTACGTGGCATGAGAAACACTGGCCTAAGACATTGCTCTCCACTGTCCCTTATTTCGAGGGCCTGTCCCTGATTTGGAATAAAGTCCCTCTGTCCTTATTTCCTCTTCATTTGTCCCTCATTTTGGTCTGATCTATATAGTTGTCTATAAAATGCACTTATTATCTTTTATAAAGTGTTTCCCAGCACTTAAACGTTCATCCAATTTCTAAATTGTTTGTAAATTTCAAAAGTCAGTATAAAGGAATAGTAGTGGTAAAAAAGGGCTTGTGGGTTAAAAATAAATCCTTTTTATTGTATGTTTCCCTTTTAAGGGGGCGTGGCCAGATGTGTGTCCTATGCCTACATACTTTTGCTAATAATCTCAAAAAGTTGGAAGGTATACCTAAGACCAGTTTAGGACTCCTTATGCCGCGTACACACGACCGGACTTTCTGGCAGACTAGGTCAGAAGGGATTAGTCCATCCGACAATCCGATCGTGTGTGGGCAAATCCAATAGTTTTTAGACATGTGCGATTCGTTTCGTACGAATTCGTAATTCGTACGAATTTTTCGAAATTCGTACGAATTTTTCGAAATTCGTACGAATTTACAAATCCGTAGTACGAATTTTTTCGAATCCGAATTCCGTACGGAATACCAAATTCCGTTTACGAATTTCGTCGCGGAATTTATTCGAATCCGACTACCAAATATCGAATTTCAACTAATATGAAAGAAATTATTATAGCGGATATAACGAATGATTCGAATGAATTCGAATGAATTTGAATGGATTCGAATGAATTCGAATGACAAAGTGTCATTTTTGCAGGAAAAATTCCGTTTACGAATTTCAGCTCCAAATTATTCGAATCCAACTACCAATATCGAATTTCAACTAATTCGAAAAAATTATTATAGCAGATATAACGAATGAATTTGAATGAATTCGAATGAATTTGAATGATTCGAATGACAAAGTGTCATTTTTGCTGAAAAAAAAAGCTATTTAAAATAACTTGCGGCTATTGCAG
This sequence comes from Lithobates sylvaticus, assembly GCA_028564925.1. Classification (NCBI taxonomy): domain Eukaryota; kingdom Metazoa; phylum Chordata; class Amphibia; order Anura; family Ranidae; genus Lithobates; species Lithobates sylvaticus. The sequence continues at coordinate 51,361,228 of CM053036.1, read as the reverse complement.
AACAGTCATTCATTGATATAAAAAAAAAAAGCGTAGGGGTCCCCCCAAATTCAATAACCAGGCCCTTCAGGTCTGGTATGGATATTAAGGGGGACCCCAGCCAAAAATAAAAAATAAAAAATGGCGTGGGGTCCCCCCCCAAATATCCATACCAGACCCTTCAGGTCTGGGATGGATTTTAAGGGGAACCCCGGCCAAAAAAAAAAAAAAAAAATGGCGTAGGGTCCCCCTCAAAATCCATACCAGACCCTTTATCCGAGCACGCAACATGGCAGGCCGCAGGAAAAGAGGGGGGGACGAGAGCGGCCCCCCCTCCCGCCTGAACCGTACCAGGCCACATGCCCTCAACATTGGGAGGATGCTTTGGGGGTCTGAGACCCCCAAAGCACCTTGTCCCCATGTTGATGAGGACAAGGGCCTCGTCCCCACAACCCTGGCCGGTGGTTGTGGGGGTCTGCGGGTGGGGGGATTATCGGAATCTGGAAGCCCCCTTTAACAAGGGGACCCCCAGATCCCACCCCCCCCCGTGTGAAATGGTAAGGGGGTACAAAAGTACCCCTACCATTTCACCAAAAAAGTGTCAAAAATGGTAAACATGACAGGACACGGTCTATGACAATTCCTTTATTAAAATCTCCTTTCTTCTGGTCTTCCTTTCTTCATCTTCTCCTTCCGGCATCTTCTTCCATCTTCTTCCATCTTCGGGGATATCCCTATGGCTTTCCCCATGACGTCAGAGGGGGGCGGGGTCACCAGGTGCCCTCCGTTATAAAAGACCTGTCAGCCTCACACAGTGGGAGCCTCCCATTACGAGGAGCGGCCTGCGAGAAGAGACGCCGACGCCGATGCCGGACGAGAAGGACGAGAAGACCGGAGGAAGAAGAAGCGAATCGAAGGAAGAAGAAGATGGAAGAAGATGGAAGAAGATGCCGGAAGGAGAAGATGAAGAAAGGAAGACCAGAAGAAAGAAGAAAGAAGATTTTAATAAAGGAATTGTCAAAGACCGTCTCCTGTCATTTTTACAATTTTTGACACTTTTTTGGTGAAATGGTAGGGGTACGTTTGTACCCCCTTACCATTTCACACAAGGGGGGGTCGGGATCTGGGGGTCCCCTTGTTAAAGGGGGCTTCCAGATTCCGATAAGCCCCCCGCCCGCAGACCCCCACAACCACCGGCTAGGGTTGTGGGGATGAGGCCCTTGTCCTCATCAACATGAGGACAAGGTGCTTTGGGGGTCTCAGACCCCCAAAGCATCCTCCCAATGTTGAGGGCATGTGGCCTGGTACGGTTCAGGCGGGAGGGGGGCCGCTCTCGTCCCCCCCTCTTTTCCTGCGGCCTGCCAGGTTGCGTGCTCGGATAAGGGTTTGGTATGGATTTTGAGGGGGACCCCACGCCATTTTTTTTTTTTTGGCCAGGGTTCCCATTAAAATCCATCCCAGACCTGAAGGGTCTGGTATGGATATTTGGGGGGGACCCCACGCCATTTTTTTTTTGGCTGGGGTTCCCCTTAATATCTATACCAGACTTGAAGGGCCTGGTTATTGAATTTGGGGGGACCCCCACGCTTTTTTTTTTTTTTATCAATGAATGACTGTTCTCTGTGTTACGTAGCCGATTATATTCGATATACTGAATCTCGAATTCATTCGAAGCATTCGTTATATCCGCTATTATAATTTCTTTCATATTAAGTGAAATTCGATATTTGTAGTTGGATTTACTAACGATTCGTAACGATTCGTAACTTGAAATTGAAATTCGATATTTGTAGTTGGATTCGAATTGTTCTCTGTGTTATGAGAACCGACAATTCATTAGCCGCGTTAATGATTCGTAACGATTCGTAACTTTACTAACGATTCGTAAATTTTTTTACGATTCGTACGAAATTCGTATTTCGTACGAATTCGAACGGAATTTCGTACACGAATTACGATTTTTTTTATATACGAAACGGGACGAAACGAAACGAAACAAATTTTTTGACAGTTCCCATGTCTAAATTAGTTTTTCGGGAAAAAAATCAGACGGACCTAGAAATAGAACATGTTTCAAATCTATCCAATGGACTTGAATCGGGAAAACCGTTCGTCTGTGTGCTGGTCCAACGGACCAAATACGACGCAAGGGAAGCTATTGGCTACTAGAGATGGGCTCGGGTGTGTTCGCACACTCCACGTGCAGAGCCCGCCAGGAAGTCGGCACGGCACTGCGCTAATCACAGGCAGTGAGACATTTCCCGATCTCTGCAGCCGCACATCGGGAAAATGTCTCACTGCCTGTGTTTAGCGCAGCCCGTGCCGACTTCCTGGCGGACTCTGCACGTGGAGTGTGCGAACACGCCCGAGCCCATCTTTATTGGCTACTGGCTATTGAACTTCCTTTTTTAGTCCCGTTTACATCATCATGTTCAAAACAAACGGACTAAGTCCATTCATGTGTGGTCAAGTCCGTTCATTCAGAAAGTCCATCGGAACTCCACCGAAAGTCCGTCGGGAAGACCGTCGGACCTAGTCTGCCGGAAAGTCCGGTTGTGTGTACGCGGCATTAGGCTTTTACCGCATGCTAGCTTGGTGGGCAGCTAGATAAACAAAACCCTTTGTTTTGCTTCCTCCCCCAGACAAAGGGCCTGGGAGGTAAGGACAAAATATACAAACAAACCCAAGAATAAATCCAAGGAAAAAAAACAAGCTTACCTCACCGGCCAGCCTGCTGACAACCGAATCAACCTATCTAACAGTATGCGTTAAAACAGGGGTTTAGTCTGCACACATCTGCAAATACATGCGTAAGCCACAGAGCCTCGTCAAGGCACCCTGGTATCTGTCTGTGGTCCTATCTCTAACTAATGAGAGACTTCACAGTGGGAGCACATGCATTCTGATGGATAGGTGGAGGTCAGGTGGACTGAAGGGAGCCACCCCTTCTTAAAGGTACAAGAGCACACTGAGCACCCAGCAAGTCGCATGATGGCTGCAAAGGTGTCAGTGTGCTGCCTGACCAGTATAACAGTAATACTACAACAAAAACAATGTCCACCACCCCTACCTATAACTGGCCTTTGCAGTGAGTAGGAGGCTACATAATATACTAACAAACCCAAGGAAAAATCCAAAGAAAAAAACAAGCTTACCTCACCGGCCAGCCTGCTGACAACCGAATCAACCTATCTAACAGTATGCGTTAAAACAGGGGTTTAGTCTGCACGCATTTGCAAATAAATGCGTAAGCCATAGAGCCTCGTCAAGGCACCCTGGTATCTGTGGTCCTATCTCTAACTAATGAGAGACTCCACAGTGGGAGCACATGCATTTTGATGGTTAGGTGGACTGAGCACCCAGCAAGTCGCACGATGGCTGCAAAGGTGTCAGTGTTCTGCCTGGCCAGTATAACAGTAATAAGGAACCTCTCACTGCTACATCCTCGCAGGCCTAAGAGGCAAGGAATGGACCTCTGTACTCAAAGCCTTGGTGGCAAAGTGTCAGAAACCATGAATCAGGCAGAAGTACAGTTAAATCTCATTTGTTTAATATCAATAAAAAAAAGGTAAACAGAGTAAATGTAGTCAAAACAGAGCCAGAGTTCAGGAACTGGGATGGATAGTCAGACAAGCCAAAACGTCAGGGAGCTAGAGATGAGTGTAGCAAAACAGCAAGCAGGATCTGGAGCCAGAAGCCAGAATGTCAGCCAAGCAAGTCTTTAACAGGAACACAGGAGAGCGTCTCTAGAGATGTGACCATATCATCAACGGGTGACTCACTGTGGAAAATTAGGAGCTGGCAACTAGCCAACGGCTGAGCGGCCAGCTCAGAGAAGGAAGGGCCGAGCCCAGCCCTGACACAAAGACCCTTATTGGCATTAACTCCTTAGTGATTGGTCAACCCAAAACATTGAAATGTCTTACTTTAACTAGTGGAAAGCCCTCAATAGCAGCAGGCTGAAGCAATCAATGCCCTGGGCCTAAACCCAACTAATACTAAACAGAAATGAAGCTCAGACTGACTAGTTACTTCCCAGCTGCAAACACTAAACTTGGTTAAGGACATTCCAGCTTAATGGAGGGTCCCTACACTCCGATATCATTATTATCACCCACTGTCTCACCACGGCCTTCTCTCTATTTCTCTCCCTCTTTTTACTCTCTCTCCCCTTCTCTTAAATGTTTTAAACCTGACTCATGACTTAAATTCTCATCAACAATGACCATACAGAACCCCGGGAAACAGAATCCTTCATTTGAGAACTGTAAGGAAAGTACTTTTAAGAGTTTTGCAAAGTGTTTAACAATTATTTCCTCAAAGTGCAGATCCAGTGCCAATCTTACAAGCTCTTTTGGTGTAATGAAGGGCACTTGAATCAAGCTGCACAATCTGAACATTATACAGAGCCAGACCTGGAAGAACATTTCAGTATACTTATGTAATGAATATTACTTTGCTGGCCGAAGGCACACTTAGGTTTTTTTTTATACATGTCATCCAAACCCAATTCTGTCTCAATGTGAAGACGCTACTCTAATCCGATTCTATTTTTTATTTTTTTTATTTTAGAACATTTAAAAATCACCACCAACTGCTGCTTAAAGTGGTGGGCCACCCTGAAAAAAAAACTTTAAAAAAATTTAATAAAATTTTTAAAATGAAAAAAAAAATAAAAATTTTTTTTTTTACTTACCAGAAATGGCTGTTGCTAGGCAGATCGTCCTAATCTGCCTCTTCCTGCTCCGCGGTGATGTTCTCTCCTCTGCTCCGAGTGCCTTCTTCTAGTGAATGGGGCGCGGTGTGTTATGGGAACTGTGTCCCACAACACATCGCGTTCCCCATTCACAAATTCGACTCGCGCAGTAGGCCGCGAGCCAACTCGCGCATGCGCAGTAGGAAACGGGCAGCGCTCGCTGCCCATTTCCCTTACTGAGGATGGCGGCGCTGGAACCGGATCGCCGAGGGACATCTCGGCCTCCACGACCGACATCGCGGGCGCCCTGGGAGGGTAAGTGTACTTATTAAAAGTCGGCAGCTACTTTTTTTTTTAGCTGTTGACTTTTAAAAAAAAAATTTTTTTAGGTGAAACACCGCTTTAAACAGACAAGCTGACCGGATACAAAATTACTACTAATTAGATAAATGGGACCAGGACAGTCCCACAACTTTTATTTCAAATAAAACTATAGTCAAAACTATTTTTTTTTTCCATTTTTGGAGAGGGTTATAACCCCTGTCGTTTTTTTTCTTGTTTTTACCACCTTTTTCCCATTGGGGAGAATCCCCCTCACTTCCTGTCCCATAACCAAAACAGGAAGTGAGGGGAAATCCCTGCAAATTAAAGGAATCTCTTGGGGTTCCCCCAGATCACCAGAACTAGTGTCCCCAATGGAAGATTTCCGCTCTATTACTGTTTCTTTTACTTTCACTTTCTATGATAATGATAAACAGGACAAATAGAGAGAGTGATTCCCCCTAACAGAGGTAGCAATAAAAACCTGACTGGCATTCTAATCCATACCTGTCTGTCCAAAAGTAAAAAATAAGTTTTGCCTTTAGTTTTCCTTTAACTGTACTATTTGAGTCATCCATACATTACATGAGGAAGCACCATGAATACCCATTGGGTTGTAATATTAAACAAGAAGCACAGCGTGGGCCTGATCATTAGGCTTATCCATGGATGACAGCGCACCAATCGAGGGGGATAACCAAACTCTATCCTCACATTATTATGCACCTGCAATACATGCAAATATACAGTATAAACTGACTAATACATTTTCTCATCAGCAGTATATAGTCTTGTGACTTGTATTGCTGTCTACTTAGAGCTTGTAGGAGGAGTTTTCATTTTGCCCTGACCCTCTGTCTGGACAGTGCTGATTGGCCCTGTGCTGATCACATGCACTCTCCAAAGAAAAAAACTAAAAACTTTCTAGCAATACACACCAAACTGAGCATGTGCAGCCTGTCACCTAATGCTATTTTCTATCAGGAAATGATCTGGAGTCAGTGGAAAAAGGGGAGGATCACACAGCCTTTTTACACAATGCAGAGGTTTAACCCCTTAGGTTCCACAGCGAGTATAACAAGCATGCATTACTGTATATACAGACTGATTTTACTGTTGTGGGTTTAGTAACACTTTAAGACCTACTCTAACTTGGCATACAGAGACAAGCAGTGCCTGTCCCTGTATGCTGTGTAGCAGAGGGACATATTTGCAGCTGCTATCCTCTCCCTCTCATTGGTTGTTAAGGAAGCTGTCGGCTTCACAGCAGACAGCCTACTAGCAGTCAGTGATGCTGCAGTGGGTGGAGTCTGATGAGGAAACTGAGACACTAGTTTTACATTGGTTCTGTTCTCTCCTTGTAATTGACACAGACAGAGGGTGAATTTCCAAAGCCAATAGCAGACTGTGTATTGGCTAAAGATCTGCCACTGCCTGCTGTCAACCACAAGGGGAGTGGGCCTGATGAAGAACTAGTTTCTGTGAATCCCCATCGCTCCCCCCGCCGTTACACTGAGGGCAGAGTGTCTGCATGTGCACTATGGTCTCACTATGCCATCACACTCGGTGTGGTGGCACGTTGGAATTTATAATGAGTGTATTAGCGTTTTCTTATAAAGTGTATGTGCCGCATCCAATTTTATGCCAGTTACGCAACCTTCCAGCTATCCAAATTCATCCCAAAGGTGCTCAGTACTAAGGTTTAGACATGTGTAATTTGTTTTGTAACGAATCGAAATTCAGACGAATTTTGCATCTTTCGGACATTCGATGCATCCGAATGTCCGAAAAAAAACAACCAACCCACAAAGAGAAAGGACTAACCAGTTAAGAACCAGGCCCTTTTCTGCCATTTTTTGTTTGCAAGTTTAACCACTTGCCTACCAGGCACTTACACCCCCTTCCTGCCCAAGCCATTTTTCAGCTTTCAGCGCTTTCGCACTTTGAATGACAATTGCGCGGTCATGCTACACTGTACACAAACAAATGTTTTATAATTTCGTCACAAATAGAGCTTTCTTTTGGTGGTATGTAAAAAAAGACCACAAAGACCACATTACAATTTTGGAAAAAAAGACTGAACTGGTGGGTATTGATGAGGTGGCACTTATGGGCACTGATGAGGCGGCACTTATGGGCACTGATTAGGTGGCACTGATGAGGAGGCACTAATATGCCACACTTATGGGCACTGATAGGTGGCACTGATGAGCACTGTTAGGCGGCACTGATGGGCACTGTTAGGCGCCACTGGTGGACACTGATAGGCGGCACTGGTGGGCACTAATAGGCGCACTAGTGGGCACTGATAGGCGGCACTGGTGGGCACTGATAGGCGGCATGGATAGGTGGTACTGATGGGCACTGATGGGCATTGATGGGTGGCACTGATGGGAGACACTGATGGGCATTGATTGACAGCAGTGATGGGCATTGATTGGCAGCACTGATAGGCGGCACTAATTGCCAGCACTGACTGGCATCGCTAATGGGCACTGATTGGTGGAACTTGTGAGCAGTGGTGGGCACTGATTGCTGCCACTGGTGGGCACTGATCGCTGGCATTGGTGGGCACTGTATGGTGACACTATTTTTCACTATTGTAATCAGGGCACTGATGATCGGTGCCCTAATTACATTCCTAAATGTCCCACTGCGTGGAGATGCCGCTGATCAGCTCTCCTCACCACACACTCTGTCAGTGTGAGGCGAGGAGCAACGATTACCGGCACTTCCTTGTTTACATGTGACCGGCTGTGATTGGACACAGCCAATCACATGTTTAAAGAGCCGCGGACGCGGCTCTTTCCACAGATCGGGTCGCGCCGTGTCCGAGCAACATGGCGCGGCTGCGAGAGTGGCCATTCTGGGACGCCGTCATATGACGCCGTCTCAGAACAAGAGCCGCACCACCCCACCGTCATTTGACAGTGGGCGGTCTGCAACCAGTTGAATTATTATTTTTGCATAGAAAATTACTTAGAACCCCCAAACATTATATATTTTTTTAGCAGAGTAAATAGATACCTAACATGTCATGCTTCAAAATTGCGCATGTTTAGTGTTACAGAGAAGGTCTAGTGCTAGAATTATTGCTCTCGCTCTAACAATCGCGGCAATAATTCACATGTGTGGTGTGAACACTGTTTACATACGTGGGCACAACTTACGTATGCGTTCGCTTTTGCGCGTAAGCTCGGAAGGATGGGGCGCTTTACATTTTTTTTCTTTGTTTACATTTTTTTTTACACTGTCCCTTTAAAAAAAAAAAAAAAAAATGTGATCACTTTTATGCCTATTACAAGGAATGTAAAAATCCCTTGTAATATAAAAAAGCATGACATATACTCTTTATTGCTAGATCAAGGGCCAAAAGACATCAGATCTCACATTTATACTTAAAAGCAAATAAAAAAAAATATATTTTTTATGTTTACTAATAATTTTTTTTTATCCCTTTAAGGCCAATAGGCAGAGGTGACATCAGCCGTCGCTCCGATCCTCCAAGGGCATAGAGTTGAGCATGGGCCATCTTGCCCTCACTTGACTTCCTGCCTTTCGCTCCACAAGATCGGATCGTTTCTGCTGCTACCAACGGCTCCGGTAAGCAAAGGAAATGACCGGGAAGTGGCGGGAGGGAGGGGCACCTTTCCCGCTGCCTATAAAAGGTATCCCATGGCGAATCCGCCGCCAGGACCACTTTTATGTAAAAGAGGATCTCCCACTGTTTAAAAAAATACTGGGTTATGGTAGGTAGCTGCTGCTATAAACTATGGTATAAAATGTCAAAATAATGACGTACAGTGGTGTGAAAAAGTGTTTGCCCCCTTCCTCATTTCCTGTTCCTTTGCATGTTTGTCACACTTAAGTGTTTCGGGAACATCAAACCAATTTAAACAATAGTCAAGGACAACACAAGTAAACACAAAATGCAATTTGTAAATGAAGGTGTTTATTATTAAAGGTGAAAAAAAATCCAAACCATCATGGCCCTGTGTGAAAAAGTGATTGCCCCCTAAACCTAATAACTGGTTGGGCCACCCTTAGCAGCAACAACTGCAACCAAGCGTTTGCGATAACGTGCAATGAGGCTTTTACAGCGTCCTGGAGGAATTTTGGCACACTCATCTTTGCAGAATTGTCCTAATTCAGTTACATTAGAGGGTTTTCGAGCATGAACGGCCTTTTTAAGGTCATACCACAACATCTCAATAGGATTCAGGTCAGGACTTTGGCTAGGCCACTCCAAAGTCTTCATTTTGTTTTTCTTCAGCCATTCGGTGGTGGACTTGCTGGTGTGTTTAGGATCATTGTCCTGCTGCAGAACCCAAGTTCGTTTCAGCTTGAGTACACGAACAGATGGTCGGACATTCTCCTTCAGGATCTCTTGGTAGACAGCAGAATTCATAGTTCCTTTTATCACGGCAAGTCTTCCAGGTCCTGAAGCAGCAAAACAGCCCCAGACCATCACACTACCACCACCATATTTTTACTGTTGGTATAATGTTCTTTTTCTGAAATGCAGTGTTCCTTCTACGCCAGATATACTTGGACACACACCTTCCAAAGAGTTCCACTTTTGTCTCATCGGTCCACAGAATGTTGTCCCAAAAGTCTTGGGGATCATCAAGATGTGTTGTGGAGAAATGGAGAAGAGCTTTGATGTTCTTTTTGCTCAGCAGTGGTTTTCTCCTTGGAACTCTGCCATGCAGGCCATTTTTGCCCAGTCTTTTCCTGATGGTGGAGGCATGAACGCTGACCTTAACTGAGGCAAGTGAGGCCTGCAGTTCCTTGGACGTTGTTGTGGGGTCTTTTGTGACCTCTTGGATGAGTCGTCGCTGCGCTCTTGGGGTAATTTTGGGCGGCCGGCCACTCCTGGGAAGGTTCACCACTGTTCCATGTCTTCGCCATTTGTGGATAATGGCTCTCACTGTGGTTCGCTGGATTCCCAAAGCTTTGGAAATGGCTTTATAACCCTTTCCAGACTGATAGATCTCAATTACTTTCTTTCTCAATTGTTCCTGAATTTCTTTGGGTCTCGGCATGATGTGTAGCTTTTAAGGATCTTCTGGTGGACCTTAGTGTGTCAAGCAGCTCCTATTTAAGTGATGCCTTGATTGTGAACAGGTGTGGCAATAATCAGGCCTGGGTGTGGCTAGAGAAATTGAACTCAGGTGTGGACAACCACAGTTATAGTATGTTTTAACAAGGGGGGCAATCACTTTTTTTACACAGGGCCATGATGGTTTGGATTTTTTTTTCACCTTTAATAATAAACACCTTCATTTACAAATTGCATTTTGTGTTTACTTGTGTTGTCCTTGACTATTGTTTAAATTGGTTTGATGTTCCAAAACACTTAAGTGTGACAAACATGCAAAGGAACAGGAAATGAGGAAGGGGGCAAACACTTTTTCACACCACTGTATATATACAGTGGGCTGTGCAGAAATGTTTTTTTAAATACCTTCTTGTGCATGCACAGCAATCCAGTCAGCTGAAACTCTCAGTAGTTAAAGTCTCGGCCTGCCCTGGTGGATTGATATAGAAGAGGAGGCCAGAAATGTACCGTATTTATCGGCGTATAACACACACTTTTTCCCCCTTAAAACCGGGGGAAAGTCGTGGGTGCATGTTATACGCCGATACCCCCCAAAAAAGGTAAAAAAAATGGCAAGCGCCGCCGAAAAATAGCGCGCCCTGCCGAAAAAGACCGAATTGCGGCCGAAAAAAAACCGAAGCGGCGCCGGAAAAGACAGAGCCGACTGTTCGGCTCCGCTCGTAGTCCCGCCTCCCTGCGCTCGCTCCGGAAACAGCAGGGAGGCGGGACCGTGAGCGGAGCCGAACAGTCGGCTCTGTCTTTTCCGGGGGGCGCTTCCGTCTTTTTCAGCGGCGATTAGGTCTTTTTCGGGGGCACACGTGACAGAGCGTCTTGGCGGTGGGAAATTTAAAGCCGGACAAGACTGCAAATGACGCTGGCAAGCTACAATGACACTGGGCAAGCTACAATGACACTGGGCAAGCTACAATGACACTGGGCAAGGCTGCAAATGACACTGGGCAAGGCTGCAATGACGCTGGGCAAGCTACAATGACACTGGGCAAGCTACAATGATATGGGCAAGCTACAATGACACTGGGCAAGCTGCAATGACACTGGGCAAGGCTGCAAATGATGCTGGGCAAGCTGCAAATGACGCTGGGCAAGCTGCAAATGACGCTGGGCAAGCTGCAAATGACGCTTAAATGTACGTTTTTTTTTTCCCTAAACTTCCCTCCTAAAACGTTTTTTCCTTAACCACTTGACCACTGGGCACTTAAACACCCTTAATAACCAGACCAATTTTCAGCTTTCAGTGCTCTCACACTTTGAATGACAATTACTCATTCATACAACACTGTACCCATATGACATTTTTGTCCTTTTTTTCACACAAATAGAGCTTTCTTTTCGTGGTATTTAATCACCTCTGGGTTTTTTATTTTTTGCGCTATAAAAGAAAAATGACTGAAAATTCAGTAAAAAAATGAATTTTTCTTCGTTTTTGTTATAAAATTTAGCAAATTTGTAATTTTTTCTTGATAAATTTTGGCCAAAATTTATACTGCTACATATCTTTAGTAAAAATAAGTACAAATTGGGGTATATTATTTGGTCTTTGTGAAAGTTATAGAATCCACAAGCTATGGTGCCAATATCTGAAAATTGATCACACCTGAAGTACTGACGGCCTATCTCATTTCTTGAGACCCTAACATGCCATAAAAGTACAAATACCCCCCAAATGACCCCTTTTTGGAAAGAAGACATTCCAAGGTATTTAGAAAGAGGCATGGTGAGTTTTTTGAAGTTGTCATTTTTTCCCACAATTCTTTGCAATATCAAGATTTTTTTTTAATTTTTTTTTTTTTTTCCACAAAATTGTCATATTAGCAGGTTATTTCTCACACACAGCATATGCATACCACAAATTACACCCCAAAACACATTCTGCTATTACTCCTGAGTACGGCGATACCACATGTGTGAGACTTTTACACAGCGTGGCCACATACAGAGGCCCAACATGCAGGGAGCACCATCAGGTGTTCTGGAGCACCCAGGACAATTCTGACATTTCTCTCCTACATGTAAAAATCATCATTTATTTGCTAGAAAATTACATAGAACCCCAAAATATTATATATGTTTTTTTAGCAAAGACCCTAGAGAATACAATGGCGGTTGTTGCAACTTTTTATCTAGCATGGTACTTGCGCAGCAATTTTTCGAACGTGTTTTATTTGGAAAAAAAATGTTTTGTGCTTTACAAAAAACAAAACTGTAAATTTAGCCCAATGTTTTTGCATAATGTGAAAGATGAAGTTACGCCGAGTAAATAGATACCCAACATGTCACGCTTCAAAATTGCACACACTCGTGAAATGGCGCCAAACTTCGCTACTTAAAAATCCCCATAGGCTTTAATTTTGTTTACTGGTTACATGTTTTGAGTTACAGAGGAGGTCTAGGGCCAAAATTATTGTTCTCGCTCTAATGTTCGCAGCGATACCTCACATGTGTGGTTTGAACACCGTTTTCATATGTGGGCGGGACTTACGTATGCGTTCGCTTCTGCGTGCGAGCACACGGGGACAGGGACGCTTTAAAAATATATATATATATTTTATTGTTCATTTTACTTTATTTATTTTAGTTTGACCCTTTTTTTCCCCCCAAATCGATCGAAAAACAATCCTGGCTTTGATCGTAGCGAGTATCGCAGGATATTGTTGGGTATTGCAGGGTATGGCAGAGTATCGCCGGGTATTGCAGAGTATCGCAGGGTATGGTAGAGTATCGCAGAGTATCGCCGGGTATTGCAGAGTATCGCAGGGTATGGTAGAGTATCGCAGAGTATCGCAGGGTATTGCAGGGTATCGCAGGGTATTGCAGGGTATCGCAGGGTATCACAGGGTATGGCAGAGCATCGCAGAGTATCGCAGGGTATTGCAGGGTATCGCAGGGTATGGCAGAGTATCGCAGGGTATGGCAGAGTATCGCAGGGTATGGCAGAGTATCGCAGGGTATGGCAGAGTATCGCAGGGTATGGCAGAGCATCGTAGGGTATGGCAGAGCATCGCAGGGTATGGCAGGGCATCGCAGGGTATGGCAGAGTATCGCAGGGTATGGCAGAGTATCGCAGGGTATGGCAGAGTATCGCAGGGTATGGCAGAGTATCGCAGAGTATTGCAGGGTATGGCAGAGTATTGCGGGGTATGGCAGAGTATCGCAGGGTATGGCAGAGTATCGCAGAGTATCGCAGGGTATGGCAGAGTATCGCAGGGTATGGCAGAGTATCGCAGGGTATGGCAGAGTATCGCAGAGTATTGCAGGGTATGGCAGAGTATTGCGGGGTATGGCAGAGTATTGCGGGGTTGCATAAGTAAACAATTGCCAGTTAAAGTGCTGAATAGCAAAAATTGACCCAGTCATGAAGAGGCTTTGATTGTCTATTCACACATGAACCCGTGGCTTGGCCCCGCCCCCTCTGTCTCCTGATTGGCTCACTGGCTGTGATTACCATTGGCTCCCGCTGCTGCCAAAAGCCAAAAGAGGAGGGCACAAACGCCTAGTGCATTACCTTCAACGCCAATTAAATCTATTGAAAGACACCAAAGACATACTCACAAACATGGGAAGTAAATATGCATAGCATGCACAACTCCAATGTCAGGGCTGACAATCACTGCGGTTGGGAACCTGACGCGTTTCAGGAGACATACTCCCTTCCTCAGAACCCTGAGCATATTTACTTCTGATGTTTGTGAGTATGTCTTTGGCGTCTTTTAATAAATTTCATTGGTATTAAAGGTAACCACTTCAGCCCGGGAAGGATTTACCTCCTTCCTGACCGGGCCATTTTTTGCGATACGGCACTGTGTCGCTTTAACTGACAATTGCGCGGCCGTGCGACGTTGTACCCAAAACCAAATTGATGTCCTTTTTCTCCCACAAATAGAGCTTTCTTTTGGTGGTATTTGATCACCTCTGCAGTTTTTATTTTTTGTGCTACAAACAAAAAAAAAAAAAAACGACAATTTAAAAAAATGCAATATTTTTTACTTTTTACTATAATAAATATCCCAATTTTTTTTTAAACTAATTTTTTCCTTAGTTTAGGCCGATATGTAATCTTCTACATATTTTTGGTAAAAAAAATATATTGATTGGTTTGCACAAAAGTTATAGCGCCTACACAATAGGTTATTGATTTATGGCATTTTTATAATTTTTTTATACTAGTAATGGCGGCAATCTGCGATTTTTAACCGGGTCTGCGACATTGCGGCGGGACAGATTGGACACTTTTGACACATTTTTGAAACCATTGATATTTATACAGCGATCGGTGCTATAAAAAGTCACTGATTACTGCAAAAATGTCACTGGCAGGGAAGGGTTTAACACTAGGGGGCGATCAAGGGGTTAAATGTGTTCCCTCACTGTGTATTCTAACTGTGGGGATGGGACTGACTGGGGGAGGAGACTGATCGTTGTTCCTGTATACTAGGAACACACGATCTGTCTCCTCTCACCTGACAGGACGTGGATTTGGGTGTTTACACACATAGATCCACGTTCCTGCTCTGTCACGAGCGATCGCTGGTGCTCGGCAGACAGCGCGGCCACCGGGAATGCGCATCGGCCCCTTAAAGCAGTTGTCGTACAACTACGCTGATTTGTGCAGGGCGGCCATTCTGCCGCCATCAAACGGCGGCAGGCGGTCGGCATGTGGGTAAAATGCTAGGCGTTTGCTTCCTCTTTTTCTTTGAAGAAAATGTGGAGAAATGTAATCCTGCCAGTACTTCCTTTCTTTAACAAAACTCACTCACCTTATTGTGTATATAGAGAAGCAGCATTGCCATCCTAGAACAGGAAGTGTGTAAGGACTTCAGAATACATCCCCCTCTCCTGATCTCCATAACATAGGGGTTAGGTGTTTTACAGTCTAGAGACTTAGTACAGGCAGAAAGCATAGGAAGTCCTAAGCTCTGCTTACTGAACAGATATAACAAAACACTTTCAATGGTATATTTACATATTTAGCATTTACATATGCTTTAAACCCTTCCTTCTGGACCTTTTAAGAAAATTATAAAACTGCAGGCATTTCATGGGCTTCCTGATTAGGTCATCATTTTGACTGGCTGTCACAGTGATCATGTGATGGGGATCCCAACCTACCGGCAACCAATCATTGCTAAGTGACTGAATTTGATCACAGCACAGTCACAGGGGTTCATGACTGAGTGCACTCAAGGTACAAAACAGTAATGCTGGCCATGTGCATATACACTATATTACCAAAATTATTGGGACACCTACCTTTACATGCACATTAACTTCAATGGCATCCCAGTTTTAGTCAGTAGGGTTAAATATTGGGTTGGCCCACCCTTTGCAGCTATAAGAGCTGCAACTCTTCTGGGGATGCTGTCCACAAGGTTTAGGAGTGTGTCTATGGGAATGTTTGACCATTCTTCCAGCAGCACATTTGTGAGGGCGCTGATTTTGGACGAGAAGGCCTGGTTCGCAGTCTCCATAAAGACATGGATGAGTTTGGGTTGAAGGAACTTGACTGGCCTGCACAGAGTCCAGACCTCAACCCAATAGAAACACCTTTGGGATGAATTAGAGTGGGGACTCTGAGCCAGGCCTTCTTGTCCACATCAGTGCCTGACCTCACAAATGCACTTCTGGAAGAATGGTCAAACATTCCCATAGACACACTGCTAAACCTTGTGGACAGCATTCCCAGAAGAGTTGAAGCTGTTATAGCTGCAAAGGGTGGGCCAACTCAATATTGAACCCTACGGACTAAGACTGGGATGCCATTAAAGTTCATGTGCGTGTAAAGACAAGAGTCTCAATACTTTGGTTATATAGTGTACATGCCAGCATAGCCTAAACCCTAAAGCCTATCGCCAAGCTGCCACATAAGTGTATGGCTGACATTAATGTATATGTTTGTATATGTTAGATTCTATCATTCTAATGTTGAGCTATACTATAACCAATAAGAAGAATATCTGAATCCTTAACAAACTGAATCTAACAGTAAAAAAAAAAAATAAAAAAAATATATATATTTTTCATGTATAATGGCTTTTATAATGAGAAATCATTAGGAAACTTTCTATACATTATATTAATGACCCGCAGCTTCCTGAGCTATAACTGTCAGCCCGCTAATGATGCTCCATATATTGTTATACATTTTCGAGGCACATGGCGGCCTCCAAAGTGATTAACCATTCTTTCATGTAAGATGCTATAACAAAAACCCTTCATCACTAATTAGTTCTTTTTCCCCTAATTAATTCAAAGGTCCTAATGAATAAAAATTGAAGCTTGTTTCATTTGGATCCAGACCGATAAATCCAAGACTTTCATACGACTTGAAAGAGCTGCAGCTTGTGTTCAGCTAATGACGTTATTTTTATAATAATTGCTTTTAATTAGAATCGCACATTTGCTGAGTAGAAATTAATTTAAAGGGTCTTGGTGATGTTTAAAGGGTCATTAACCTCTTAAATTGGAAATTTCAGATATGAATTGTGAGATGAAATAAAGCTGGCGAAAGTTCTGTGATGTTTTAGTATAAAGTATCACTTTCACAAAGTGTGAGAAAACTACTACTGTACAAAGCCCCTCCAACGTTCCTCCACCCCAAACTCGCTCATCCATGTCTTTATGGATCTTGCTTTGTGCACTGGTCCAAATCATTTGGTGGAGGGGGGAATAAGGTGTGGAGTTGTTATTCAGGGGTTGGGCTTGGGCGGTAAATAAAACTCTTAAGGCATCAGCCAGGGCTGGACTGGCACAAACATTTGGCCCTGGACTTCATCCAGAGCGGCCCACTTTAAGTTTGCAAACACGCACAAAAACAGTATATAAACTGTACGCAATTGCGCAAAAAAAGCCTCCGCCTTACATCAGAGTCCCTAGAGAGCCCCTCCTTACATCAGAGTCCCCAGAGAGACTCATTCTTGCATCAGGGTCCCCAGAGAGCCTCCCCTTACATCAGGGTCCCCAGAGAGCCCCCCCTTACATCAGGGTCCCCAGAGAGCCCCCCCTTACATCAGGGTCCCCAAAGAGCCTCCCCCTTACATCAGGGTCACCAGAGAGAGGGCAGGCAGTGAGCTGCCTGCCCGCTCTCCAGCTCTCACGTGCTGCCCATCGCATGGCTACAGAGAGCCCATGGCCTGGTACTGGGCCGGGACCCTGTGGTTGGGGACACCTGGTCTGACTCTGGGCTATGGGCCCCAGATTCTGGGCTATAGCCACAAAAGTCCCCCCCCAGCCATGCCACTGGATGTCACTGAAACCGGCCCACTGAGCCATCGGCCCACCGGGAAACTCCCAGTAGTCCTGATGGCCAGTACATGCCTGGCATCAGCATACCAAGACATTCTGGACAATTTCAAGCTCCCAACTTTGTGGGAACAGTTTGGGGATGGCCCCTTCCTGTTCCAACATGACTGCACGCCAGTGCACAAAGCAAGGTCCATAAAGACATGAATGAGCAAGGTTAGGATGGAGGAACTCGACTGGCCGGCACAGAGTCCTGACCTCAACCTGATAGAACACCTTTGGGATGAATTAGAGTAGAGACTGTAAGCCATGCCTTCTCATCCAACATCAGCGCCTGACCTCACAATTACACTTCTGGAAGAATGTTCAAACATTCGCATAGACACACTCCTAAACCTTGTGGACAGCCTCCCCAGAAGAGTTCAATTTCTTATAGCTGCAAAGGGTGAGCCAACTAAAAATTGAACTCTACGGACTAAGACTGGGGTGCTATTAAAGTTTATGTGCGTGTAAAGGCAGGTGCCCCAATACTTTATATAATATAGTGTATATAAAACATTTATCCAATATACTGTAGGTATTGACGTTTACGGAATAACACATTTCTTGAGAAACTAATTTCCTCAGGATCCATGGCCTTTGTATATAATGAAAATCCTAGAGGTCTAGAGAGACCAATTACAGAGAAAAATATAAGCACATAATCCATCTATTCACAAAACTACAAATACAAAAAAACATGCATAAATAAAAAAATCTATCATGGAACATACATTTCCTGTAAAGGGGAGGAAAAAAAAGAGGGTAACATATTCCCCACTGTTGGTGAGAGTAGGGTCCAAAGTTGCAGAGGGGGGGGGGGGGAGGTGTCAAAAAGAACAAATCATGACCTAGCTCTATACTTACCTAAAAACAAAGTCCAAGTGAGCATAGAAAAATCTTATACATATCATATGGCCATAAAAAACTAACTAGAAAGACACACCCACCAACCACATTAGCCTTTTGTTTACACAGAGAAGCCAGAGTTTTGTAGTCCTGTGACCACATAGAAGACACCAGAAAAATATTTATATCATGATTTAGGCTAAAACTTATGGGGGCAATAGGGAAAAATTGGGGGGCAGCCTAAGTTGGGGTATTGTATAGCTTTAACTTCCATGTTAAACAGCCCTAGGATAGAAAATCTCAGAATGAACCTCACCAGCCACGTTTTTTACGGAATCATTTACAAGAGCAAATTGGATAATTTCTCGAACATAAAATTAATGCTCCCTCTTTAAAAAAAATGGCCTTAGCTACAGAAAAGAGGAAAAAAAAAACTTTATTTTAATAAATGATCAAAAAATCACCTTCTACTCATTAGCAATAACCTCGAAAAAAAAGGCTGATTTAAATGTCGCTTTCATACTACTCAAAATTGCAGACAAATTAGGATGTGATTTAAATTATGCAATTTGGAAGTTTCTGGAGGAGTAGCAATTATCTGCCTTATGTAAAGTAATCAAAGCTTCTTGTCCTGTTAACTTGAAAAAAAAAAAAGCCAAAAACATTATATGCTAATAACGTAATTATATCAGGGTCATTTTTATTCCTAAGCACACCAAACTTCCTAACAATAAGTCAAAGAATAAGTGGAAGAGTCAGTCTTAAGTAAGATATTAATACTAGCCCGTAAACTTGAAGGTGAATGTGAACATTGGCTTTATTTGATTTTAAAGCAACATATATTTATGTTTCCAATTTCTGTATTTTGGAGAAGTAGAAGAAAGGTGGGAAGCTCTGGATCTCCTAAAACAGTGGTCTCCGAACTGTGGCCCATGAGCCAGATATAGCCACTTGTTCACCTTTATCTGGTCCTAAGGCACTATTTCTACCACTGACATCAATGATGAGGCACCATTCCTTCCACTGACAACAATGATGGAGCACACTTCCTCCTACTGACCCTAATGATGGCCACTATTCCTCTCACTAACACCAACAATAAGGCACCATGACTTCCACTGACACCAACAATGAGGCAGAATTCCACCCACTGACACCAATGATGGGGCACTATTCCTCCCACTGACAACAATGATGGAACACTATTCCACCCACTGACACCAATGATAGGACACTATTCCTCCCACTGACAAGAACGATGGAGCACTATTCCTCCCACGGACACCAACAAGGGGGCACTATGTTTTCGACTAACATCAGGGATGGAGCACTATTCCTCCCACTGACACCAATGATGGCACACTAGTCCTCCCCCTGACACCAATGATGGGCCACTA
The DNA here is from genome assembly GCA_028564925.1 of Lithobates sylvaticus. NCBI lineage: Eukaryota > Metazoa > Chordata > Amphibia > Anura > Ranidae > Lithobates > Lithobates sylvaticus. Next base: position 51,341,589 of record CM053036.1, on the reverse strand, counting down.
TTTCTCCTGCTGACACCAATGATGGGGTACTTTTCTTCCACTGACATCAACGGTAGGGCACTATTTCTCCCACTGACACCAGAGATGGGGCACTATTTCCCCCACTGATACCAGGTATGGGGTGTGCTATTAGGGACTGGTTGTGCAAGGAGGAAAGCAGCAAAAGGCAGAACATGCAAAGTCCAGATTTAATTTTGTTCTGACTCTTATATCAAAAAAATCCAACGCATTTCAGGGGTTCATGGATTTGAAGGATCAGAGGTTCAAAGGATCCCTATTCATGAGTGTTTGGTGCTATTAAAACTACATTTTAAACTGTTATCAAGAGGAGAATATGGTGGAGTTCGGAGTCTCAATGTCGGACTGGAAAAAGTCTATGTGCCAGGCATCGATTCTGGCCTGGGAGAGCTGAAAGAGGTCCTCACTGATACCGGAGTGCGGCATGTACCAAAAGGGTAGCCTGACGCTTTACACAGCGGAAGGTTATGAAGCAAATAGGCTGTGTGCAAAGTGTTCTAGCCTAGATACCAATGTTCATCCCTAGATTACCTGTGGGCACTGCGGAGAACCACTACTAGAGGTAGTTTTGCCAGCCCCACCCCCACGGGTGCTACAAGTGAATTGGGACAAGTGTGTCGCTATTCCTGACGCAGAAGTTCCTGTAAATATTGCTACTGTCACCCTGTTTGCTTTTTGTGGCTGCTTCTTCAGCTATTGTGACTGCTCCAAAGCCAGGCACCCCAGTGATCTCCCGTGGCCGTGGTTGGGGCCACCAACGATCCCAGGAAGATGGCGACTGAATCGGGTAAGCCTGATGTGAGTGAAGACAGTGTGCCTGTGGGGACTGTTAAACCTGTAGCCACTAGGCTGCTTTCACACTGGGGCGGTTTGCAGGCGCTATTGCGCTGAAAATAGTGCCTGCAAACCGACCCGAAACAGCTGTTGCTGTGTCTCCAGTGTGAAAGCCCTGAGGGCTTTCACACTGGAGCGGTGCGCTAGCAGGACGGTAAAAAAAGTCCTGCTAGCTGCATCTTTGGAGCGGTGAAGGAGCGGTGTGTTCACCGCTCCTATACGGCTCCTACCCATTGAAATCAATGGGAAACCGCGGGGATACCGCCGGCAAAGCGCCGCTGCAGCGGCGCTTTGCGGCGCTTTGCGGAGGCTTTTAACCCTTTTTCGGCCGCTAGCGGGGGTTAAAACCACCCCGCTAGCGGCCGCATACCGCGGGTAAAACGATGGTAAAGCAGCGCTAAATATAGCGATGCTTTACCGTCGCCGCCCCGCACCGCCCCAGTGTGAAGCCGGCCTAAGGCCCCTTTCACACTGGGGCGGTGCGCGGCGGCGACGGTAAAGCAGCACTATATTTAGCGCTGCTTTACCATCGTTTTAGCCGCGGTATGCGGCCGCTAGCGGGGTGGTTTTAACCCCCGCTAGCGGCCGCAAAAGGGTTAAAAACCTCCACAAAGCGCCGCTGTAGCGGCGCTTTGCCGGCGGTATCCTCGCGGTGTCCCATTGATTTCAATGGGTAGGAGCGGTATAGGAGCGGTGAATACACCGCTCCTTCACTGCTCCAAAGATGCAGCTAGCAGGACTTTTTTTACCGTCCTGCTAGCGCACCGCTCCAGTGTGAAAGCCCTCAGGGCTTTCACACTGGAGACACAGCAGAAGCTGTTTCGGGTCGGTTTGCAGGCGCTATTTTTAGCGCAATAGCGCCTGCAAACCGCCCCAGTGTGAAAGCAGCCTAATGGAGCAGAGTTTTCAACTGAGTCAGATTCAGACATTCTGTCGGATATCTGAACTGTCTTCTGATAATGTGTTCTGGCCTGGGAGGTGGTCAGTAAGTGATGCTGAGCAGCAGTGTGAGCCCGCAGAGGAGGAAGTTCTCTCCACTATTCAAACCTCCGGTGCTGGGCCTGAGTTGTCAGCATCTGCATCACCTGTTCTTTGCCCTGCAAGTTTTTTGGAAGAGGAGCGGTGGGCTCACCGTGCCAATACTCCTGATGTCATAGGGCAAAGGTCCCCTCTATTTACCAGTATGTCTCAAAAGCCTGACAAAATTACAGGCTATCGTGTCAAGTGTGCCTTAGATACACAAGTGTTACCCGGATGTGGGGATCCTAAACTATTGCCAAGATTGTCCAAGTTGCAAAAAATTGTCATGAGAAAAGTGGGCTGAGGAGTGTGGCTACTTATACCCATATGGAAAAAATGGTAAAAATATTGCGCTGTGACTAAAAATTTGTATGTGAGAAAAGCTGCAAACATTGCCGAAAGACTATCGGTTAAATGGAAATATGAAAAAAGAAAAATGTTGCGCTAAACGTGCTGATGTGCATATGACCTAAATGGCCTAGCAAAACCCACAATAAAACCTACTGAAAAAGTACATATATATGAAAAATTGTCATATTACATCATAAAAGGTCATAAAATATACAATTGAATATATAAATTAAGTGGTAAAATGAATAACATATAAGTGTAGACTACGAACGTGAATAGTCTAAACGTAGGTGTACTGTGAGTGATCCTATTAAGGATGTGAGATGAAGAGGTACAAAAGGATCAATGGACCATTCACTTATTTGCATTGATCCTTTTGTACCTCTTCATCTCACATCCTTAATAGGATCACTCAAAGTACACCTACTATTCACGTTTGTAGTCTACACTTATATGTTATTCATTTTACCAGTTAATTTATATATTCAATTGTATATTTCATGACCTTTTATGATGTAATATCACAATTTTTCATATATATGTACTTTTTTAAGTAGGTTTTATTGTGGGTTTTGTTAGGCCATTTAGATCATATGCACATCAGCACTTTTAGCGCAACATTTTTATTTTTTCATACTTATATACCCATATGTGCCAGAAAGTCTGGAAGCTGAAATCCAATGCAAACAAGCACAGTGCGTTGATGCTGCTCTTCGGAAGTACCTGAAAATTCCTGCTCACTGTGATAGAAGAAAGTTGTCACCCCGACATGCCGGGAAGTATACAAATGTTCTTCAAACCTGGGACTATGGTCACCATATCTACCCAGACTGTGTTGTTCTTCGTAGACCTAATCAACGGGATGTGCAGCACTACCACTATTGGATCAGCTAGAAAGCCTGTTCAATTACCTGATCCTCGTTACTATAGGTAACGTTCTACAATCATTGAGTTTGTGTCAGAGTGGAACACAGCAGTGTGCTTAGTTTGGCTATGTCAGTTCCACAGGAAGCTGTTCTGTATTTGAAATATGTTGAAGTGGGGACACTCCTGCCTGCGCTGTTGCTGCTGAACTGTGCTCCTGATACCAGCAGTTGCAGGGGGTGCCCTAAAAAGTGACATGCTGGCCTGTTGCTCTGGATTGTCAGCATGTCTCAGTTGTGATCTCAGTTCCCGGCTGTGTTAAAGAAAGGTTGAGATATGTTTAAAGTGCCATGGGACTTGCTCCGGAAGATGGAAAAGTTATTCATGATTACTGTCCCTTGCATATCTGTATGGCTAAAAGTGCTTGTTTGAAAAGTCATGCACACAGTTCCAGTGCTTGTCCCTGAGAAGAAGGGAGCTTACTGGAAAGTTTGCTGACTATGTTTGTTGCATTTCAAGAAAAAGTGCCAATTGGGCTTTGGGGCAACAAGGACTATGGGATATTTAGTTAGTTAGGTAGACTGTGATGTGGCAAAGGGGCGAGTCTTTTACCTCCAATCTGAATCTTTTTTTTTTTTTTGTCCAAGTAACATTTTTCATTGGTTGTCTCAATAGAGAAACAGTACAAGAATATAAGAGAAAAATAAAACAATGCATGAAATAATATCACCGGGACCAGATGGCTTGCATCCGAGGGTACTTAGGGAACTCAGTCAAATAATTGCCAGACCTTTGTTCCTAATTTTTACTGACAGTCTACTGACTGGAATGGTACCAGCTGATTGGAGAAAAGGCATCCCTGGGAATTACAGACCAGTTAGCCTATCCTCAATAGTATACAAGCTCCTGGAGGGAATGATAAGGGACTATATACAAGATTTTAGTAACGATAATGGTATCAGCATGGATTCATGAAGAATCGTTCTTGCCAAACCAATCTATTAACCTTCTATGAGGAGGTGAGCTGCCATCTAGATAAAGGAAGGCCCGTAGACGTGGTGTATCTGGATTTTGCAAAGGCATTTGATACAGTTCCCCATAAATGTTTACTGTACAAACTAAGGTCTGTCAGCATGGACCATAGGGTGAGTACATGGATTGAAAACTGGCTACAGGGGCGAGATCAGAGGGTAGTGATAAATGGGGAGTACTCAAAATGGTCCGATGTGGAAAGCGGGGTCCCCCAGGGTTCTGTCCTGGGACCAATCCTATTTCATTTATTCATAAACGACCTGGAGGATGGGGTAAACAGCTCAATCTCTGTATTTGCGGACGATAGGAAGCTAAACAGGGCAATCATTTCTCCACAGGATGTGGAAACCTTTCAGGAAGATCTGGGCAAATTAATGGGGTTAGCAACTACATGGCAAATTAGGTTTATTGTAGAAAAATTTTAAATAATGCATTTGGATGGCAAAAAGATGAATGTAATCTACTCACTAGGGGAAGAACCTCTGGGGGAATCTAGGATGGAAAAGAACCTGGGGGTTCTAGTAGATAATAGGCTCAGCAATGGCATGCAATGAGCTTCAGTGGAGACTCATCCAGGAATACAGCGGGTAGCTGTGTGTAAAGCTTGAAGGAATATGGAGGGTAGCCGTAAGTAAAACTTGAAGATAAGTACAGTGGTTAGCTGTGGGTGAAGCTCAAGGGATCCAACAGGTAGCTGAGAGTCCAAGAAGTCTAGTGAGAGATGGCGAGCTGAGCTTAGTCATCTACAGTGGGATACTGTGAGTTAAACTGGAAGATCTACAGGGGGATACTGTGAGAGGAGTTGTTGCTATAAGAGACAACAGTTGCTACAAGATACAGATTGCTGCATTCAGCTTAAAGGCCCTTTATCTGTATTGCTATCTGCCTAGTTCTATTTTTGTCTACAGAGTTTGCCTAATTGCTATTGCATTTGCCTAAGGGTGTACTGAGACTTCTCTCCCATCATTCCTGTTAAGAGAAATAAAACTCTCTTTGTTAATTTTTACAAAAAGTGACTGGCGCCCACACCCACTATGTCTAGTAACTTGCACCCTGAGGAAGAATGTCAGTTCTCTCTGGCTCTGGGGGTCACCATTAGGCCCTTGGAAGTCAGGAAGACCTCTACAGATAAATATGGCCGTAAACATTACAACACATTTCAGGGATTATAGAGAACTCCTTTATCAGGGCTCAGAGCAGAACTGTGGTTGGGCTACAGAGATCACCAGCAATCAGGTGCAAGAAAAAAATGATACATACATACATATACTGTGGCAGTGTGGCCCTTAAGCGCAAAATCACATACTGTGCGTGATTTCTTCTTCTGGGGCACGCACCGCCAGCGATCTGCTCCCGCTGTGATTGGACCAGGACAAAAAATGGCCTGGTCATGAAGGGGCTAAAACCTTCTAGGGCTGAAGTGGTTAAACTGTGACAGCACTGAAAGCTGACAATTGGCCTGAGCAGGAAGGGGGTAAAAGTGCCCTTTATTGAAGTGTTTAACCACTTCAGTCCCGGAAGGATTTACCCCCTTCCCGACCCGAACACTTTTTGCGAATCGGCACTGCGCTGCTTTAACTGACAATTGCGCGGTCGTGCGACATTGCACCCAAACAAAATTGACGTCCTTTATTTCCCACAAATAGAGTTTTCTTTTGGTGGTATTTGATCAAATTTTTTGCGCTATAAACAAAAAAAAAAAGAGCGACAATTTTAAAAAAAAAAAAGCTTTATTTTTTTACTTTTTTGCTATAATAAATATCCCCCAAAAATATATAAAATAGCAATTTTTTTTCTCTGTTTAGGCTGATATATTCTTCTACATATTTTTGGTTAAAAAAAAAAAATCGCAATAAGCATTTATTGATTGGTTTGTGCAAAAGTTATAGCGTCTACAAAATAGGGGATAGATTTATAGCATTTTTATTATTAGATTTTTTTATTAGTAATGGCGGCGATCTGCAATTTTTATCGTGACTGCGAAATTATGGTGGACTGATTACTGTGTAAATGACAATGGCAGAGAAGGGGTTAAACACTAGGGAGCGATCAAGGGGTTAAGTGTGTCCTAGGGAGGTGTCCTAACTGTGGGGGGGATGGGCTTCCACTGACATGACAGCAATCACTGCTTCTGATGACAGGGAGCAGTAGATCCCTGTCAAGTCACTAGGCAGAACGGATTAATGCCTTGTTTACATAGCCATCTCCCCGTTCTTCCTCTCCACGCCGCAATCACGGGCCGCCGGCGAACATCGAGGTCCCAGGACCCGCGGTCACACTCACGCGGTGTGCGGTGTGTGCACGCGGCCGATAGGTAGAAAATTGAAAGGGACGTACAGGTATGCCCATTTGCCTGCCTGTGCCATTCTGCTGATGTACATCTGTGTGCGGCGGTCGGCAAGCGGTTAAATACCCTCCAGGCCATTCCAAGAGTTATTAGTGTGTGCTGATGAACATTGGAAACCAGGTCTAAACTGTAAAGAAAATTCACAAATAAATCGTGGGCTGTAGCAAGGCAGAGAGAGCTGGATAAAGGCTGGAGTAAAGCAAAGCCTGGACAGAGCTGTAACAAGCTCTAAATCAACATGTAGGACGTCTGCAAAGATAGCACTGCTTCCACAAAGAGAACATGAGTCCCGCTATGCTGGCAGGCTTTTCTGCTCATGCTATGGCTGCTTTAAAAAAATCAGCTGTGATAATTTAACGAATGACGGCCACAGCGCGGACCTGAATTTCACATTTCACAAAATAACGAATGACGGCCTCCCCTGTGCACGCTCCCTGCGCGCGCCCTGCAGGATGCATGTGGAGTGCGCTGTGATCACTGAGTCACTGATACTCGGGTGATCACTGGTCGTAAGGTCCCGGCCCCTTACCATGTGATCAGCTGTCAGCCAATGACAGCTGATCACATGATGTAAACAAAAGCTAGGCAATAGTTTTTTTTTCTCCTCATGCTGACAGTGTGAGGAGAAAAAAAAATCTGATCACCGTCTCATCTGCAAGGGACATCGGTCCTGAAGAGGAAGAGGCAATTATGCCTCATCTGTGCCCACCAGTACCCCCTGCCAGTGCCACCTGACATTGCCACCTGCCAGTGCCCACCAGTGCCACCTATCAATGCCCATGAGTGCCACCTATCAATGCCCACAAGTGCCACCTATCAATGCCCACCAGTGGTGCCAATCAGTGCCACCTAGCAGTGCTGCCTATCAGTGTAACCGACCAGTACCCATTATTGCCACCCATCAGTGCCCATCACTGCCACCCATCAGTGCCCATCACTGCCACCTATTGGTGCCCATCAGTACCGCCTCATCAGCGTACATCAATGAAGGAGAAAAATTACCTGTTTTAAAATTTTATAACAAAATATAAAAATACTTTTTTTTTTTTTCTAAATTCAGTCTTTTTACATTTTTTTTAACAAAAAAACAAAAAACGCAGAGGTGATCAAATACCACCAAAAGAAAGCTCTATTTGTGGGGAAAAAAATGCTAAACATTTCATTTGGGTACAGTGTTGTATGACCGCGCAATTGTCAATCAAATTGCGACAGCGCTGAAAGCTGAAAATTGGTCTGGACAGGAGGGGGGTTTAAGTGCCCAGCAAGTGGTTAAAGCTATTTTGTTTTGATATACCTTGAATATATTTAGCTGGTGTAAACTTAAAGTTCTATTGGGCTTTAGACATGTGCACAACAAAAAAAATTGTTTATTTTCGTTTCGTCTTTTTCGTTTCCGTAATGATTCGTAAATTCGTACGTCGTCGGTGTTCGTATTCGTAAATTCATAAGTCGTCGGTGTTCGTATTCGTAACCATTCGTATTTTCGTTAGAGTTATATTTTCGTTGATTTGTTTTTTCGTTAGTTTAAATTTCGTTTATTCGAAATTCGGACGCATTCTTATTTATTCGTACATTCGTAACATTCGTAGATTCGTAATCGGAGCATAAGAGACACAGAAAATTACGAATCGAAAAAAAAAAGTTACGAATGTACGAATTGTTTCGTTCAATCCATTCGAAGCACGTTAAGCAGCGCCATTGTAAGAGACGCGGAAAATTACGAATCGAAAAAAAAAAGTTACGAATGTACAAATTTTTTCATTCAATCCATTCTAAGCACGTTAAGCAGCGCCATTGTAAGAGACACGGAAAATTACGAATCGAAAAAATAAAAAATAAGTTACGAATGTAATAATTTTTTCGTTCAATCCATTCGAGGCACGTTAAGCAGCGCCATTGTAAGGGACACCGAAAATTACCAATTCAAAAAAAAAAGAAGTTACGAATGTACGAATTTTTTCGTTCATTTTGATTTTCGTTGTTCCTGTTTTCGTTTTTCGGATTTTCGTTGTTTTCGGATGTTCGATTCGAACGATTCGTTAAAATTTTTACCAAATTGTTCGTTCATTCGTACGATAACGAATGAACTAAAATAACGAAAAAAAACGAAAAACGAAAGAAACCGAAAAAACAAACAAAACTAATTGCACATGTCTATTGGGCTTTAAAGCAAATTCGTAACTGAACAGAGTACAATAGAAATTAAAGATTTAAAACACTGTAAATACAGTAAAAGAGTCTCCCACTAGTAATTTGAATTGGATGAATTATTATTATTAAATGACTATCAGAATTTTTTTTTTTTTTAAATTGCACACATTTTGCTAAAACTCCTGGCAATGTATGTATATATATATATATATATATATATATATATCAGCTTCTGACCAGCCTGTTGGTGTCACTGGGGCTCAGACAAAGCTGGAATTACGTCTCATGTATCACTTTCATATGGGCTCTTTGTTCTCAGCGATGTATCTTTGTGACAATATAATTATTACACACCTTGTCCTGGTAGCTGTGTTGTCTATAAACATTGTGTCACTATTTTCTTTGCCGGGTGATAAAGTATTGCATTTCTTTTTTTTGTACCCCGACGGTGGGATGTGACACGTTCCTTGAAGTAGCAGTTAAGTTGTCAAACCTTGTTGACAGTAAAAATGAAGATAATTAGTGTGTATCTTTATTGACACAAACCGTTCAATAACATAAACAGGAAATTCAAGTACAAGTTGATAGGTGTAACATCCTGAGTTGTCTGATGTTGCATGTTATTGGTGACACACAGGTAGACGGTGAATAAAAACAGAACCATCCCTGAACAGGGGTGGGGACCTCAACACCAAATATCTATACTGTTGTTTTTACATCTCTATCCCCACAATTCACAGCTTTAGCCGTGTAAATTGAAGGGTTAACACTTTTTTAGACCAATAATGGAATTGTGAAACTAGAAAGGGGAGTTCTGTAACTTTCACACCTCTTAAGCCCCATACACACGCTCGGATTATCCGAGGACCAGGTCCGTCGGATCATGTCCGTCATACTTTGTCCGATGTTGGTTTTGCGTACACACGGTCGGACAAAGTTGTCGGAAAATCCGATCATTCTGAACGTGGTGACGTTTGTTGCCTACGACGGGACTACGTAGAGGCTAGTAGCCAATAGCTTTGGTCTTGTAATGTGATCTGAGCATGCGTAGCACTTTGTCCATCGGACAACGGTACACACGATCGGATTTGGTGTGATCGGACCGTGTTGTCGGCAAATCTATCCAGCAGGAGATAGGACTTTGTCCGTCGGACAATCCGACGTACACTGTCCGATGGTGCCTACACACGGTCTGATTTTTCAACAACATTGTCCGATCGGACAGAATCCATGCAAAAATCTGACCGTGTGTATGGGGCTTTATACTGTGGGATTGTACACCCCATTGATACCCATCATATCATAAGAACTTACTTAAGTAATGAAATCAATACACAAGGATTGTGGAAATGTTTAGGCCGCAGCCCCTTTACTGGGCTTAAGATAACTTTAATTATGAAATGAACTTTAAAGAGGAGTTCCAGCCAGGGGAAAAAAAATGTAAAGTCAGCAGCTACAAATACTGTATCTGCTGACTTTTAACATAAGGACACTTACCTGTCCAGGGATCCCATGATGTCACCCTGTCGGACCCGTGTGTCTCTCAGAAGGCAGCCGGGGGAGGAGAAGGGGCTGCCTGTGCCATCAGCGATGCCTATTAGTGCCATCTATTATTGTCCATCAGTGCCGCCTATCAGTATTCATCAGTGCCGCCTATCAATGCCACCCATAAGTACCCATCAGTGCAGCCTCTCAGTGTCCATCAGTGCCACCTATGAGTGCCCATCAGTGCTGCCTATCAATGCCTGCATATCAGTCCCGCCTATCAGTGCCCATTAGTGCAGCCTATCAATGCCCATCATTGGTGCCACCTCATCAGTGCCCGTCAATGCAGCCTCATTAGTGCCCATCAGTGAAGGAGAAAACTTACTTATTTACAACAGTTTATAACAGAAGCAAAGAAAAACTCTTTTTTTTTCAAAATATTATTGTTTGGGTGCAGCATGACTGTGCAATTGTCAATTAAAAAGTGACAGTGCTGAAAGCTGAAAATTGGCCTGGGCAGGAAGGGTGGAAAGTGCCTGGTGTTGAAGTGGTTAAGTTCTATAGTTGGGAAGATGCTGGAGAGTTTAAAGAAAGACCACATGGATGAGTTTTTGCTGGAATTTTTATTTTTTTTTACCAAAAGACAGCATGGATTCATGAAAGACAGAAGTTGCCAAACAAATCTGATTTCTTTTTATGAGGTAAGTAAAACCTTGGACAGAAGGGTAGCTGTGGATGTGGTATACTTGGATTTTGCAAAAGCATTTGACACAGTAATGTGTAAGGTAAAGTCTACAAGTTTGGAAAGAGCGGTTTGTAAATGGATAGAAAACTGGCTAAAAAAACGAATTCAGAGAGTAGTGGTAATGATTCGTACTCTGAATGGTCTAAGGCTATCAGTGGTGTACCCCAAAGTTCAATTATATTGGGTCTGGGTTAAAAGTACCATTTCAGGCTTTGCAGATGACACCAAGCCACCAAGCAGTGGAAAAATGTTCTTACAGGATGTCTCCAACTCCAACCTCAATGCTCTGTCTAATTGGGCGACTATGTGGCATATGATGTTTAACCACTTCCCTACCGCCCACTGTCATATGACGCCCACAAGGTGGATCTCCCATCATGGGTGGGCGTTATATGACGTCCTCCCATTCCCGGCCGCCTAGGGGGCGCGCGCCCGCGGCGTCGCTCGGGACCCGGTGCGAGTGCCAGTTAAAACAACAGGACCGTGCGGGACCGTGGAGCCGTGTGTGTAAACACACAGCTCCACGTCCTGTCAGTGGAGAGGAGACCGATCATGTGATCCCAGTACGGAGGAACACCGATCGGTCTCCTCCCCTTGTGAGTCCCCTCCCCCCACAGTTAGAATCACTGCCTTAGGGAACACATTAACCCCTGCAGCGCCCCCTAGTGTTAACCCCTTCCCTGCCAGTCACATTTACACAGTAATCACTGCAATTTTATAGCAACGATCACTTTGTAAATGTGAATGGTTCCAAAAATGTGTCAAAAGTGTCCGAAGTGTCCGCCGCAATGTGGCAGTCACGAAAAAAAATCGCAGATCGCCGCCATTACTAGTAAAAAAAAAAATAAAATGCAATAAATCTATCCCCTATTTTGTAGATGCTATAACTTTTGCGCAAACCGATCTATATACGCTTATTGCGATTTTTTTTACCAAAAATATGTAGAAGAATACGTATCTGCTTAAACTGTGGAAGAAAAACATTTTTTTTTAAAAAAATGGGATATTTATTATAGCAAAAAGTAAAAAATATTGTGTTTTTTTTCAAAATAAAAACCGCAGAGGTGATCAAATACCACCAAAAGAAAGCTCTATTTGTGGGAAAAAAAGGACATCAATTTTGTTTGGGTGTAACGTTGCACGACCGCGCAATTGTTAGTTAAAGCGACGCAGTGCCGAATCGCAAAAAGTGCTCTGGTAAGGAAGGGTGTAAAATGGCCCGGTGCTGAAGCGGTTAATGTAGATAAATGTAAAGTTATGCACTTGGGGGCTAAGAATATGCATGTGCATACTAGGAGGCGTACAACTGGGGGAATCTATAGTGGTGAAGGATTTGGGGGTTCTGATAGATCATAAGCTTAATAATAGCATGCATTGCCAAGCTGCGGTTTCCAAAGCGAGTAAAGTATTTTAAAGTAAAGTACTCTTGTATTAAGAGAGGTATGTACTTCAGAGAGAGAGAGATAACATTTTGCCCCTGTACAAATCATTAGTAAGACCTCATCTGGAATATGCAGTTCAGTTTTGGGCACAAGTTCTCAAAAAGGATATCAGGGAACTGGAGAAAGTACAGAGAAGGGCAACCAAACTGATAAGAGGCATGGAGGAGCTCAGCTATGAGGAAAGATTAGAGGAACTGAATTTATTCTCTTGAGAAGAGGAGATTAAGTGAGGATATGATCAACATAATTTAACTGGGTACTGACATTTATAGGTAAAGTTAATCAAGGGAATATCTGATTGCCTCTCGAGGGATCAAGAAGGAATTCTTTCCCCTGTTGTAGCAAATCTGATGATGCTTTGCTGGAGTTTTTCGCTTTCCTCTGGATCAACTGTGGGTATAGGATTGTGTAGTTGGGATTGTAGGATATACACACACAGTATTTCACAAAAATTAGTACACCCCTCACATTTTTGTAAATATTTTATTATATCTTTTCATGTAACAACGCTGAAGAAATAACACTTTGCTGCAAAGTAAAGTAAGCAAGTGTACAGCTTGTATAAATTTGCTGTCCCCTCAAAATAACTCAACACACAGCCATTAACCACTTCAGCCCGAATCAATTTGCAGCCAAAGGACCAGGCCCCTTTTTTGCGATTCGGCACTGCGTCACTTTAACTGACAATTGCGCTGTCGTGCGACGTGGCTCCCAAACAAAATTGGCGTCCTTTTTTTCCCACAAATAGTGCTTTCTTTTGGTGGTATTTGATCGCCCCTGCGGTTTTTATTTTTTGCACTATAAACAAAAATTTTGAAAAAAATGCAATATTTTTTACTTTTTGCTATAATAAATATCCCCAAAAAATATTAAAAAAAATATTTTTCCTCAGTTTAGGCCGATACGTATTCTTCTACATATTTTTGGTAAAAAAATCGCAATTAGCGATTATTGATTGGTTTGCGCAAAAGTTATAGCATTTAGAAAATAGGGGATAGTTTTATAGCATTTTTATTAATATTTTTATTTTTTTACTAGTAATGGCGGCGATCAGCGATTTTTATTGTGACTGCAACATTATGGCGGACACATCGGACATTTTTGACAAATTTTTGGGACCATTGTCATTTATACAGAAATCAGTGCTATTTAAATGCACTGATTCCTATGTAAATGACAGTGGCAGTGAAGGAGTTAACCCCTAGGGGGCAGGGAGGAGTTAGTGTGGCATGTGTGTTTTTTTTTTCACAGTAGGGGGCGTGGCTGACATCTGACATCACTGATTGGCTTTCCCGATGACAGGGAACAGCCGATCAGTGACAGGCAGTGTAGGAAGCGCGGGGAGAGGTTTGTTTACACATACCTCTCCCCGTTCTTCAGCGCTGTGATCCGATCGCGGGACACCAACGGCAATCGGGTCCGCTGGTCCCCCTCTTTTTCCTAGCCGTGCCATTCTGCGGATGTAAATGTGCAGGAGGCGGTCGGGAAGCGGTTAATGTCTGTGCTGGCAACAAAAGTGAGTACACCCCTAAGTAAAAATGTCCAAATTGGGCCCAAAGTGTCAATATTTTGTGTGGCCACCATTATTTTCCAGCACTGCTTTAACGCTCTTGGGCATGGAGTTCACCAGAGCTTCACAGGTTCACTCCTCCATGACATCCTCATGGATGTTGGAGAAGTTGCGCTTCTTCACCTTCCGTTTGAGGACGCCCCACAGATGCTCAATAGGGTTTAGGTCTGGAGACATGCTTGGCCAGTCAATCACCTTTATCCTCAGCTTCTTCCCATAGGATGCCCTGGCGCTTTGGCCAATCGGGAAACGGGTCTGACGACCTGCCTCCCTGATTGGCGGGGAGAAGCGTTATTGTGAAAATAGCGAAAATGCATTCGCTATCGTCACACAATTTGGTGGGATCAGGGTGCACTCTCTGCGCCCCAAGCCCACCCTATTTTGAAGCCTATTAGAGCCTCTGGCTCTAATCAGGTGCTTCAAAAAGTATCACCCCCTTCCACCCCTCCCATAGGAATCCATGCGTCCGGGGACAGGCGTATGGATGGGGAGGGGGCGGCGCCCATGCACCCACAATGCACGGGCCGCCCCTGCTCTATGACAACACTCAGGAAATTAAATGTGGAGCATGATACCATCAAACTGGAAGACCAGGGGATCACTTTCCCATGCTCACTGGACTCTGGTTTTGAGAACAATCTTCCTACCAGGCAACAGTGTTTTGGAAAGCAGATTTCTGCATCGCTGTAGCAGAAATGCGCTGTAATTTACTAAAAGAAAAGCAGATCCATGTAATGCATTGAGAAGAGGATTACTAACTTACTAACTGACATCTCAGCATGGATGTCGCACCACTTTCTTAAATTAAATCTCTCTAAAACTGAGCTATTAATATTCCCCCCCGCCCGTGCCCCCCTCCATGACTTTTCCATCAAAATCAACAATGCAACCATCAGTCCCTCCCCTTACGCCAGGGTACTCGGTGTAATCCTAGACTCAGACTTGTCATTTCAGCCTCAAGTCTAATCGCTGTCAAAAGTTTGTAGACCTCACCTCCGTAACATCTCTAAAATTCGCCCCTTTTTAACAAATGACACCACCGAGCTCCTCATTCACTCCCTTGTTATCTCTCGCCTCGACTATTGCAACTCCCTTCTCATTGGCCTGCCTCTCCATAGGCTCTACCCTCTTTAGTCTATCATGAATGCTGCTGCCAGACTTATCCACCTTACCAACCGTTCAGTGTCTGCCAACCCTCTCCTCCAATCCCTACACTGGCTCCCAATCACCCAGCGAATTAAATTCAAAATACTAACCACAACTTACAAAGCCATCCACAGCTCTGCCCCAAGCTACTTCGCCAATCTTGTCTCCAAACATATCCCAAACCGTCCTCTCCGCTCTTCTCAAGATCTCCTCCTGTCAAGCTCTCTTGTTTCCTCCTCCCATGCTCGTCTCCAGGATTTCTCCAGAGCCTCTCCCATCCTCTGGAACTCGCTACCTCAACCTGTCCAGCTATCTCCTACTCTACTCAGGCGATCCCTGAAAACTCATCTCTTCAGGAAGCCTATCATGTCTCCAACTAATCTTCTACCACTTCCATCAGCTCATTCCCCACAGTTACAACCTTTTGTATCACCTCCCCCACCCTATTAGATTGTAAGCTCTTCTGAGCAGGGCCCCCTTAATCCTCTTGTATTTTATTGTATTATAACTGTATTGTCTCCCTTTTTATATTGTTAAGCGCTGCGTAAACTGTTGGCGCTATATAAATCCTGTAATAAATAAATAAATAAAGAGGAGGAGCATTGTATGCTTCATGATTGAACCTTAATGCTGAATAGTGCTTTAAAAACACACAGGAGAGCCCAAACGCCTAGTGCATTACCACTACCACTGTTTATTAAATCCAAATGGCAAACACATACTTACAAGCATAAATTGGATCAGGCATATTAAATCACAACTCCAACCATCTGACCATGTATACCGAAGTAGGCTAGTGTGTTTCAGGGGATGCACCCCACTTTCTCAGTGAAAGGTCAGTGAGTCAGACAACAGCCTAGCCAAAGTGACTGGACTAGCAATTTCAAAAATTTGCATTTCATCAAAGTAAGCCTTCAATATTCATTCATGAAAGAGTACCATTGAAGCATGCTTTGCTATTCTGTATGTGGCAGGTCCACTTTAATTCATAACTTTGCAAATAATTAAATAATAACATAAATTCTTCTCTCTCCAAAAGAAACATGATAGGGGCCCACTCATATCTTAGAGCCACCCTTGCGTGGAATTTACAGTAATTTTTAGTTAGAAAGTGAAAAGACATAATTAGATTTTATGACTCGGAGCGAGGTGCCCTAAATGTTTTCATGAGATCTTATCTGGAAGCGCTCTCTTCCACAATGTTCTGTACAATTGTTCAGCCACTCAGAAGAAGAATATTTGAGTATTCTGACAAGAGCAATTTCCGTGAAATACGATTACAATTGAAGAGAACTTGTCATGATTCGGCTTATGCAGGAATCTGAGCATTCAGTCTTTTTATCATAAATGTGCAAGCTTAGCTATGAAATATTTATTTTTGTCTCTTCATGGGGCCAGTTTACTATCCTACAGAGTTTAGGGGGGTCTGTGGGACTGTGGCAGTAGAAAACAAATATAAATGTGGTTTGATAAAGGGGCCCTGTTGTCCTGAAACATGTAGCCATGCCCATTCCACTTTCTTTTCACCATCACCCAGCGGAGCGAGGTACTGATTGGAGCTGCAGCCATCTTGCTACACCCCGAAGCCGCTGCTGCCTATGGTTCAGCCTAAAGCCTGACAGCAGTACTTTCACCAATAATTCTACTTTAGCTAGCTGCTTGCCTGCCGAGCTCTGCAGCCTCACAGTGATCCTATGGAGGTCTATATGGGTTTATGCCATGCCTTGATCCATTTTTAACTAGTGAGTGCATTTTTATTGTCTTTTAGTCTTTTTAATACATTCCTAAACCTAGATGGAGGCGCCCTCTTGGGCTTGTTTTATATACATTCACCAGCCACTTAATTAGGTACACCTTGCCAGACATCCCAACCTGGCAAACCCATTTCAGGGTGGTGGCTCTGCACGGCGTTTCGCGCATCCCCCCCCCCCCCACAATTTTCAGTGGATAATCAGGAGATGATCAAAGACTGCAGACATAGTACAGGAGATGATCAGAGACTGCAGACATAGTACAGGAGATGATCAGAGACTGCAGACATAGTACAGGAGATTAGACCCGTTTCACACTGTAGGCATTTTTCAGGCATGTTAGCGTTAAAAATAGCGCCTGAAAAAAGCCTCATCTGCAATCCCAGTGTGAGAGCCTGAATGCTTTCACACTGGAGCAATGCACTGACAGGACGTCGAAAAAATTCCTGCAAGTAGCTTCTTTGAGGCGCTTTAGGAGCGGTGTACACACCGCTTCTAAAGTGCTCCTGCCCATTGAAAGGGGTTAAAAGTACCTCTAAAAGGACGGTAAAGTGCCACTAAAACTAGTGGCACTTTACCGCCGATACCCCCGCGCTGTCAGTGTAAAAGGGCTCTTAGTACATCTTATTATACATTAGATCTGTAGATGGACTACTAAAGCACAGGAAAGGACAGGGCCTGTGTATCCTATGTAATCTATCATGCCATAAAACATCTAGAGCAGGGGCAGCCAGGGAAAAAGCAAAGGGATGATGGGGATGCCATCCTCCAGCACACTGAACACTGTGAGTGTGACTCACCTCGGTTCTCTCTCCCTGCAGCCTGAGATAGAGATGGGAGGGGGAGCCATTGAAGTTGGTGGGGACAGTGCAGGGTCCCAGTGTGAGGAATTTATTCCTGCACATCAGCACTCAGCAGCCACTAACTAGAACCCTTGCCAGGAAGAGGAGCGCCTCTCACCTCCCAGCACTGCCAGGCTGCCCTATGCTCACACTGGTGTTCAGACGGACACAGAGAAGAGGAGGGAGGAGAGAACTCTGGCACTTTGGCACCCCCACCTATGCAGGCGCCCAGGTGAAAAGCACCCTGCCGCACCTGCCTAGGATCGACCCCTCCTCCCCTGGCTGGGAGGGCTCGGGCTGCTGTGGCTGACAGCCGGGAGATCGTGCCGCACTCGCGGGAGACTTGAGATCTCTGCCTTGCTAGTACCGGGTTGGACCCCCTTTTTGACTCTAGAATTGTCTTAATTCTTGAGATGGTATTCTGCATACTTTGGTTGTAAAGAGTGGTTATTGGAGTTACTGTTGCCTTTCTATCATCACGAATCAATCTGTCCATTCTCCTCTGACATCAACAAAGCATTTTCATCCGAACAACTGCCGCTCACTGGATATTTTCTCTTTTTCGACCATGCAGACCAGCCTGTCTGGCACCAATAACCATGCCATGTTCAAAGTCACTTAAATCCCCTTTCTTCCTCATTCTGATGCTCGGTTTGAACTTTAGCAAGTCGTCTTGACCATGTCTAGATGCCTAAATGCAGTTCCTGCCATGTGATTGGCTGATTAGCAATTTGTGTACCAAGCAATTGAACAGGTGTACCTAACAATGTGGCCAGTGAGTATATGTGCATTAGGATATCAAGACCTAATCGGAGAGGAATTTCATGCACTTTACCTGATGTTCCCTACCACTCTCCTGGCCCTCTTATGTGCCCCGTTAAATGACAGTTGGAGTCTAGTCATCAAATTAGCTTATTCAATTTTCTTTGGGGATAAAAACACCTCAGCATCAATAGGAGTAAACTATCAAAGTAAGTATTGCCCCATCATTGGTGTCAGTGGGAAGACTAGTGTCCAAGTCAAGTCAAATATCCAGCTCTGAGGTGAAATGTCAGCCCACCAAGCTTCTTGGGTGCTGCTAACTGCCTCCAGAGGGTAGAGGGAGAATCTACGCATATTATTTGGATTTATTTCCACACATATTATATTTCTTTTTGTCTATATACCTTGGATGTAGAAGATTCTTTAACCAGTTGCCGCCCGCCCACCGTCAAATGACAGAGGGACGGTGCGGCTCTTGTTCTGGGTGGACGTCACATGACGGCACACCAGAATGGCCGCTCTTGCCCATCACTGCCGCCCTCCAGTGCCCATCAGTGCTGCCTATCCATGCTGCCTATCAGTGCCCACTAGTGCCGCCTATCAGTGCCCACCAGTGCCGCCTATCAGTGCCCACCAGTGCCACCTATCAGTGCCCATAAGTGCCACCTATCAGTGATCATCAGTGCCGCATATCAGTGCCACCTATCAGTGCCCATCAGTGTGACATAATAGTGCCTCCTCATCAGTGCAGCCTATCAGTGCCCATTAATGCAGTCTCATCAGCGCACATCAGTGAAGAAGAAAAATTACTTATTTACAAAACTTACTCACAGAAACTAAGAAAAACTCATTTTTTTTGTTCTTTTTTTTTTGTAAAAAATAAAAAGCCCAGCAGTGATTAAATACCACCAAAAGAAAGCTCTAATGGAATGAATAAAATGATCAAAAATGTATTTGGGTACAGTGTTGCATGACCGCGCAATTGTCATTCAAAATGCGACAGTCCAGTGAGCAAGTGGCAGCTCTGTTATTCGCTATTAGGCTGTTCCCGATAGCCATGTTTTGTGGATGCTATTTAAAGTGGCATGCTGCTTTTATCCAGAGTCAATCTGATATATTTTAATAAAAGATGTGGCTTTAAAAAAAGAGCACTAGATGTGTTGGCTTTATTTTCAGGGGTATTTGACACATTTGATGTGATGCCTGTGGATGAGCGTGGAATTGGAATTCTCTAATCAGAATTCCAAGTTATTCCAGTTTTGAGTGGAAAAACTGCTTTAACTGACTTCTTTAAGACTGGGTTCACATATATGCGAATGGGATGCAGTTTCTCTGCATACAATTTGTATGACAGGTGAGTGTGACCGTCTCTCAATGGGGCCGGTTCACACAGGTCCGGGATATCCGCGGAGCAGATTGCAAAACAGTCCTGTGTGTGTTTGGGTCTGGTTCCGGTGCGAATTCTGGCAAAAATTCAGACCTGAATCTGTGAACAGACACGCACTGGACCCCAGGCACGAACCTGCGGCCAAACATATGTGAACCCGGCCTAAAGGAGAAATACAGCCAAAGCTTGTTTAGCTGTACCTCTCCTGTGTATCACAGGAGTGCAGTTCGTTCTGCACTCTAGTGATCCGTTTTTATCAGACAGCGGGCTGAAGCCCTCTGTTAGCTGACGTCACAGAGCTGGTACAGGCTATGGAAAGATCAAGACATTATTTATGTTTGGGATCCATCCACAACTTTGGACCGGCACCTGGTTCAGCCTCCCAGTGAGCCGCTGAGAGCCTGAGCCAGCCGCTCCCACCCCCTCCACAGCCCAGCGCTCTGGTGAGCGAGGAAGGGGCAGAGCAGACAGTGGTGACTGACAGTCACCAGCTCTCTGCTCACGGAGCTCTGAGAATCAAGCGATCAGCAGTGTTTGATCGCTTGGTTCTCATTCTTCGAGCTGGCAGGGGACAGATGCAGCACTTACCACCCAGGTGAGTATGATTCTAAAAAAATTAATAAATCCCATACTTCTATTTACATTGGAGGTCAGTATCAAGGTGAGCAGACCCACATATAGTACATGTGGTGTTGGAGGGGAATTCACCTTTTTATATGCCTGAAGAGCACGATTAGGTGGTGGAAGGTCACTAATGTTAAGAAGTTTTGCAAGACTGTTGTTTTGATATGTTATTTTTTTTGTTGTTGTTATACAAATTTATTCACATATTATATGAGATTTTGTTTATTAACAGAGTGTACATGGAGTACTTATTAGTGATAATTTATCTTTATTATTATTATTATTTACTATGATAAGTTTTAATACTACTTGTCTTATTTATCGTTATAGTAGTTTGTTATTATTTATTTGCACTACATACTCACAAACCTCTTTTGCAACAACCCATAATTCTTCTTGAGTTCTAAAGGCTTATGCCGCGAACACACGATCGGAAATTCTGCCAGCAAAAGTCTGATGAGAGCTTTTGGTCAGAAAATGCGATGTGTGTATGCTCCATTTAACTTTTGGTGGCGGAATTCCAGCCAGCAAAAGATTGAGAGCGAGTTCTCAATTTTTCGGTCGGAAAAAGTTATGATCGGAAATTTCGATCGTCTGTACCAATTCCGATGCGCAAAATTCCTACTCATGCTCGGAAACAATTTGACGCATGCTCGGAAGCATTGAACTTAATTTTCTCTGCTCGTCGTAGTGTTGTACGTCACCGCGTTCTTGACGGTGAAAAGTTCAGCGAACTTTTGTGTGACTGTGTGTATGCGAGACAGGCTTGAGCGGAATTCCGTCGGAAAAACCATCATAGCTTTTTCCGACCAAAATTCTGATCGTGTGTATGCGGCATTACAGTACTTACAGTTTAATAGCTTGGAGGTGTGGCCTGGTGACAAGATATATGCGTAATGTTATAGAAGTGGAGTACATTATTGCTGTGGGTGTGGTCTGTTAAAAAACCGACGATCAATAAAAAAGAGAACAGAGAAAGAACAGATGAACTCTATGAGCTTTATCATACATTGTACAAAGTGGTAATATAATATCTTTGTGCTGAATGCTATGAACAAGTCATCAAAACTGGCTCAGAGATATGTGCCTATAGGAGGCCATCAACTGAAAGTACATTCTGATCCCTTATAAAAAAAATAATAATTTAGTTTTTTCAATGCTCGAGTCCTCTAAAAATAGAATTAAGAGGTTTACTTTAAAATAACCCATGCTGATTGCAGCATAATATGAGTACAGATTGTATGATATCTATTAGAGCCTGGAACACAAGTTTTAATTGAAATGCCTTTTTTGTTTTCTTTTTTTTTTTTCCTTTAGATTAGAGCTGAAATTCCAGGAAACATAAATACAATGTAGTTCCGCAGGATATTTGAAATTTAGGGACCAGGAGTGACTGTGCAATGAATCAAGAAGTGACGCAAGAAAAATATTTAGCTAGAATTACAAATTTGTGTTTCCCATGGCCAACATCTGCTCCCCACTGTGCCTTCTGAAGACTCATAGACACGCTCCCCATGGACAAGCAGATATTCTCCCCAAGGCTACTTTGTTTCCCATTATGCCATCAGATGATGTCTGTGTAAATTCCCATTGAAGTATTACAGACAACGAGTGCTCATGGAAATGTCACTTTGCTTGGATAAAGTACAATATTTTTACATCTAAGTGGACCTCTGCGTGAATACATTTCTGACATGTTTCACAATATAAAGCAACAGCATCTTTTTTCAGAGGAACGCCACTTTTTATCTGTAGCGCCCTCCTCTAATTAAGCTGATAGGTTAAATGTAGTTCTTGGCGCTACTGTAATGAGTGGAGCAGTGATTGATTGCTTTGGTCTGTTTAGGGTGTCCTGAGCTGAGAGGTTGATTCCTCCTGTCTGTCTCTGAAAAGAGCTTCCATAGTATAGGGCAGGGAGATTCAAATGATCAGTTTAAATATTTATCATACCCTAGCTAATCCCTGTAAGTAGGTATCCAGACGGAGGTTGGGGAGGTGATAAATGTTTGGGAAGCCTGGTCTTTTGCCTTCAGGGAGGGTTTCAGTTCTCCTGGGGTTACTGCCCCTGGGGGCAGTTTTACTGAGAAAAGAAATTGCAGCCTGGGTCTTAGCAGCTGCTGGGCTGAGGGCCTGGAGAAGACTGCTGATAAATTTGGCTGGAGGACACTGTATTAAAGTCCTGGTCTGGACCAAAAACACAAAATCAAAAGCTTTTTCAATATCTAATGTTACCAAAACTCTTGTGCCCCAGTCTATTGTTTGAAATTATTGGTGAGAAAGGACCTTACGGAGTTTAAAATTTGTGGAACACCCTGACATAAGGTCAGTTTGATCTATACTGATTAAAGAGGTCATAACTTATATCAATCTGTTGGCCAGGATTTTGATGAGTATTTTCAAATCAAAATTAAGTAATGATATGGGCCTGTAGTGCACTTTCCCGGGCTTCGAGATTAAAACAATGTGGGCTTGGTACATAGGGAAGGGCAGAACCTCTTCAAAACAGGTAGAGTAGACCTCATATAATTTAGGCACTTTATCAGGGGCATATAGCTTGTACCACTCACCAGGAAGGCCACCCGGCCCATGGGTTCAGCTTTATAGTGGTTTTAAAGGCTCAAGTTTTTTTACCTTAAAAAACCTTCTAGATCCACCAACCCCCCAACACATCTACTACTCACCTGAGCTCCCACTTAAATCAGTGATGTGCATGAGAGCTGAGCTGCTTCCGGGTCTCTCATTCCTCATTGGCTGAGACAGCAGCGGGAGCTATTGGCTCGTGCTACTTTCAATCGCAGCCACTGAGCCAATGAGAAGAGAGTGGGGGGCAGGGCTGATGGACGCATAGAGCGTCATTGCTCCCAGAGCAAGTGGCTTGCAATTGGGGCACTGGCTAAAGAGGAGAAGCCAAGAGCACTGGCGGGGGACCCAAAAAGAGGAGGATAGGGGCTGCTCTGTGCAATACCACAGTATGCCATGTTTGTTATTTAAAAAAAAAATCTGCCTTTAACCACTTGCCGACCGCCGCATGTACATTTACGTCAGCAGAATGGCACGGACAGGCATAAGGGCGTACAGGTACGTCCCTTTGAATTTGCCACCGTGCCATTCGCGTGCGCGCCGCCGCTGGCGAGCGTGCCAGTCGCAAGCTCTGTGAGTCACGTCGCGGGGCACGCTGACTCGATCGTCACAGGGATACCCATGATCGTCTCACGGAGAGTCAGAACAGGGAGATGCTGATGTAAACAAGCATCTCCCCATTCTGCCTAGTGACACTGTCACTGATCAGCTCTCCCTGTAATCGGGAGAGCTGATCAGTGTACTGTAACACACAGCCCCCCCCCCTACAGTTAGAACACATCCCTAGCACACACTTAACCCCTCCCTAGCCCCCTAGTGCTTAAACCCTTCACTGCCAGTGTCATTTTTACAGTAATCAGTGCAATTTAATCGCACTGATCGCTGTAAAAATTACAATGGTCCCAAAAATGTGTCAAAATTGTCCGATGTGTCGCCATAATGTTGCAGTCACAATAAAAATCTCTGATCGCACCATTACTAGTAAAAAAATAATTATTAATAAAAATGCCATAAAACTATCCCCTATTTTGTTAACGTTATAACTTTTGCGCAAACCAATCAATAAAAGCTTATTGCGATTTTTTTTACCAAAAATATGTGAAGAATACGTATCGGCCTAAAGTGAGCAAAAAAAATTTTTTTTATATATTTTTGGGGGATATTTATTATAGCAAAAAGTAAAAAAATATGTGTTTTTTTTCCAAAATTGGCGCTCTTTTTTTGTTTATAATGCAAAAAATAAAAACCACAGGGGTGATCAAATACCACCAAAAGAAAGCTCTATTTGTGGGAAAAAAAGTACTTCAATTTTGTTTGGGAGCCAGGTTGCATGACCGCGCAATTGGCAGTTAAAGCGACGCAGTGCCGAATCGCAAAATGGTGCGGTCTGAAAGTGGTTAATGTCACTTTAAAGGACAATATGTGGGTTCAGCTTTAAAGGATAAAATGTGGGATCAGTTTTAACGGCTTCCGGACCAGCCACCGCAGTTTTACTGTGGCAGGTTGGCTCCCCTGCACGAAACCACGTAACTATACGTTGGCTCGCGGGGTGCCGATGCTCGTGGCCGACGGTGACCAGGAGAGACAGAACAGGGACAAGTGTGTGTAAACACACTCCTGTTCTGTTCTGACAGGAGTGACAGATCGTGTGTTCCTATTAGCTAGGAACCACGATCTATCACTTACTCTAGTTAGTCCCCTCTACTTTCAGTTAGAATCACCTCCCAGGGAACACAGTTAACCCCTTCACCGCCTCCTAGTGTTAACCCCTTCACTGCCAGTGACATTTTTACAGTAATCAATGCATTTTTAAATCGCACTGATCGCTGTATGCCAATGGTTACACAAATGTGTCAAAATTGTCCGATGTGTCCGCCATAATGTCGCAGTCACGATAAAAATTGCAGATCGCCGCCATTACTAGTAAAAAAAAAAAAAAAAATTATAATAAATAATATAAAATAATATATATAATAATAATAATAAATAATAATAAAAATGCTATAAATCTATCCCCTATTTTGTAGATGCTATAACTTTTGCGCAAAGCAATCAATATACGCTTATTTTTTTTTTTTTTTTACCAAAAATATGTAGAAGAATACATATGGGCCTAAACTGAGGAAAAAAATCGTTTTTTTTTTTTATATATTTTTGGGGGATATTTATTATAGCAAAAAGTAAAAAATAATGTGTTTTTTCGCCAAAATTTTAGCTCTTTTTTTGTTTATAGTGCAAAAAATTTAAAACGCAGAGGTGATCAAATACCACCAAAAGAAAGCTATATTTGTGGGGAAAAAAAAGGACGTCAATTTTGTTTGGTTATAACGTCGCACGACTGCGCAGTTGTCAGTTAAAGCCACACAGTGAAGAATTGCAAAAAGTGCTCTGTTCAGGAAGGGTGTAAATTCTTCCGGGGATGAAGTCGTTAAAGATAAAAGGTGGGTACAACTTTAGAGGATAAAATGTGGCCTTTTCTTTAAAACGACTCTTTAGCACATGCAACAAAGCTTGGTTACATTTTTTTTCAAGGTCTTCACCAATACTGTATACTGTAACCCAGCACACATATATTAGCAGTAACTCACACTCTGTATTAGCAGATCTCAGAATGACTGACAGCTCATCTCCCCAGGAGGTCTGAGCACGGAGGTGGTAACCTTGGCACTCTGCGCATCTCTCTCGAAGGTGTAATTGAAGATCATTGCAACCTTATCATCGTAGCCTAATAATACGGTTTTATAAAGGTAGAGCGGCCCTTCAAAAGAAGGTCAACAAGCTTTAAAATACCAGAAAATGTAATTTTACATTTCCCCATCTGAAGCTTACCTCAGACTTTACATGGCAATATATAATTGAGGAAGCTGAGCGCTGGCGAGATATTATTTTATGAAATATTTAAATGAAAAAAAAGGAAATAATTGCACCAAGTGAGGAGTTTAGACTTTCATTAGGTGCTCTGGACTTAGAGAAGTGTTAACTCCTTGTGACCTTAGGGACATCACATTAATTATATAGAAAAGGAGTTTATAGCAAAGGAAGTCTTTGTTTCACCCCCAGAATGCTGTCATTATATCTGCAGGTAATGACTGTGGAAATGACTTGTAGAAAATTCTATGGTAGAAAACTGAAGGCCATTGTTTTAAAGGAAATGTCGAATATCTATAGCCTATTCTTTATCCTTTTATTTTGCAGTTTATTGTCCAGTAATTCTCTTATTTACAGCTAGATTATAAGGTACAGAGTATATAGTTTCTATTAAAAACCTCTGTTTCTGAACAGACAATGATTTTGGTTATTATGTACAATGTTGTACATATGTTTTTCATTCAGTCATTATCATATGTTATATATTATGTTTAAATACAATGTTTTTTATGGTTTACATACGTAGTTCATTTTGTTGCATCCAGTCATATTGTTTATTTTTGTGACTGGTACATCTTTTTTTTTTTTTCATATTGATTTTAGACTTGGATTTTTCTTTACACTTTTTAAGATTTTGACATATATTTATAACTAATATTATGAGTTATTCTAAGATTAATATTAGTTATACCTCTTATCTTTATATACTACTATGTACACCGGAGTATTTCATTTTATTATTACTTCTGTTACATCATTTAGGATTTCATTATTATTTTAATATGACCTTAATATGCAAACTGAATAATATTTTATATTGAGTTGGTAACATACATACATGAACATATATATATATATTATGTTTTTATCCTTACATATTTAGTTAATTTTGTTGTGTGCAGTCATGCTGTTTATTTTTCCTTTTTTTTTTTTTTTGGATTATTTTATTAATTAATTATATTATTATTAGTTATGCCAAATTAATCTTAGTTATACCTCTGTCGATTTTTGCTTGTTACAGATTATAGATTGTAAGCTCTCATGAGCAGGGCCATCCTAACCCTTTTGTCTTTTATGCTGCGTACACACGATCGGAAATTCCGCCAGCAAAAGACCGATGTGAGCTTTTGGTCGGAAAATGCGACCGTGTGTAGGCTCTCTCGTCCCCCTCTCTTTTCCTGCGGCCTGCCAGGTTGCGTGCTCAGATAAAGGGTCTGGTATGGATTTTTGTGTGGAACTCCACGCCATTTTTTTTTTAAATTTGGCATGGAGTTTCCCCTAAAATCCATACCAGGCCTGAAGGGTCTGGTATGGATATTTAGGGGGAACCCCACGTCATTTTTTTTTTTTAATTTGACCCGGGGTTCCCCTTAACCCCTTCCCTACCCGCCTATAGTCATATGACGCCCACAAGGTGGATCTACCATCCTGGGTGGGCGTCATATGACGTCCTCCCATTCCCGGCCGCCTGGGGTGCGGGTGCCCGGCGGCCTCGATGTCCGCCAGGCACCCGCGATTGCCCGTTAAAACAACGGGACCGGGCGGGACCGTGGAGCTGTGTGTGTAAACACACAGCTCCACGTCCTGTCAGCGAGCAGGAGACCGATCATGTGATCCCAGCACGGAGGAACACATGATCGGTCTCCTCCTCTTGAGTCCCCTCCCCCCACAGTTAGAATCACACATTTAGGGAAAACATTAACCCCTCCCCGCCACCTAGTGTTAACCCCTTCCCTGCCAGTCACATTTATACAGTAAATTTTATAGCAACGATCGCTGTGTAAATGTGAATGGTCCCAAAAATGTGTCAAAAGTGTCCGAAGTGTCCGCCGAAAAAAAAAATCGCAGATCGCCGCCATTACTAGTAAAAAAAAAAAAAAATGCAATAAATCTATCCCCTATTTTGTAGACGCTATAACTTTTGCGCAAACCGATCAATATACGCTTATTGCGATTTTTTTTTATCAAAAATATGTAGAAGAATACGTATCGGCCTAAACTGAGGAAAAAAATAGTTTTTTTTAAAAAAAATGGGATATTTATTATAGCAAAAAGTTAAAAATATTGTGTTTTTTTTCAAAATTGTCGCTCTTCTTTTGTTTATAGCGCAAAAAATAAAAACCGCAGGGGCGATCAAATACCACCAAAAGAAAGCTCTATTTGTGGGAAAAAAGGACGCCAATTTTGTTTGGGTGTAACGTCGCACGACCGCGCAATTGTCAGTTAAAGCGACGCAGTGCCGAATCGCAAAAAGTGCTCTGGTAAGGAAGGGTAAAAAATGGCCCGGTGCTGAAGCGGTTAATATACATAGCAGACCTGAAGGGCCTGGTAATTGAATTTGGGGGGAAATCCACGCATATTTTTTTTTTTTTTTATCAATGACTTTCAATGACTGTTCTCTGTGTTACGGGGAACCGACAATTCATTATAGCCGCAAGTGCTTTTAAATGCTTTTTTTCCTGCAAAAATGACACTTTGTGCAGGGACTGTTCTAAGCACGGGAAACATGCGCCCCTTTACAGGCATACTATATACACCCCCCAGGTACGAAATTTAAAGGAATATTACACTTTTATTGCTTCACTTTAAGCATTATTAAAATCACTGCTCCTGAAAAAAAACTGCCATTTTTTTTTTGCATTGATACATGTCCCCTGGGGCAGGACCCAGGTCCCTAAACACTTTTTATGATAATAACTTGCATATAAGCCTTTAAAATTAGCACTTTAGATTTCTCCCATAGACTTTTACTGGGTGTTCGCGGCTTTTCAAATTTGCCGCGAACACCCCAAATTGTTCGCTGTTCGGTGAACAGGCGAACAGGCAATGTTCAAGTCGACATGAGTTTGACTCGAACTAGACATGTGCGATTAGTTTCGTACGAATCCGAATTACGAATTTTTACGAATACGAATTCTGTACGAAATACGAAATTTCGTTTACGAATTTTGGATCCAAATTATCCGAATCCAAACTACCAAATGACGAATTTCAACTAATATGAAACAAATTATAGCGGATATAACAAATGATTCGAACGAATTCGACACTTTACATTTCGAATGAATTCGACACTCTACGAATAATAACAAATTATCCGAAAAAGTATTAACGTTACATAGCGCAAGTCTATTGTCTATTGTTCACCAATCACTCAGAGGAGTACGAAATAAGAAATTTCGTATTCGTAAATGAAATTTCGTATTTCATACTTCCTCTGAGTGATTGGTGAACAATAGACAATAGACTTGTGTTATGTAACGTTAATACGTTTTCGGATAATTCGTTATTATTCGTAGAGTGTCGATATTCGTAATGATTCAAAGCGATTCGTAAAGATTCGTAACGATTCGTAAAGATTCGTAACGATATTAACGATTTGTAACGATTCATAAGAAATTCGTATTTCATACGAATCCAAATTAAATTTAGTACACGAATTACGATTTTTTTTTTAGACGAAACGGAACAGAACGAAACAAAACAAATTTTTTGACGGCTCCCATGTCTAACTCGAACTCAAAGCTCATCCCTAGTCCTGAATAATAATAATAGTACTATACAACTTATGTATACTGTAATATTTCATATTATTATTCATGTTGGACCGATCACACATAATATATATGAATATATTGATATATTATGTTTTATATTGTATCTAAACTTCCTTTTTAAAAGCATTTTAAGACTATGGGGTTGATTTACTAAAACTGGAGAGTACAAAATCTGCTGCAGCTCTGCATAGAAACCAATCAGCTTCCTGTTTTTTTTGTCCAAGCTTTATTGAAAAGCTGAAGTTAGAAGGTGATTGGCTACCATGCAAAGCTGCACCAGATTTTGCACTTTCCAGTTTTTGTAAACCAATCCCTATGGCCCCTTTCACACTTGTACGACCTGAAAGTCACGCGACTTTGAAGCGACTTAACCTCCCTGGAATTTAGTGCTGAAAGCGGTACAATTATTTTGCATGGAAATTTGGCGTTTTTATATTGTAGGCATGCAATTCTTATGAATAACTCACTTAAATCTGTCCGAACCAGTAGTATACATCCCGGGTATGATAAAGTTTGAAACACAAAATCATAAATTATAATATAATAAAAATATATATAAAAATGATTAAATAATGTAATCAAATCAAAAACACTGAAATTTGCTCAGTTGCAGAATAGTCGCTGTCATTAAATTTATTGTTTGATGATAAATTGTGATTCTATTTTTTTTATCAGTGTTTTCTAGCTGGTCTAAAACCACTTTTGACATAAAGGGACACTTTTTGGTTGCTATGGACAATCTCCAGTTTCCAGGCAGAAAAAAAATCTTTTTATTACCGTATTTATCGGCGTATAACACGCACCCCAAGTTTAGGAGGGAATTTTAAGGAAAAAAAGTTTTAGGAGAGAAGTTTAGGGAAAAAAAAAACTTACATTTAAGCGTCATTTGCAGCTTGCCCAGCGTCATTTGCAGCTTGCCAGCGTCATTTGCAACCTGCCCAGCGTCATTTGTAGCTTGCCCAGCGTCATTTGCAGCTTGCCCAGCGTCATTTGCAGCTTGCCCAGCGTCATTTGCAGCTTGCCCAGCGTCATTTGCAGCCTTTCCCAGCGTCATTTGCAACCTGCCCAGCGTCATTTGTAGCTTGCCCAGCGTCATTTGTAGCTTGCCCGGCGTCATTTGCAGCTTGCTAGTGTCATTTGCAGCTTGCTAGTGTCATTTGCAGTTCGCCTGTGTTTAAATTTCCCGCCGCGAGAAATACCGCGCATGCGCGGCCGAAAAAGACCGAACCGCGGCCGAAAAAGGCCGAAGTGCGGCCGAAAAAGACCGAGCCGACTGTTCAGCTCCGCTCGGAGTCCCGCCTCCCTGCTGTTTCGGGAGCGAGCGCAGGGAGGCGGGACTACGAGCGGAGCTGAACAGCCGGCTTCGGTCTTTTTCGGCCGCGCTTCGGCTTTTTCCGGCCTTTTTCGGCCGCGGTTCGGCCTTTTTTCGGCCGCGGTCGCCATTTTTCGGCGCGGCAAACGATTTTTGTCATTTTTTTTTGGGGTATCGGCGTATAACACGCACCCACGACTTTCCCCCGATTTTAAGGGGGAAAAAGTGCGTGTTATACGCCGATAAATACGGTATATAAAATGACATGCAGGGCACTGGGCAGACCACTAGGGACAAAGGGGATGTGTATTTTTTGTATACAGTACTGTAATCTGTAAGATTACAGTACTGTATGTGTTGTGTGTTTTTTAAACT
Source organism: Lithobates sylvaticus (assembly GCA_028564925.1). NCBI lineage: Eukaryota > Metazoa > Chordata > Amphibia > Anura > Ranidae > Lithobates > Lithobates sylvaticus. The sequence continues at coordinate 51,310,526 of CM053036.1, read as the reverse complement.
TTTTTGAATTTGGCGCCGATCTCCGCTCCCGTGCGTCGGAACGTCGCAGGGAACGGAGATCGGCGGCACTCGGACACTCGGACACAGGTAAAAGACAGGATCACATTCAAGACCCTCTGCCTCACCCACAAATGTACACAAGGAAATGCGCCTCAATACCTTTGTGAGAAAATAGAAAAATACATACCGAATCGCAGACTTCGATCAACAAACCAAAGTCGCCTTCTCATCCCCAAAGCCCGCTACAAATCGAAGGGAGAACGAAGATTCGCAGTACAGGGACCCCGGCTATGGAATGCTCTACCAAACAACATCCGCATGGAAGAAAACCATCAGGCCTTCAGGAAAAAACTCAAGACCCACCTCTTCTAATACATGGCATCCCAACATGAGCAGTCAAGCGCCTCGAGGCGATTCAGTTCGCAGTTGCAGCGCTATACAAATCATTCATTCATTCATTCATTCACTCACACAGTGGGGAGACATCGCAGGATCCAGGGGGTAAGGTAAGTAACTTCCCCCTGTATCCTGCAACGCAAGCCCGAGTCTGGCTCGGGGTTACCGCTCCTGGTAGAAAAAACTCAACCTGAGCCAGACTCGGGATTACCGCTAGGGAGGTTAAAGCAATGCCTGTGTAATCGCATTAAAGTCTGACCAAAGTAGTGCAGAGACTACTTTGAAGTATCTGTGACTTGAAGTCACACAGATATGAATGATACTTATTGGAAATGATGGGGTATCATGTAGCTCCAAGTCGCTCAAGTATAAAAGGGGCCTATGTCTCTTTATATCTTTTACTTTATGTTATTCTATGTTATCTTACTCTTTATCTTAGCCCATTTTGAGACTTTGCATGGAACTAAATAATTGAGTCTCTGCTCTACCTTGCCAGACACCTCCAGCCACATCATTTTGACTCCAACTTTAAGATCCGTAAGGCACATCCAGATATCTGGCTGATGGATACAACCATCTTTAAACCTTGATGTTCTGGATGGTTTTATAACTTTTGATATACACTCTCTATCAACCAGACCTGCATCAAGGGGAAAGTACTATTTTACCTCCCCTCTATAGCTACGGTCTATATAGAGTTATACCACTAAGTTATATAATAAGACCATCTCACAATATACAGACCCTTGGCTGATGTCATTCACGTTCTCTGTTGCTTGTGCGCTGCTCTGACAGACATAGTTTTCTTTTCATTTTTGAGTTATGCTCTTTGTCTTTATGGGTGGAGCATCAACATTTGGGATATAAGCTACAGATCTGGAACCCTGAAGAAGAGCATTTTGTTTTCCGAAACGCGTTGGCCATTCTGTCTGTCTGACAAAGCTCTGGGATTTTTCTTGCAGCTGGTTTCCATTTCTGCTCCCAATATTTGAGTTTGTTGCATATATCCCCATGTTCATGTTGCTATATATTATCAAGGTGTAATACATTTTGAATATTTTTTTACCATCAAACTGTTTGTGTTCCGGTTTAAAGTCCCAATATGAGGAATTCATGTTTTCACTCCATGGCACTAAATAATTGAGGACAAGGAAGGCTGCTAAGATGTTACTTTTTGAAATATTTATATGAAATGAAAAAAAAAAAAAAAAAAAGCAGCATGTGGGAAGTTATATAGACTTGTAAAAGGCTCTCTGGACCGAGACAAGTTTTACCTCTGCGTGACCTTGAGGATGTCACATAAATTATATAGAGAAAGTCATAGAAAAGGAAGCCTTTGTTTCACCACCCAGAACAATGTCATTATATCTGTAGGTAATAAGTATAGAAATGATTCATAGAAAATTATTTGGTAGAATAGTAAAGGCCATTTAAAAAAACAAAATGTATAATACCTGTCATCTAATTTTTTTTCACATAGTCATCAAGTTTAGCTTGATATCTTGTCAGTAAAAGTGTCATGGTATGTTCATTAAAAAAAATAAAAATAAAACAAAAACAAAAAAAAATTGTCTCAGTAGCTGCAAACCTCTACATTTTATAATAATGGTGGTGCTAAGGTTGTGAAAGATAAATTCAGTATTTGTAAATTATTATTGACATACAGTACATTGCTCCTTACTCTATGTTCATCCCTTCAGAATAATGCCCCGTACACATGGTCGGAAATTCCAACGGAAAATGTCAGATCGGACCATGTTGTTGGAAAATCCGATCGTGTGTGGGCTCCATCGCACTTTTCTCAAATTTTCTCCTGCTCTCAAATTTTCCGACAACAGAATCCTATCTGACTTTTTCTGATCGTGTGTAGAGAATTCCGACGGACAAAGTGCCACGCATGCTCAGATCAAATTACAAGACCAAAGCTATTGGCTAATAGCCTCTACGTAGTTACGTCGTACGCAACGAAAGTCACCACGGTCAGAATGATCGCATTTTCTGACAACTTTGTCCGACCGTGTGTATGCAACACCAGTGTCGGACAAAAACCGTCGGAAAAAATCCGTGGGGCATAAGACATAACTTTGATGAAAATATAATTTAAATCCTTATTATTAATATTATCATTAGACATGTGCAATTAGTTTTTTTTTTTTTTTTTTTTTCTTCTTTTTTCCTTATTATCGTACGAATGAACGAACGATTTGCTAAAAATTTTAACGAATAACGAATCGTTCGAATCGAACGAATACGAAAACCGAAATAACCAAATTAGAAACAACAAAACTACGAAAGAAGAAAATCCAAAAAAACTAAAACAGGAACAACGAAAATCAAAATGAACAAAAAATTCGTACATTCGTAACTTTTTTTTTTGTTGAATTGGTAATTTTCCGTGTCCCTTACAATGTCGCTGCTTAACGTGCCTCGAATGGATTCGTCCATTCGTAACTTTTTTTTTTGGTAATTTTCCGTGTCTCTTCAATGGCGCTGCTTAACGTGCTTCGAATGGATTGAACGAAAAAATTCGTACATTCATAACTTTATTTTTTTTTTTTTCGATTCGTAATTTTCCATGTCTCTTACAATGGCGCTGCTTCGAATAGATTGAACGAAAAAATTCGTACATTCGTAACTTTTTTTTTCGATTCGTAATTTTCCGTGTCTCTTAAAATGTAATAATAGCATACACATTACATAAAATTATGAATTATACTCCGATTACGAATCTACAAAAACAATGTTACGAAAGTACGAATAAATCAATCTAATGAAAGTACGAATGGAACTAAATCTACGAAAATATGAATGCGTCCGAATTTTGAATAAACGAAAATTAAACTAATAGAAAAACGAATCAACGAAAAAATAACTCTTACGAAAATACGAATCGTTACGAATACGAACACCGTCGACTTACAAATTTACGAATTGTTACGAATACGAACACCGGCGACTTACGAATTTACGAATCGTTACGAATCAACGGAAACAAAAAAAAACGAAAACGAAAATAAACACATTTTTTTGTTGTGCACATGTCTAATTATCATCATTATTAATATTATTATCATCATTATCATTATTATTTTATTCCCTTGTCTCTTTCTAGTTGACACCTACATAGGATATTGTTGATGATTTCATTCCCTAAATGTATTCAAGATAGTCACCATTTTTTTTTGTATTTTCTTATCTATCTTCTTCTGCCTTGTATGTGTTCCCACGTCTTTGCATGTTTTGTAATTTTGTCAGGGAAAAATTGCTTGGCATGTGCAACTAGCAGCACCTTGATATAATAATGGGTTTGTAAAAGTTCAGGAGCACCATAACCATAATGAAGAATGGAAAGCTGCAATGTACACAGCACAGCATGACAAACGGTGTGCAAGGCCACATCGTGCTGAGCAGTGAGCGTGACTTAACCACGTCAACTGCTGCAGATTTAACCCCATTTACGGCCAGGCCATTTTTGCGATACGGCACTGCGTTACTTTAACTGACAATTGCTTGGTCGTGCCACACTGTACCTAAACAAAATGAAAGTCCTTTTTTTTCCTGTTGGTGGTATTTGATCATCTCTTCCTTTTCTTTTTTTTTTTCTTTTTTTGTGCCATAAACAAATAAAGACTGACAAATTTGAAAAAAAATCAATATTTTTTACCTTCTGCTATAAAACAAATCCAATTTCTTTATCAATTTAGGCCAATATGTATTCTGCTACATATTTTTGGTAAAAAAAAAAAAATATCTCACTAAACGTATATTTATTGGTTCGTGCAAAAGTTGTAGCGTCTACAAACTATGGTATATATTTCTGACATTTTTATTTACTATATTCATTTATTTTTTACTATTAATGGTGGCGATCAGCGACTTAAAGTGGGAGTGCGATATTGAGGAAGACAATCAGATACTAACTGACACTTTTGACACTTTTTTGGGAACCAGTGACACTAATACAGTGATCAGTGCTAAAAATATACACTGTCACTGTACTTATGACACTGGCTGGGAAGGGGTTAACATCAGGGGCGATCAAATGGCTAACTGTGTGCCTAGTGAGTGTTTATTTACAGGGTGGGAGACACTTTTACTAGGGGAAAGCATTGATCCTTGTCCCTGCTTTGTAGAAACACAGGATCCATGCTTTCCTTCCTGACAGAATGGCAATCTGCCTTGTTTACATAGGCTGACTGCCATTCTGTCTCTGTACCGAATGATCAGCGGGTGCAGGAGAACATTAAGTCTGTAGTACCCACCCATCGAGTGAGCTGCCAGGGACACGCATTCACACCCACTACACGGAAGTGCAGGATCAAGTAAATATACGTGATCCTGTGCACGGCGGCCACCCTGTAGCAGTGACACTGCTATAGGGCGGTTGGCAAGTGGTTAACCACTTGCCGACCAGCTGCCGCAGTTTTTACTGTGGCAGGTTTGCTTGGCTGGGCAAATTGACGTTACCTTACGTCGCTTCCCATTGTGGCCACTAGGGGAGCGCAGGTGCCCGCGGCTCGTGTATGACTTCCGGGCACCCGCATTCGCTTGTGACATAGCAAGAACTGGGATCTGTGTGTGTAAGCACACAAATCCCGGTTCTTTCAGGGGAGTAGAGACTGATAGTGTGTTCATACAAAGTATGAACACCGATCTCTATCTTTCCCTAGTAAGTCCCCTCCCCCCTTCAATTAGAACACAGTGAGGGAACACAGTTAACACCTTGATCGCCCCCTAGTGTTAACCTCTTCCCTGCCAGTGACATTTATACAGTAATCAGTGCATTTTTATAGCACTGATCGCTGTATAATTGTCAATGGTCCCAAAAATGTGTCAAAAGTGTCCAATATGTCCGCCACAATATCGCAGTCCCGATAAAAATCACAGATCGCTGCCATTACTAGTAAAAAAAAAAATAATAATAAAAAGCCTGTAAATCTATCCCCTATTTTGTAGATGCTATAACTTTGCGCAAACCAATCAATATACACTTATTGTGATTTTTTTTACCAAAAATATGTACAAGATTACATATCGGCCTAAATAGAGGAATTAAATTGGGATATTTTTTATAGCAAAAAGTAAAAGATATTGGGGGTTCTTTACAAAAGGCAAAGCCACTTTGCACTACAAGTGCACTTGCAAGTGCAGTGGCTGTAGATCTGAGTGGAAGATCTGAAATAAGGGCAATCTCTGCTGATTTTATCATCCAATTATGTGCAAGCTAAAATTATGTTTTTTATTTTCCTTGTATGTCCCCCTCAGATCTACAGCGACTGCACTTGAAAGTGCACTTCTAGTGCAAAGTGGATTTGCCTTTCATAATAACACCCATTGTGTTTTTTTCAAAATTGTTGCTCTTCTTTTGTTTATAGCGCAAAAAATAAAAACCGCAGAGGTGATTAAATACCACCAAAAAAAAAGCTCTATTTGTGGAAAAAAAAGGACGTCAATTTTGTTTGGGTACAGCGTTGCACATCTGTGCAATTGTCAGTTAAAACAACGCAGTGCCGTATCGCAAAAAATGGCCTGGTCATTGATCAGCCAAATCTTCCGGGGCTAAAGTGGTTAAAGAGACATGGGTCAGCAGTGCCTGAGCCTGCTTTCTGCATACAATGCACACACCTGCCTTAGTTCTTCTGTCCACAAAATGTGCCTAATGCTGGGTATTAGACCTGTGCGATTAGTTTCGTACAAATCGAAAATTCGTACGAATTTCCATAAATTCATACATTCAGGAGGATCCGAAATACGAATTGCTATGCTTACGAATTTTGTACGAAATTTCATTTACGAATTTCGGATCCAAATTCCTAACGAACATTCGTAATTGTTATGAAAAGTTAACGAACCTAAAAGTTAAAAACCCAGGAAGTCAGCACAGCACAGGGATGGTGGGAGCCCCTCATAATGATAAATTCATCATAACGAACATTCGTAATTGTTCCGAAAAGTTAACGAACCCAACGAAAATTCGTATTTCGTACGAAAATTTCGGACACAAATTACGAAATACAAATTAATTCTAATACGAAACGGAACGCAACGAAAAAAAACATATTTATTAACGGCGCACATGTCTACTGGGTATACACTAGTAGAATTTTGTTCGACATCTTTTATTGTAAGAACATTCATTCATTTTCCTAATTATTAGTGGGGTCAAATTGACGTTAATTTTCGACCACAGTAACGAGAAAATTTAAAGGAGCAGGATGGAAATTGATTCTTGAATGTATGAATTTCTAACAATGTATGTGGTATGTTTTTGTTCAGTAAAGTCCATTCACTCCAAAATTGAATGTTAAAAGCAAACAAAATCTGGGTGGATGTCATGTGATGTCCTCCCAGGATTGCTCCTTGCGCACGCCCTAGAGGCCATGCTGCGGCCGATCTGTCATGACAGTTCATTGTACTGGGCCCTGTCAGTACCATGTGATCGCTGTGATCAATCACAGCAGATCACATGACAGTTGTACACATTGAATGGCCATTCATTGTGTACTATTGTGTAGGTCTCTGTGACTGGTCACAGTGATTACATGGTACAGACGGGACCAATCACAGTACATTTGTACCATGTGATAGCTGTGGCCAATCACAACTTCACAATAGTACACACTGGATGAATGGATGGCATGCAAAAAAAAATGATTGCTTATACTTGAACAGTGATAGTCACTGTTATAAGCAATCATAAAATGCAAAAATAGTACAGGGCTAAAAATTTTTACTAAAATGCATAAAGATAATAGCCAACTGCTATAAAACGCATAAAAAGTCCCAGATATGAAAAATAATGGAAAGCCAAAGATGTTGAGGACACCAGCAATCAAGAGAAAACTCCTCAATGGTGACCAGAGTTCTCAAGACGATCGTAAACATTGTGCATTCTTATCTGTGCTTCCACCACCATAGGTACAGGCCGCTCACCTTAGTCTGTGGACCTCTGAATTAACAGAAAGGTCATACAAACAGTCCCCACTGGGGCAATCATAGGATGCAAGTCTGTTTAACAGCCGATCCAACAATCGAAATCCAGCTTCAGTAATGCAGCAGCAATATGGCAAATCTCTTATGCAGTCATGGTTCATGTAAACTCAATGAGACATATATAGTGCTCTCTGTTTTAACTAAAACCAGTTTTTAATAATGAACAAAAATTTTTATTTACAAACATAGCACTGCAACCCCAGTGCTAGGATATGAGGCATACAGCATAACATGCATGAAAACAAGGAAGGTTGCTGTAGTGACGTCATGGTACCCTTCCGCACGCATATCGTCCCTGTGGGCGGGACTTCTTCAGCGAATTACGTGGGGCTCATGACTCTACTATCATTTATATAGTCCACCTTACTATACTGAAATTGATAAAACCTCCCCTACAGCGTGCACCGCCACAGCATCAGGATGTTTAAGGGGCGTGGCTAGCATCCATACACCCGCCTCCCCAGCATACATCGTAAGAGCGTTACAGATGCTTGTGGGGCATGGTTACCTTCCAGACACACACCCACCTACCACCTCGTCTGCCTCAACGGCAATGTAAAGGGGGCATGACTAGTATCCGAAAACCGCCCATACACAATGACCAGCCAGGCCGTCACAGACACCCAAGGGGCGTGATTAACATCCGGGATTCCGCCCTCCGTAAAGTGTATCACCTCGGCTCCATCTAGAAAAATGAAGGACATCCAGAGCCAACCCCCTAAGGGGCATGATGAATATCCAGCGCTCCACCTGTCACCTCATATGTTGCCATAGAGGCAAATACACAAAACAGATGCAGTTAACCTCCGGCTTAGTCCTCACTCTAATAAATGTCCCCATAGTGACACGTACATCTGATAGGTCACAGGGTCACTCAACATGCTCCAAATGCTCATCACACTCTGTAACAAGGACACCAGAGCTAGATAGCATCTAACAGAGCACATATAACACCTCCGTGACACAGCATGTCAATAAAGGGAAACAAAAACTCCAATAGGCGCTGGAATCTATAACTTAAGTGGTACCCCTCTTAATGAGGAGGAGATCCGGGTACTAGATAGGGGCTTGAAATACACTCCAACTCGCAATTTTTATGTCAAATCCACCCACTAGGACTGTTGTTATGGCAGAAAAAATTCCTCCAAGTCATTATTCTAATTTTAGGAATAAGTCTGTCTTTAATCCTCCTAATGCAGACACCAAGCTTCTGTATTTCTTTAGAAATATGGTAGCGAAGGATATTGAACTGCTTAAGATTAGAAAGATCCTTGTATATCAGGAATGGTATAGAATCATTATTGAATAAAAAGGATTTGGTTATTCGTCTGGCGGATGGGGGGGTTTCGGTAGTATTGAACAAGGTGTATTATAAGAATGAAATGGAGAACTTTTTTATTACTCCCTTGTTTATTTCTCAAATGGAGCCTTGCTGCTTCCCCTTCCCTCCTTTTCTGTCCCTTAATGACAGGCGCTGACGCAGGGCTCTCAACCTGTGCTCTTACGCGGCAGCACGGTGGACACGGGCCACCTCCTCCTCTTGCACTGGTCCTGGCGGGGACTATGTCCCCTTGGCCATAAGGCATGTGCGCTGTGCGGGATCTCTGACCCTGTGACGCCATGTGGCGGCGTCCTACCGGCGTGTGGTGTAGCGTTGCGCGGTCGGGAGCTACAAATAACAGGCAACCGCCTGTTCATTGATGCTCTGGACTCGGGAACCCGGGATTGTGTGCCTCAGCTAGCCATCAGTAAGTGACCTGGGAAAATTTAGCTTAATCATAACCATGTTGCAGTCCTTTACCTTAGGTACTGGCACTGGCTTATCTAATCCGATATCGCCCCTTTTTCCTTCAGGTGCCTCGGGCACGGGTGGATATGCCCTATCATGCCTCCACCCTCCGCGGTAGTCTCTAGTGCTATCTACGCTAGCCACACAGTGGCACCTGCTCCTCGAGCATTGGTGCCTTCCCCGGGAACCCTTAAAATTCCTATACTAGTACCAGTAATTACTGTGCCTCCTACTCACCCCACTTTTTAATTCCATCTTTCCCCCTTATTCCCTTTTTTCCTCCCCCCTCCTCCCTCCCTTCCCTTATCTACCTTTTCTCTTTTCCACTCCTGTTCCCTTCCCCTCCTGTTCTCCCCCCCTTTTCCCCTCCTCCCCCTTCCCACCTCCCCTAGCCTTCCCTTTCTCCCCCCTAATTACCCAATGCTATACCTACCCTTCCTTCCCTTTCTTCCTTCCCTTCACCCCCCAATCCCCATTATGCCCCCCTCATTTTTTATTGTCACTCACTCATTGTTTTATAATTTTAACCATTTTTTCTCCTTCACTCTTTTCCTATTGTGCACCTTGCACACCTCCACCACCTTTTCACATCTCTAACCAATTACTTAAGTATCTCCCTAACTATCTTATATTTCACTGGTTTCTGGTGTGGCAAGCCCACAGTATACCCATTTCCTTTACCTTATTTACCCAGATTCCAATTCTTCATTATTGACAGCTCTCCCAGGTCGCCACAAGGGATCATTCCTTGGTGGCAAAGCCCAAGCCTGGTGTCTGCTGGGACATGGGTAAGAAGCCTTATTCCCTCCCTCCTTTTCTTTTCCATTAATACTTTGCTTAATTATGATAGTGTATTAAGTTTTTATTGCTCGTGCTTTTTGGCAACTACATTGTTTTGTCTTTTTTCTGATTAAGCAGTCAAAATCTACAGATTCCCTCCTGATGAAGCAGCCATTGTCCGCGAAACTAGTCGAGGAAAATTACATCTATGATCAATTGTTCTACTGTAAATCTCCCCCTGCGGGGTTAATTACTTCACTGGTGATATACCTGTACTGCTACCATGTTTTAATGTGTAACTGATGATTTGTTTTTCTGCATCAATAAAATCATCTGTATAATTTTTACATAATTGTCATATCATTTAATATTGCATTACTTTTTACTGTACCATAATAGTTCAAATACCCTCACGTCCTTCTGGCAGCCTAATTGGGGACCAGGCTCCCAACTTTAATTTCAGTATAGTAAGGTGGACTATATAAATGTTAGTAGAGTCATGAGCCACCGTAATTTGCTGAAGAAGTCGCGCCCAGAGGGACGATACACGTACAGGAGTGTACCGTGACGTCACTACAACCACCTTCCTTGTTTTCATGCATGTTATGCTGTATGCTAGCACTGGGGTTGCAGTGCTATGTTTGTAAGTAAAATTGTTATCATTATTAAAAGCTGGTTTTAGTTAAAACAGAGCACTATACATGTCTCATTGATTTTACATGAACCATGACTGCATAAGAGATTTGCCATATTGCTGCTGCATTACTGAAGCTGGATTTTGATAGTTGGATCGGCCGTTAAAAAGACTTGCATCCTATGATTGCCCCAGTGGGGACTGCTTGTATGACCTTTCTTTTAATTCAGAGGTCCACAGACTAAGGTGAGCAGCCTGTACCTAGGTGGTGGAAGCACAGATAAAAATGCACACTGTTTACGATCGTCTTGAGAACTCTGGTCACCATTGAGGAGTTTTCTCTTGACTGCTGGTGTCTTCATCATCTTTGGCTTTCCATTATTTTTCATATCTGGGACTTTTTATGCGTTTTATAGCAGTTGGCTATCATCTTTATGCATTTTAGTAACATTTTTTAGTGCTGCACTATTTTTGTATTTCATGTCTATTTAAGGATTGCAATATATTGGCCTTGAGTGTTCAGCTGCTTAGATTAGGATTTATATTGTAGTTTTGCGCTGACTGAATCCATTTTAGTATAAGCAATCAGAGTGTGTAAGAAAAAATCCTAATCACGTCCCCAGGGTAGTACAGTGTCACTATGGTAACAATGTAATGCTCTGGCCCCAGTATGTAATAAAAAGTCATTAAAAAAAAAAGAAAATAATTGTAATAGAAATTAAAAAAAAGAGAGAGAAAAGATGCTTAAAACATTGGAAAAACAATTATTAGTTGTTTTTTTTTACATACTGTCACAAATCAATGTCCCAGATCACATCATATGTCCAGATCATAGTCGTATTGTGACTGACCTGCATTTGAAGCTCCACTCCTGCAGACACCACCAAAATACCTTGGTCGGGAGGTCTCCTGACAGTTACACAAGAAAGATAGACAAGAACCAATTATGATAAAACAAATAACCAGGTTGTATCTGTTAAACAATAGACACAGCGAATCAACACAGTAACAATACAATACAGTCAAATGCTCTTTAGAGTGTGGTCACCTACACCCTACAGAACCAAGGGCATAAACAATAGCCCTCTGACTGGGAGATCACTCCCCAGGTGAGACATGCATGGGTAACAAAGGACTAAAAAGGCTAACTTGTAGGCCCTCAGTCAGGAGAGTCTAGGTTTAAGCCTGAAAAAGCTGGTAGACCTCTTGCACACCAGTACCCTGAATATAAAGCAGTCTGAAGGTTGGCTCATTTGCCGGCTTAGTTGGGGCCCTTATGTTGGAGTGCAATGCAAGGTGCTGTCCCCTTAAAGCGGTTCTACACTCATTTCATTTAGTAAATCTCTTTGCCTTCCAAATCAGGCAAAGAGTACTAAATGAAATGTTTTTTTTTTTTTTTTTTTTTTTACTTACCTTGTAATTGAAGACTTCCGGTCTTCTCCCTCTGCGGCGGCGGGCGGGGTCTTGCGTCGATCGTCGTCACGCCGCACTGTCTCCTGGGATCTGGTGTCATTGATCCCAGGAGCCAGTGCGGGCATCTTCCGAAATCTCGCGAGATTTCGGCCACATCTTCCGAAATCTCCCGAGATTTCGGCCGCATCTGCCGAAATCTCGTGAGATCTCGGCAGATGAGCCGTTACTGCGCACGCGCGAGTAACGGCAGTGCATGCTGGGCCATCTAAAGTCCCTGTGGGTGTTTCACATGCCCACAGGCAAGATGGCCCCCAGCACTAAAGAAGAAGACGAGGAACTTCATCGGACGAAAACCGGGGCGATCGAGATGGAAGATGGAACAGGTGAGTCCCCTAATAAAGGTAAGCACACTTATATTACATCCTAAAAAAAAATTTTTTTTCAGAGTGCAGAACCGCTTTAAGATAAAAGATTAAAAGATTAAAGATTAAGAAATGACAGAATAGTTCTCTTTATGAGGCAAAGTTGTTGGCATAGTTCACTTCAAGATATGAAATTGTTTGCAACGGTCCCTTTAAGATATAGAGTCACTTTAATTTTACCTATAGGTAAGCCTATTATAAGGCTTATAAAGGTACTGTAAATATTTCCTAAATGTGCACCGTTTAGGAGATAGTTACAGTACATGTATCCATTGCCGTTACTGGCACATGCGCTCTGAAAGAACAGCATACCCGTGCCATTCCTTCAGAGTCCTGTGAGTCCTGTGCCATAAACGGCGGCTCCTGCGCATGCGCGGGAGTGACATCATTGCAGCTCTGGCTACTCACACAGCCGGAGTCTGCAAACCTGGAAGTAACAACAGGTGAAGATGGAAGTGCATTCAGCGGTAAGAGCGTGCTGCTGGAAGGCTTTGTTTTCAGGTAAGTTTCACATAATGTGCAAGTATGCAATGCATTCTAGATCATTATGACAATGTCTCTCAGATTTAAAAAAAAAAAAACACCCATCGGTTTACTACCGCTTTAAGGCTTTTAGAAGTAAAAGCACAGAATGCTGCCATCTTGAGGATAAAGTTCTGCATTCTCAGTAACAATTCATAGTGTTACATAAGATTCAACCATTGTTCTCTGTAAGGAAGCAGCAGTCTTTCTGCAGAGGTCCAATATGCTTCCTGCTGCATTAGAGCTATAGCTCTTTATCAGCAGGGAGTGTGAGTTTTACTGGTCAGGGAATTCTAGCTCTGACTTAGCAGGGAGTGTGTTGAACCTCTTCAGGAAGATCACTGCTTCCCCACAAGGAATAAGAGTCCTTCTCTGCTAGACATGCGCATGACGAAAACATTTGTTTTGTTTCGTTTGGATTCGTTAATCTAGTTATTTAATTTAGTTAAATTCGGTTGATTCGTTCAATTCATTTTCGGAATTAGTATTCGGAATTCGTATTCAAAATTTTCAAATTTTCTGATTTTTTGGATTCGAAGCTGATCAAATCGATACATTTTTGAATCGGTCGAAACAAAAATGTTATATTGTTTTCGATTCAAATGCAGCAAAGTGAACAAACAAAAGAAAAGTCTTCATAAAATGATTACAATGACTCTCTAACCACTTTCAGACCGGACCAATTTGCAGCCAAAGGACCAGGCCCCTTTTTGCGATTCGGCACTGCGTCGCTTTAACTGACAATTGCGCGGTCGTGCGACGTGGCTCCCAAACAAAATTTACGTCCTTTTTTTCCCACAAATAGAGCTATCTTTTGGTGGTATTTGATCGCCCCTGCGGTTTTTATTTTTTGCGCTATAAACAAAAATAGAGCGACAATTTTGAAAAAAATGCATTATTTTTTATTTTTTGCTATAATAAATATCCCCAAAAAAATATATAAAAAAACATTTTTTTTCCTCAGTTTAGGCCGATACGTATTCTTCTACATATTTTTGGTAAAAAAAAATCGCAATAAGCGATTATTGATCGGTTTGCGCAGAAGTTATAGCGTTTACGAGATAGGGGATAGTTTTATAGCATTTTTATTAATAATTTTTTTTTATTAGTAATGGCGGAGATCTGCGATTTTTTTTTGTGACTGCGACATTATGGCGGACACATCGGACATTTTTGACACATTTTTGGGACCATTGTCATTTTTACAGCAATTAATGCATTTAAATGCATTGATTTCTGTATAAATGACACTGGCAGTGAAGGGGTTAACCACGAGGGGGCAGTCTAAGAGTTAACTATGTCTAGGGGTGTGTTTTTTACTGTGGGGGGGCGTGGCTGTCAGCTAGTGAATGCTGATCTCTGCTTCAATCACAGGGAGCAGAGATCGGCGTCACTAGTTGCTAGGCAGAACGGGGAGATGCTGTTTATCTCGGCATCTCCCCGTTCAGCTGCCCCGTGAGATGATCGCGGGGGTCCCCGCGGCGATCGAGTCCGCGGGGACCGCGATCGGACTCACGGGGGTCCCGACCGGCGCGGGAGCGCGCCGCTCCCGGCGCGCTCCCGATGGCACGGACAGGCTAAAGGAGGGACTTATATATACGCCCTCCTGCCTGTACGTGCCATTCTGTCGACGTATATCGTCGTGCGCCGGTCGGCAAGTGGTTAACCACCTCAGTACAGTGCATTTTCACCCCCTTCCTGACCAAGCAATTTTTCAGCTTTGAACGACAATTGCGCGGTCATACAACACTGTACCCAGATGAAATTGTTATCATTTTGTCCCCACAAATAGAGCTTTCTTTTTGTGGTATTTGATCACCTCTGCGGTTTTTATTTTTTGCGCTATAAACAAAAGAAGAGGGACAAATTTTAAAAAAAAAAAACTATATTTTTTACTTTTTGCTATACTAAATATCCTCCAAAAATATATTTAAAATTTTTTTTTCCTCAGTTTAGGCCGATATGTATTCTTCTACATATTTTTGGTAAAAAAAAATCGCAATTAGCGATTATTGATTGGTTTGCGCAAAAGTTATAGCGTTTACAAAATAGGGGACAGTTTTTTAGCATTTTTATTAATATTATATTATTAGTTATTTATATTTATTAGTATTTTTTACTAGTAATGGCAGTGATCTGCGATTTTTATTGTGACTGCGACATTATGGCGGACACATCGGACATTTTTGACACATTTTTGGGACCATTGTCATTTATACAGCAATCGGTGCTATTTAAAATGCACTGATTCCTGTGTAAATGACACTGGCAGTGAAGGAGTTAACCACTAGGGGGCGGGGAGGGGTTAACATGTTCCCTGGGAGTGATTCTTACTGTGGGGGGAGGGGACTCACAAGGGGAGGAGACCGATCGGTGTTTCTCTGTACAGAGAACACACCATCGGCTCCTCTCCTCTGACAGGACCGTGGATCTGTGTGTCAGTCATCGCGACCGCTGGGCACGCGCATCGGGTGCCCAGTGACACGGCACCCGACGTCCTCCCGCCCTGAGAGCTGCGCCGCCTGGCCGTCAATAGACGGCCGGCGGTCGTGAGGCGGTTAAATTACCTTTGGCTTAACAAAAACAGCATTATATTGAAATGGTACTCTAATAACACACAGTCTTTGATTTCAGCATTATGTGTAGTGAGAATTGTGAAATTCGATTTGCATTTCAGTCCGCATTTTCGAAATTCGTTATTCGGAGCATTCAGTAAAATTTGTTTATATAGTAATTCGAGAATTCGGAAATATCCAAATCTCCGAATAATTTGTCCGAATATTAACCACACATGTCTATTCTCTGCAGTATTTATACACAGGCTATTTTTGCCAGCTACCAGCTTGCTAATATGGACAAGTATTGCACAAGGAGCATTCCTTCTCCTTTCTATGGGTTCCTACTTAAAGAGGTGGTCCACCCGCACAAAAAATATTAAAAGTCAGCAGCTACAAATACTGCAGCTGCTGACTTTTAATAAATGGACACTTACCTGTTCCAGGTTCCAGCGGTGTCGGCAGAAGATGACGAGCAACCGCTCATCTCTCGGCTGCCCCCGCCGCCATCCTCTGTCAGGGAATCAGGAAGTGAAGCCGCAACGGCTTCACTGCCCGGTTCCCTACTGCGCATGCGCGAGTCACGCTGCACGTCTTTATTGGTCACCGTTGTGTCCTGGGAACTGTGTGTTTCCCAAGACACAATGGGGGGGGGGCGGCATCTTCAGATAGGGGCGGGGCAGCTGCGGCTAGCTAGTCCCGGAAGTGGGTGCAGATTCCTGGATCATACAGGTATCTGCACCCCCTCCCCCCTGAAAGGTGCCAATTGTGGCACTGGAGGGGGGTTGGAATCCGATAAGCGGAAGTTCCACTTTAGGGTGGAGCTCCGCTTTAATAAATGCCTTGATTTTGGAAGACGATTTACGACATACATGTGCCAGATACTTTTGGACATGTCGTTCATATTATGCACTGCTGGTAAAATATTTTCTTTATTCCCACTATTATCATATATAAAAAAACTATCAGTGACACATTCAGAAAATACATTTTTGTTTACCAGAAAGACATTTTTATAAAATCTGATTCAGTTGTGACTCCATTATGTCAGATTACAATTCCATTTGTGCATGATTCTCCCTCTGTACAACATCAATCGCCGAAGGTCAGATGATGAAAACAACTTCCCAGTAGCCTTTGCTGCGTGTTTTTTTACTGCGGCAGAGCGTGGAGGTCGCAGAGCAGACCTTGGAATTGAAATATATTGTAGCAAGTGCTGCTCAGGAGAGCGTGGCCTACACGACGCTCGACCGGAAGTCACGTTTGCGCTCCACCGCCGCTAACCACCGACCGGAAGTGAAGTATGTATTGTTGATGCTTGGCGAAAATTCTATCTGAAGTATCAACTATATGCAGTGCTCTTAAGATTCCTGAGGAAGCTCTTCAGGGCGAAAGATGAGAGACACTGGATCCAACAATGTCAACCAGCTGATGGCCGCTATTAAAGCAATCTGGGCTTCCATAACACCTCATCAGTGCCACAGGCTGATCGCCTCCATGCCACAGCACATTGATGCAGTAATTCATGCAAAAGGAGCCCCAACCAAGTATTGAGTGCACATGGACATACTTTTCAGTAAGCCAATATTTCTGTATTAAAAATACCTTTTTTTTATTGGTCTTATGTAATATTCTGGTTTTCTGAGATACAGAATATAGGTTTTCACTAGCTGTAAGCCATAATCATCAAATTTAAAAGAAAGAAATGCTTGAAATATATTATTCTGTGTAATGAATCTATATAATATATGAGTTTCACTTTTTGAATTGAATTACTGAAATAAATAAATATGTGATGATATTCAGATTTTTGGAGATGCACTTGTATTTTGTCTTTAAAATATCTAAGTTGACTACAACTGACCTGTCAAGCAGTGGCTCTAGAAACCCAACCATGCAGACTAAGAAACAGTTTTCTCACTCATCTATCACATCCTACTGTTCTACAAACTCCATGATGCTTTTCTCATTTCTAGAGTGTGAATCCCGCACAGTTATCCTCACCATAAACCCTTTTTCTTAGGTTCACGTATGGCCACATGCTAAACAAGCGACCCAGCGTGAAGCAAGTGATTCAATCTTTCAAGGTAGCACAATCGTCAGAGCTGGTAATATACAACCACAATGCACTGCGCCGCAGCAGTGAGGCTGCAGTTGATGTTTTTTTTTTTCAGAATTTTTCAGTTCGTTTGTGCCCCCCCCCAAAAAATTTTGAGCACCAGCCGCCACAGGTAGCTACACTACTCATTTTTTTGCTGACAATCAGTGCCCATCAGTGCCTCGTCCTTAGTGTCACCTATCAGTGCCGCCTACCAGTGCCCATTAGTGCCGCCTATCAGTGCCACCTATCAGTGCCCATCAGTTCTGCCTATCAGTGCAGCCTTATCTGTGCCCATCAGTGCAGCCTATAAGTGCCCATCAATGCAGCCTATCAGCCTATATCAGTGAAGGAGAAAAATTACCTGTTTGCAAAATTTTATAACAAACTATGAAAGTTTTATTTATTTTTTCAAAAATTCTTGGTCTTTATTCATTTATTTAGACAAAAAAAAAAAACCCAGTAGTGATAGTAGTAAATACCACCAAAAGAAAGCTCTATTTGTGTAAAAAAAAAAAATCTAATAAATGTAATTTTGATACATTTGGTGACCGCTCAATTGTAATTCAAAGTGCGACAGCGCTGAAAGCTGAAAATTGGCCTGGGCAGGAAGGGGATATAAATGCCCGGTAGGCGAGTGGTTAAACATGAAAAATTACACAAATATCTTCACTGTTTAAGGAACCAATGAATGTCTTGCTCCATCCCCTCTACCTCCAATTATACAAGACAGGGACACTTTGTATACACATCTGCAATACATTTAAAATATTTAAAATAGAAATCCTCTTCGCATATCCATTCACTTGGCATCTATTGAGATTCTAAGAGCATTTTGAGTTTTGTCTCTGTCCTCAATTTCTCCATCATCTGATGTCTGTGAGCTGGAGGTCTTTCCTTGCCAAACTCATGTTGATCTCATATCGGGCTAAGTACAAGCGGGTCAGATCATCTTTCCTGGGCGATTACTAATGACCTGCCCCCATGTCTGTCTGCACACACAGCTCGTACTCCTCTGAATTAATGGGCAGTAGGATTTCATATCTCTACTCTAAAAACTTCTATTTGCTTTTGTTTCCAAACACACGTCAAACATTTAAAGCCCCATCTATCCCGGAGTGGGGTTTTAACCCTTGTTTTTATAAAGAACACTAATTTTGGCCAAGCCTTTTGGGCCATGGAGATTTGGGTGATTTTTTGGGTACATGAAAATGTTAACTGTTTACCATTCACAGTTCACACCTATTATATTAACCACTTGCGGACCGCCCACCGTACATTTACTGTTGCAGAGTGACCACTGTGCACCAGATCACAGACCTAGTACGTGATATGACACTTCCGCATCTGGGGCGTTTAACACTTCTGTTGTGTTTAATCACTGCTGGTTTATTTATTTTTTGCTAAATAAATGAAAAAAAAAAAAATATTGGGGAAAAATTTTTTTTCTTAATTTCTGTTGTAAAATTTTACACATAAATAATCTTTCTTCATAAATTGTATACTACATATACACATTTCTTGGGTGAAAATCGTTGTATATTATTTAGTCTGTGGGAAAGTTATAGAGTCCACAAACTATGGTATATATCTGAAAATTGATCAATCCCAAAGTAATGATCGCCTATCCTATTTCTTGAGGCCTGAAAATGCCAGGACAGTACAAATATCCCCCAAATTACCCCTTTTGGGAAAGTAGGTGTAATTTTTTGTTACAATTGTTTGGAAAATAAAGAAATTAAAATAATGTCATCAGTGCAGTACAACGTCATCATACAACTGGTGTGGCGGTGATCATTGACACTAACTGGTGAGAGTATGACAGTGACAGTGACAGTTTTTTTCTACAAATTATTGAAACTGAATTAAAATTGAGCCTAGGTTCTCATTGGTGCGATTTGGCACGCAAGTTGACATGTCAAATCGCATGCCAAATCGGCAGCTATTGCCGTCAATGATTCGGTGCGGTGCCGACTTTGCCGATTTTGATTGACCAATTCCCAAAAGTAGCTCCTGTACTACTTTTGGCGTTGAACCCGCTGGAACCCACAGGAACCTGCACAGATGTCTCTGTAATCGGGCCGACATGCGGGTATGAAATCGCGTGAGTTCAGCTAAACTCGCATGATTTCTAACCCGCTGTCAGTGTGAACCTAGGCTAAAAAAGCTTAAAGCATCAACTTTAAAAAAATAAAAATAATTATAATAACCATGTCATACTTACCTGCTCTGTGAAATAGTTTTGCACAGAGAAGCCCGGAGCCTCTTCTCGGTTCCCCTGCCGGCGCTCCTGGCTCCCGAGCCCCGCTCTATGCGTCCATAAGCCACACAGAGCCCTGCTCTCTCCTCATTGGCTCACTGGCTGTGATTGACATCAGTGGTAGCCAATGGCCAAAAAGGGCCTTTCAAACTAGGCGACGGGGGGAGGGTTCAGAGGTAGAGATAGTCAGCATGGAACATATTAAAGAGGGTAGTATTGGGGGCATTAGTGGTAGGTTGACTAAAGCACACAAACCCAAAGTAAGTATAGTAACAAGTCCTATTTGCAATCTCGGAACACCCAATAAGAGGACAGTATGCGACCGGTCTAAACTACGTGGCATGTAGGGATGAGCTGAACACCCCCCAGTTTGGTTCGCACCAGACCATACCGAACAGGCAAAAAACACACAAACACTGTTAAAGTCTATGGGACACGAACATGAATAATCAAAAGTGCTGATTTTAAAGGCTTATATGCAAGTTATTGTCATAAAAAGTGTTTAGGGACCCGAGTCCTGCTCCAGGAGACATGTATCAATGCAAAAAAAAATGTTTTTAAAATGGCCTGCCAGGTTGCGTGCTCGGATAAGGGTCTGGTATGGATTTTGGGGGGGGG
This sequence comes from Lithobates sylvaticus, assembly GCA_028564925.1. Taxonomy (NCBI): domain Eukaryota; kingdom Metazoa; phylum Chordata; class Amphibia; order Anura; family Ranidae; genus Lithobates; species Lithobates sylvaticus. Next base: position 51,290,046 of record CM053036.1, on the reverse strand, counting down.
GGGGGGGGCTACGCTATTTTTTTTTTTTTTTTTGGCGCCCTTAAAATCCATACCAGACCTGAAGGGCCAGGTATGAATTTGGGGGGGGGGGGCCCTACGCCATTTAAAAAAAAAATTGGCACAGGGTTCCCCTTAACTTCCATATCAGACCTGAAGGGCCTGGTATGGATTTTAGGGGACCCCCACACAATTTTTTATTATTTTGGTTCGGGGTTCCCCTTAATATTCATACCAGACCCAAAGGGCCTGGTAATGGACTGGGGAGGGGATCCCATGCTTTTTTTTTCAATGAGTTTTATCTATATTGCCGAGACCCGACAATTCATTACAGCCACGATCAGTTTTAAATGACAATTTTTCCTTTAGAAATGTCATTTTGCTGTGGTACTAAACACTAAACATGGGGAAAATGTGCCACTTTATAGACACCCCCCAGTCACAATATTTAGAGGAATATTTCATTTTTATTGTTTCACTTTAAGCATTAAAACAATCACTGCTCCCGAAAAAACGTCCGTTTTAAAAAAAACATTTTTGCATTGATACATGTCTCCTGGGGCAGAACCCGGGTCCCCAAAGACTTTTTATGACAATAACTTGCATATAAGCCTTTAAAGTAGTAGTAGTTGGAACAATCATCAATTTGCGACTCGACTATGCAAACTCCCTCTACATAGGACTACCTAAATACCAGATTGCACGCCTACAAGCCGTCCAAAACACGGCAGCAAGACTAGTTATGGGAAAAAAAACCTGGGAACTCCCCGTCCCTGAGGAACCTACATTGGCTAACGGTAAAGGACAAGATCACATTCAAGACCCTCTGCCTCACCCCCAAATGCACACAAGGAAACGCCCCTCAATACCTATGCGAAAAAAATAAAACACTCAATCGCAACCTCCAATCAACTAACCAAAATCGCCTCCTCATCCCCAAGTCCCGTTACAAATCAAAGGGATAACGAAGATTTGCAGTTAAAGGACCACGGCTATGGAACGCTCTACCCACGAACATCCGCATGGAAGAAAACCATCGGGCCTTCAGAAAAAAACTCAAGACCCACCTCTTATAAGAAGCAGGACAATACAGGATGGACCAAGCGCCTTAAGGCGATTCAGTTCGCATTTGCAGCGCTATACAAGTCATTCATTCATTCCTTCAAAGTGAGCACTTTTGATTTTTCATGTTAATGTCCCATAGACTTTAACGGTGTTCCGGCGGCTTTCGAATTTGCCCCAAATACCGCATATTGTTCGATGTTCGCAGAACATCCGAACAACCATAGTTCGGCCCGAACTTATGCTCAGGCCAAACTGTTCGCCCATCCCTAGTGGCATGTTCACCAATGCCAGGAGCCTGGTGGACAAGATGGGAGAACTAGAGATACTGTACAAGGAGGATTTCGATTTTGGGGGAATTTCAGAGACTTGGTTCAACAGCTCTCATGATTGGCTGGCAACCATTTAAGGTTATTCCCTTTATCCCAGGGATAGAGAGGGTAAAAAACGGGGAGGGGTATCAAGAATAAAACTCACTAAGGGAGCTAGGGAGGAGGTGGAATCCTTATGGGTAGAGCTCCAAAGGGATAATACTAAGGCTGCTTTCACACTGGGGCGGTTTGCAGGCGCTATTGCGCTAAAAATAGCGTCTGCAAACCGGCCTGAAACAGCTCCTGCTGTGTCTCCAGTGTGAAAGCCCCGAGGGGTGCGCTAGCAGTGGTGGTGCGCTAGCAGGACGGTAAAAAAACTGTACCAACAATACAGACCTAATCACGGATGTGGAAATATGGGGCAATTTAGGAAACAGTGATCACAGGTCAATTAACTTCAGTATAAATCACACAAATAGGAAACATAAGGGGAATACAAAGACACTGAATTTCAAATATTCCAACTTCCCTAAACTACGAACCTTGCTAGAAGATATAAATTGGGATAGAATCTTAGGAATAAAGAATATGGAGGAGAGATTGGTTTGCTTTAAGCGCATATTAAATAAGGGCATGAGCCAGTACATCCCATTGGGAAATAAATTTAAAAGAGCGAACAAAAATCCTGGCCAATATACCTCACATGATTGTGTAGGCAGGCCATCATACTACATAGTTGTTTGCAACTCTAAAGCGGATTGTACAATCCCATCATAATGTGTATATAAGGCCAGCTTCAGGCTGTTGGGGCTTCTATCTGCAATGCTAAGCCTTTCTCATTCCTCATGGCCAAAATGTTGTGTAGACATTTGTTTTCTGACGTGTGAGCCTCATTGTAAATCTCTTTTACCATTACTTTCATATCGTTTAGTGCTAGAACACATAAATTACCCAATAAATCCTTTCTTCTTGCAGTCGTTTCTCTCACTCCGAATCCTCAGCGCGACAGATACTCGATTATAAGTCTACAGTTTTCAAATTCTGCAAGAACAGAGGTATTTTTAGGACAATAGTGGGTTATCTTTCTTGCTCTTGTTTTTGCTGGAACCATCCTGGGGATTTTGGAAGAAGATTTGTCACAATTCACTAGCATAAAAAATGATAGGCTACAAGAAAACGATAGGCTTCAAGAAAATACCGGACTTAAAAGTACACTCCAGTCAGTCATAAAAGATTTGCCTGAAAACTGAGCAACGGACATGGACTATCTGTGACCCAACATTGTTATCCCAGTATTTATCACCAGCAGTATTCCAGCATGCTCACTAACCATTATGATATGGGGGTTGTTTAGCTCAGCGGTAGATGCGTCTCAAGGAGCCCAAGCCAGTCCAAATTGCAGTTAAGGGCTTACCACCCCCCTTTATTAAACATAAACACAAGTGTAGTCCGCAAAAATAGTTGCCCATGCATGGGAATTTTCACTATCAAAACATGAAATGAAAATGCCAAGCCATCTGGTTTTCTTTTCAGCAGCTCTGCCGTTCTTGTTAGGATCTTTCAGACCCAGCTCTCTGGGCTATCCTGGCCTTTAGTTACAGCATCCAGCTGCATGGGTCCACTCTCTGGCCTCTCAATACGGGATCTTCTGCTACCCCGGCCTCTCTCACTCCACCGAGACTCACAGACTGGACCCAACTAGTCGCCTAATTTGGCCCTGGACTTACATTTTGAGTGTCCCATCAGCAGCCCCTACATCAGAGTCCCATCAGCAGCCCCTTACATCAGAGTGCCACAAGCAGCCCCTTACGTCAGAGTCCCATCAGCAGCCCCTTACGTCAGAGTCCCATCAGCAGCCCCTTACGTCAGAGTCCCATCAGCAGCCCCTTACGTCAGAGTCCCATCAGCAGCCCTTACATCAGAGTCCCATCAGCAGCCCCCTTCACATCAGAGTCCCATCACCAGCCCCTTACAACAGAGTGTCCTCCTCCCACGTGTACTCACAGTTCTGAAGGCAGCTTCTCTTCTTCCTATCTCCAGTCATGTGATAAGTGACAAGTGATAAGGGGAGAGAGGAAGGAAAGTCTGCCGGCCGTCTATCTCCCCCTGCAGGCTGGAGGGAGCAGGAAGCCTAATCCTCGCTCCAGCATATGATGGAAGCTGCTCCTCCTGACAGGAGTGAAAATGCGATCACTCGCTGTCAGAGTGGAGCAGCTCCAGGGCTGCACCCACTGAGCCATCGGCCCACAGGAAAAATCCAGGTAGTCCCGATGGCCAGTACATGCCTGCCTGTGGGTAAGGAATCACTCCTCCAACATGGAGTGCATTCTCTTGAGTGGTTCACCCTTATTTTTAGGAGTATGCCTATCTCCAAGATAGAGCACACAACAGTTTCCCTGAGCTTTGGCCAGGAATTCCTTATAATGACATGTGCATACTCACAACTGGCAGGTCTCCAGTAAGACCTGGATACAGGATCGGAGACTTCTTCCCAACCCAAACCTCTTCAAAGTCTCCAAGCTCCAGACCCCAATCCTTGATTATCAAACCCAGAGAAAACTGAAACCCTAGTCTTCTCCACACAGAAACAATATGTTTGAGCTCCTCAAAATGCAACTTTGAGAATACTGTGTGCCTTTTGCCTATGCTCACCTGTCACACCATTCATATTGGATTTTTATTTTCAAGTTGATCCTATGTCTGAGGCTGCAAAAATGCAGAGCTGTGAGTTCCCTGGTTCCAATCTCAACCCCCCCCCCCCCCCCTCTGTAATCCTCAGAGAATTAATGTGTAGAATAGCTTTTCTCAACCTTTTTTTAGTCATGGCACCCTTTAAAAGTATGTAAAATTTATTTTGAGGCACCCCAGTTTATAAAACAGTCCAACAAGGTTAGAAAACCAGTCCTGATTATATAGAGAATAGGAGTTAGGAAAGTGTGAAGTACAGAGTGTAGGGGTGAGGAGTGTGTAGCGGACAAAATGTAGTGGTAAGGAAAGTGGGCAAAGGGGTCGGAAGTGTGTAAGGTACAAACTATAGGGGCCAGGAGTGTGTACCGTACAGAGTGTAGGGGTCAGGAAAGTGTAACATACAGAGTGTAGAGTCAAGAATGTGTAATGTACAGATGGTAGGCTTCAGCAGTGTATACCATACAGAGAATATTGATCACTAATGCGAGTCATACAGGGTGTAAGTGTCAGGAGTGTATAAAATACAAAGTGTAGGGCCAAGCAGTGCGTAACGTACAGGGTGTAGGGAGTCAGGAAAGTGTATTGTACAGAGTGCAGGGGTCAGGAAAGTGTATTGTATAGAGTGTAGAGGTCAAGAATGTGTTTAATGTACAGAGTGTAGGGGTCAGTAGTGTGTAACATATGGAGTGTAGAGGTCAGAGTAAGGCCGCGTACACACGATCGGACTTTCAGGGGGGATTGTCCGCAGGACTAGTGTCCGCCGGACATTCCGACCGTGTGTGGGGCTCCGGCGAACTTTTTTGTTTTAAGTTTTGACTTAAAATTGTCCGCCGGACTAGGCAGTCCGGTGGACAATCCCACCGTCTGTGTGCTAGTCCGCGGAACTTTTGAAATGAACGGACTTTCCTCACACACGGAGTAAAGTCTGTTCATTTAGACCGTGACTCCAGGTAGATGGGGATAGCGAAGGAATCCAATGCCGCCGCCTTGATCGGCGACATTGACACCTCGCTAGCCCCGTCTACCTGGTATGGATTTAAAGGGGAATCCCTACGCTGAAAAAAACGGCGTGGGGGTCCCCCCAAATCCATATCAGACCCTTATCCGAGCACGCAGCCCGGCCGGTCAGGAAAGGGGGTGGGGACGAGCGAGCGCCCCCCCTCCTGAGCCGTACCAGGCCGTGTGCCCTCAACATGAGGGGTGCCCTGGGGAAAGGGGGGCCCTGCGGCCCCCCCACCCCAAAGCACCTTGTTCCCATGTTGATGAGGACAAGAGCCTCTTCCTGACAACCCTGGCCCCCAGATACCGTGCGGGTCACCATGTGACATGAGCCGGTGACCCTCCCCTTGTCCCTATATAAGTCACAGCACAACGCGTCTGAGCCATTAGAAGAGGAGACATCGCTGAGTCAACATCGGAAGAAGAAAGAAGAACAAGAAGCAGAAGGCGACAGTGACGGCGACTGCGACAGAAGCCGGGCCACCGCTCGTAAAAGAGCTGGAAGAAGAAAGCGGAGGCCCGGCAAGAAGAACAGAAGATACCCCCGAAGACCCCCGAAGTCGGAACAAGACCCCCAGACGGCGGCGGCGACGAAGAAGAAAGCCGGGCTCCTCCACTAGTGAAAGAGCTAGTAAAAGAGCAGAAGATAGCGGAGGGGTCCGGCGAGAAGACCCCCCAAGACGGAAGAAAACCCCCTGAGCTGTGTAATAAAGTATTTTAAAAAATTGTATCGTTTTTTTATTTACACTTTTTACCTTAGGTGAATGGGTAGGGGTACATCGTACCCCATACTCATTCACATAGGGTGGGGGGCCGGGATCTGGGGGCCCCCTTATTAAAGGGGGCTCCCGGATTCCGATAAGCCCCCTCGCCCGCAGACCCCGACAACCAACGGCCATGTTGATGAGGACAAGGTGCTTTGGGGTGGGGCGGGCCGCAGGGCCCCCCTTTCCCCAGGGCACCCCCATGTTGAGGGCACGTGGCCTGGTACGGCTCAGGAGGGGGGGGACGCTCGCTCGTCCCCACCCCCTTACCTGACCGGCCGCGCTGCGTGCTCGGATAAGGGTCTGATATGGATCTAGGGGGGACCCCCACACCGTTTTTTAGGCGTAGGGATTACCCTTTAAATCCATACCAGGTGACGGGGCTAGGGAGATGTCAATGTCGCCGATCGAGGCGGCGGCATTCACCTCCTTCGCTAGTGCTACCTGGAGTCACGTTCTAAATAAACGGACTTTCCTCCGTGTGTGGGGCAAGTCCGTTCATTTCAAAAGTCCTGCGGACTTTGGCCAAAACTCCGGCGGATTATCTGCCGGAAAAATCCACCGCAAAAGTCAGCCGGAAAAGTCCGGGCGTGTGTGGGTAAGTCCACATGTTCGGAAAGTCCAGCGGACAATCCAGCCGGAAAGTCCGATCGTGTGTACGCCGCATAAGACTAGGTTTCCACTATTGTGACCCCAAAGTCGCGCGATTTTTGATGCAATGTCATGCGACCGGTGAGAACCATGCGAGAACAAGTCGCACCGAAGTCAGAACAAAGTAGTGCAAAAACTTTTTTGCAGTCGCTGTGACTTGAGTCACACCTATTAGAACGGGGACCATTGAAATACATGGATTTTGACTTGTCATGCGACTTCACATGTGTCAAGTCGCACAACAACTCACAGCAGTGGAAACAGAGCCTAAAAGTAATGTCTAGATATACATAGACACACACATACATAGGTATACTAATACCCACATGCACACGTACAAAATCTCACATACTGTACAGTACATACAAACACATGCATACACTCACACCCATATATATAAGGTATATTCATTTAAAAAACTCATATTTACCATAGCTGGCCGACTCAGACATCTTCTCTGCTTGGCTGACCTTCATTTCCAAGTTCACGTTCAGCACCCTCACCGCCAGGTGAAATGTTTGTTTACATAGTATTGCATGGTAAAGGTTCGGAGGTGGAGCAGGTTTGGACTCAGAAAGAAGCCTCCCCCAAATCACGGCTCTGCCCATTACTGTTGCTCTCATCAAGCTCCCACTCTGCCAATATACAGTTCATTTTCTAACCCAGCCTTTCTCAACCAGGATACTGCAGAACCCCAACAAAGCCAGACAGCGACCCGGTTGAAAATGGCTGGTGTTGAATAGCACTTGTTGGTACCACCAAGGAGCACTGAGAAAAGCTTGTTGAATCAGGCTACAATTAGGGTAGATGTAAACCCAAACATTAAAAAGCTCATATAAGTTTTTAGCATATGGTATATGATCCCATGACAGGAGAAATTTACATCTTCTGTATAGGAATTATATTTCAAGGGCTGCTAGTTCCCAGGCACACACTCTTCCACATATGGTGGACCTGTCCTTGTATCAGGAGATTTTAGAATGGAGTGAACCAGATGGTCTGAAAGATCCTAAGAAAGCCCTCCTACATTTGGAGCCTAAGCACTGCAGTTTTACCTATTTATGTTCCTTTTTATGGCAATTAAACAAGTTCTAGCCAAAGTTTGGTGGTCTAGCACCCCCTTGATAACACAGGTGGCAAGGTATGTCTTGAATGAAAAGATGACAGCAACTTTCGACAACAATTTACACTAATTTAAATAGCTCTGGACCCCTAAGGCCAATCGCTCTTGATCATCTGACTGCTTCATTGAGATAGTTAGGCTACTCTGTTTGGTCAAAGAGCAACCTATGTCCACCTCCGGCAGATTTCGTCCCTAAATTTCTTATGGAAATAATGTGAACGTAGATTATAGGCATGACACTTCTACTTCCAGACCACCATTGTATTGACACCTTGATTTTGTGGATACTTTCTCCTCGATTGAAATTGCGCTTGTCCTTATGGTAACAAATCTTTGAATAAAAACTTATTGAAACTGAAAAACAAACTGATCTGCTGTGAACAATTATGTACCTGCTATTGCAGTAAGCCATGAAAATCTCCCATAGCTGGCATTCTCCCATCCTGTTCTGTTGCTTGGATAATGCTATAATGCTTCAGTTGATGCCCCAGTCATTGATGCTCAAGCGTGCTCTCTCACGGATTGAAAACCCCATACATTTCATTCACTGTAGTTGCTCTGAGCTCAGTGGCACATTGACCCAATGCAAACTTAGTGTGCTGCTCAGGCTCTGTTGAAGCAGGGTGTGTATAGATCTTTGAACATCTGCCACTAGGAGTGCTGGCGCGGGATGGAGCTCATCCCAACTCCTGCCATGGTTTGTACAGAAGGAAAGGATCCCTGTGGCCGCACATCCATGTAGTCCCTAGAATAGGAGTGGATGTGGCAACCTCAGCCTGGACTCCGGCCAGGCCTGACTGGAGTCCAGGCTGAGGTTGCCACTTCCACAGTGGTACAACATTGGGGCAGATAGCGCACTGAACATGACTGCTGTTGGACGCAAGCATCGGTGGCTAAAGTGGCACCTGAAGTTTCTGTTCTAGCAACAGGCCAGAACGGTGGAAACACCAGCTATGGGAGTTTTTAATGCAGCCTTCTGGATGGGAGAAAATGTCCTACAGCAATGGTCTACAAACTGTGGCCTAGGGGCCGGATGTGGCCCTTTGGTTGACTTTATCTGGTTCTTGGGGAACTATTCCACCAATTGAAACTAATGATGGGGCACCATTCCTCCTACTGAGACCATCAATCAGGCACTATTCTTTTCATTGATAGCTACGATGGGGCACTATACCTCCCATTAAAACCAACAATGGGGCACTGATGTTGGAGTATTTTATACTCCCACTGGCCACAGTCTGCCCCCCCTAAAGCCTGAAGGACAGTAAACTGGCCCTTTGGTTTGGAGACCCCTGGCCTACAGCAACAGCAGGCACATTATTCAATATTGTTCATAGCTGCACACTGTCTTGTTTTACTGATACACCTTACTGCATAGGCAATTTTGTTGCAAGGACGCACCAACCCTTTAATCTCAACAGTCCTTCAGCAGGGATGCTACCCACATATAGATGCCAGCTAGAGGGCGCATTTTTGCTTTTAAAGTGTTACTAAACCCAGGACCCTGCATTCACTATATCTGGTCTCTCACAGTACACAGAACATGGAAATGTAATTATTTTAGTAAATAAAAATACCTTTTCTCATCAGCAGTATATAGCAGTCTTATGACTTCTATGAGTTTCTGGCAAAGCTTGTAGGAGGAGTTTTCATTCTACTCTGACTGTCCTATGAGGCTGCAGAACCCCTGACCATCTGTCTGGACAGTGCAGTTAAGAAGAAAAATAAAAAACTCTAGCAATATGCACCAAACAGAGCATGTGCAGAGTGCCCCCAATGCTATTATCAGCAGATGAATTGGGGACTGTGAAAGAAGGGAGGATCAGAGTAGACAGAATCAAAAGACTTTTTACACAATGCAGAGGATTAACCCCTTAGGTTCCACAGTGAGTATAACAAGTATGCTTTACTGCATATACTGACTCATTTTACTGTTGTGGGTTTAGTAACACGTTAACCACTTCAGCTGCAAAAGTTTTACCCCCCTTCATGACCAGGCCATTTTCTGCCACATGGCACTGCAATACTTTGACACTTGCCCGGCCATACAACGCTGTACCCCAAATAACATGTATGCCTTTTTGTCCCCACAAATAGAGATTTCTTTTGGTGGTATTTGATCACCTCTGCGGTTTTTATTTTTTGCGCTATAAACAAAAAAAAGAGCGTCAATTTTGAAAAAAAACACACTATTTTTTACTTTCTGCTATAAAACATATCCAATAAAAAAATGTAAAAAAAATCGAATGTCTTCATCATTTTAGACCAATATGTATTCTGCTACATAATTTTGGTAACAATAAATCCCAATAAGCATACACTGATTGGTTTGCGCAAAAGTTATAGCATCTACAAACTATGGAATATTTTTATTTTATTTTTATTTTAATTTATTTATTGTAATAGTAATGGTGGCGATCAGAAACTTATAGCAGGACTGCCATACTGCAGTGGATAAATCGGACACTTAACCAACACTTTTAACACTTTTTTGGGGACCAGTGACACTTATACAGTGATCAGTGCTTAAAAATATGCAATGTGACTATACTATTGACACTGGCAGAGAAGAGGTTAACTTCAGGGGCGATCAAAGGGTTAAATGTGTTCCTAGGGAGTTGTGCTGAGTTGTTCCAATTTATCAGAAACACAGGATCAGTATATTCCCCTCTCACAGAAGGTTTTTTTTTTTACATAGGCAGACCACCATTCTGCCTGTCTACCGAATGATCGGCGGTTCCCGGCAAACATCGCGTCAGCTGGACCCGCTGATTTGCTCCCACTGTGTCCAATCACAGCGGGAGCAGGTTCCGGGTGGCACACATGCACGTGCCCCAGACCCAGAAGATTGAGATCATGTACCAGGTACGTGATCTGGCACAGAGCGGTCGCTCTTCCGCAGTATATGTGCGTGGGGCGGTCTGCAATCCGTTAAAGAGGTACTTCAGCCTTCCCACTCCCTCCATTTTTTTCCCCCTGCTTACTTTTTAATGTTTTCTGCGGAGTAAGGATACTCACCTAGCCAGCGGAACCAGCGATCCTCCTCTCTGCAGCCACCGCATAAGTCCCATACCTCCCAACATTTTGAGATGTGAATGAGGGACACCTACTAACAAACAAATGTAGGCATAGGACACGCCCCCCCCCCCCGCCACACCCCCTTAAAGGAGAATTAATCCACAAGGACTTTTTTTTACCACTACTATTCCTTTCTGTTGGCTTTTGAAATTTACAAATGCAGCAATTTTGAAATTGGATGAAAGGTTTAGCACTGGGAAACACTTTTTCAAAGATAATAAGTGCATTTAATATGCATCTATATAGATCAGATCAAAATAAGGGACAAATTAGGAGAAAAGAGGGACAGAGGGACATTGCTCCAAATCGGAGACAGTCCCTCAAAATCAGGGACAGTTGGGAGTGTAAGTCCAGCGCCACCATGTGACAGCTCCTGGCTCTTCCAGGTGAAGGCGCCACTAGGCCTGCCCCCTCCTCCTTACTGAATGGGACTGCACATCATGCATTCCAGGAGACACAGGGGGCACCGCGTCATACGGGAAGTCCGGGAGCGGGCCGAGCCTTTTAACTCAGAAAGTACAGGTAAGTAGAAAAAAAAAGGAATTGGATATCGATGCTGAGGAAGGGGGTGGAGAGGGAAAGAGTGCCATGGAAGGGTGAAAGTCAGCTTTTAAATAGGAAATCACGGTTAAAGGGATGCAGGCCCAGCAGCTTTCCTCATTAGAGTCCTGCAGGTGCACAGCTGACAGATAATTATGAAGCCACTCCCATTAGATTCACTTTCCTACATGGATTCAGACAAACACACAGGGGATTTCTTCACAATAACAAAAGTTAGGAATCTGCAACAACGTTTGTTAAAATCCTTGCAATGTACATAGATCACCCAGAGGGGAATGTTTTTCCTCACCAAAAGGGGAGTTACGCTTTAGGCCCCATGCACACGAGACGCAGATGCAAACTCTGATGAACGCGTGTTTTAAAAAGCAGAAACCTGCGTTTAAAAACGCGCGTTTTGCTGTGTTTTCATGCCGCGTTTAGACGCGTTTAGACGCGTTTAGACGCGTTTGCGTCTATAAGCATTTGTAAAGATAACATCATATAGACCCTCCCCAAGCTCAGAAAGCATGTATTATTAACTATTTCTGCCAATTTGATCATAGTGAGCAGCAGCAGCAGAGAGAGCAGTTGTACACTTGCATTTGCCTCTCTTTCTGTTTGTTTTTTTTTTTTAAATGGATCCCATATTGAATATATGTCAGGAAATGCTCCTGATGTTGCTCTTGATGCGGCAGCAATGTCTTCGCAAATTTGCATGAGAGGTCCAGAATCAGAGCTCGTCGATATTGGACCCATCCGTTGATGGCACAGCGAATGTCCGTTGGATATTTCACAAACATGTATGCATTTCACAAACATGTATGCATCAGTGAGTATATATGCTCTATGAACTATCTAAACTAGATACGACATTTTAAACCATTATTTCTAGTATTTTTTTATGGTTTACCATCATATTTCTGAGTTTTCTGCTCCAAAAAATTGGGTTCCTTTAAAAAGGCTTATAAACGCAAACGCGGCTAAACGCAGGTGTCTGCGTTTAGCCGCGTTTAGCCGCGTTTAGCTGCGTTTTGCGTCTGAAAAGCAGAAAAGCAAAGTGTCTGAACGCATTTTTTTGCTTCTGGAAAAACGAGGTTAAACGCAACTGCATAAAAACGGGAAAAAAATAGACTGTGTACATGGACACATAGGATAACATTGCATGCGTTCAGGTGCAGTTGAAAAAAGTGTCCAACTGCCTCTGAACGCGCGTTTAACAGCGTCTCGTGTGCATGAGGCCTTAAAGAGGAGGTCCGGTAAAAAAAAAAAAAATCTTGTAAAAGTCAGCAGCTACAAACACTAGCTGCTGACTTTTAATAAGCACATTTACCTGTCCAAGATGCCCGCGATGTCGGCCACCCGAGGCCGATTCGTCCATCGGACCGGGTCCTGGCGCCGCCATTCAAAGTAAGGGAAACAGGCAGTGGAGCCTTGCGGTTTCACTGCCCGTATCCTACTGCACATGCGCGAGTCGCGCTGCACTTTGTGAATGGCCGGCTGTGTTCTGGGACACACACAGTTCCCAGAACACACGGCGCCACCTTCCCCAGAAGACCACGCGAGGAGGAGAAGACTGAAGATCACCGCGGTGTAGGAAGTGGCAGATTAGGGCAATCTGCCTAGCAACAGCCATTTCTGGTAAGTAAAAAAAAAATTTTTTTTTTTTCAAATTTTTAGGAGCATTTTAATGCATTTTTTTTTTAGGGTGGACCTTCGATTTAGGTATGAAATAACCCTATATTAAAATACCATACAAATAAAAATGTGAACATCATAAGAAGTAATTACTTTCAGCAATATATTAAGCTAAAAATTGGAAACATTAGTGTGCTGAAAACATATAATTTTCCCCTGAAAGCTTGGAGGAGTTGAGTCTCCGCACATTCCGGATACGCCTGTTTAAACGCTGTCTGCTCTCAAATGCAATCTCAACACTAAAGGCATATGCAAAATTCAGCTGTAGTAGTCACGGCCGGGCAGAGTTAATGTATGATCATGTACGTTAGATCCAAGAACGTGTAATATCTCTACAGAACAGACGGGTCGGGGTAAGCGTGCAAGGCTTCTGGTTAAGGGTGCGCTGATCAATATTTAAGCGGCCACTTATTACCTAATCCTGAACATGCGTCGCGAAGCGCAGAGGACCTGTCACCTGGCAGCCTTCAGTTCTGAGAAATGATGGAGCACTATATTATATTTACATAATTAACCCGGCTGCTCTCGCAGTTTGTAATGCGCGGCAAATGCTCGGGGTCACAAAGGAAAGGAAATTGTGAGTTTAATCCATCCTTGAAAACCCATTTAGTGGCATGTAGAGACAAGCGAGCCACTGGATATAATTAACACTCCATGTACGGCATGTGACGCACAATATGCCGCGCTGTCCTTCATGGCTAGGGAATACATGGGAATAGGAAGATTAGGGGATTTTGCTGTGAGTTACTGACAATATCACTTGTTTCCTGTCACCATTCCCTTTGTCCCCGTGGGAGCCGTGTAGATTTGTACCAGGAAACAAAATGTTCCCAAAAAACACCCAATGATGGATTATATGCTCTCCCAGCTCTTCTCCTGCATAAGTTGTGACATGGAAATATTCAGGAGCACATAAGTCTCTTTTAGGCTTGATTCACACTAATGCGTTTTTTGATGCATTTTGCAGAAATGCAGGGAAATTTTTTAACATGGGTTCCTATGGAACACGTTCACATCAATGCATTTTTGTGCCTCTGCGTTTTTGGCGTCTTTTTTTTCATGCAAAATGCAGCGTTTTGCATGTTAGCTGGTTGCTAAGCAACCACCGTGTAAAAAAAAAAAGAGAAACAAAAACGCAAAATCGCTCGGGGCGATCTCCGCTGAGCAGGAAGATGACAGGTCCGTCTCTGCACTGCAAACAGACGTTCAGCAATACAAGACAGTTCAGGCTTGGCTTGTAAACCTTTATAGGCATGAAGATTTAAAGTAAAAGAAATTCAACTGAAACTGAGACTGCATGTTCAATTTTTTGATACATGTCTGGTGGAAGTAAGGAGTGCCACATCAGATTTAATCCTTTTTATGGAAATCAACCACACGGCAGAGGTATCCCACCTTGGTATTTTGTGTGTATGTGTGTGTATATATATATATATATATATATATATATATATACATACATACACACACACTATATTGTCAAAAGTATTGGGATGCCTGTCTTTACACACAACATGAACTTTTTTTGGCATCCCAGTCCGTAGGGTTCAATATTGAGTTGGCCCACCCTTTGCAGCTATAACAGCTTCAACTCTTCCAGGAAGGATGTCCACAAGGTTTAGGAGTGTGTCTATGGGAATGTTTGATCATTCTTCTAGAGGCGTGTGTCTTTTTTGGACCTTGCTTTGTGCACTGGTACGCAGTCATGTTGGAACAGGAAGGGATCATCCCCAAAGTTGGGAACATTAAATTGTCCAAAATGTCTTGTTATGCTAAAGCCTTAAGAGTTCCTTTACTGGAACTAAGAGGCCAAGCCTTCGACACGTTCGCTCAATCCCTCACCTGGATTCTCCTACACAAGGCCCAATGCACAGAAGTCATCCACTACCTAGATGACTTCCTACTGATAGAGCAGCCTAACGTTTCACCAGTAGACCTCGACAAATTAAGAGTCGTCTTCCAGAATATCAATGTCCCCATAGCCGAGCACAAGGTCGACGGACCCGCACACTCCATCACCTTCCTCGGAGTTGTCTTGGACACATGCTCCATGCAGGCCAGCCTACCCCTCGACAAGCTGACCCGCATCAGGGCAGCTCTTCAGGACTTCACCCGCACGAGAGGGTGCACAAGACGACAGCTCCAGTCACTACTTGGCATGCTCAATTTTGCCATGCGGATCGTCCCTCAAGGTCGTTCCTTCATTTCACGACTCTTAGTCCACCTGTCACAGGCACAAGACCCCGATCAGATCCTCAAACTGGACGCCGCGGCTATAGCAGACCTAGCGATGTGGGAAGAGTTCCTTTCCTCGTGGAACGGGATATCCATGTTTATCCCGGCCGTCTCACCCTTCTCACCACAGGTGGTGACAGATGCCGCGGCCTCCACGGGCTTCGCAGCCATATTTGGCCTCCATTGGTTCGCTGGCCCTTGGCCCCCGCAGATACTTTCAATTCCAGGTTTCAGCCGGACTTCCCCCCTTTTCGAGCTCTACCCAATCGTGGCAGCTGCCAAACCTTGGGGTCACAACTGGACCGGGCAGACGGTAAACTTCACAACGGACAACCAGGCCACGGCAGACATCATCAACAAAGGCAGGTCCAAGTCACTCCAGGTGATGTCCTTCTTACGCAGGCTGGTCCAACTGTCGCTACGGCTCCAATTCAACGTCCATTGCTCTCACATCCCAGGTAAATACAACGTGGCAGCAGACGCGCTGTCACGCTTTAACTTCGTCTCCTTCTTTCGACAGATACCAGAGGCCGATCGGGTGTCCGCCCCTATCCCCGCTTGGTCTCAGCTGACCCTAGACTAGACCGATACCTACGTGGGGCCACCCAGCTCATCAACCAGTCCCTGTCTCACAACACACTCAAAGCCTACCACGCAGCCTGGGACACCTTTAACAAGTTCCTAACCACCAACGCCGTGCCAACACCCACAGACACCAGGCACATTCTGGCCTTCGTCTCACATTGTCACACACAGCTAAACCTATCCTACAACACCATCCGCCTATACCTGGCCGGCATACAGCACTTTTTGGCCCTTCAAGATCCTACTAGACCGTCTGTCTTCTCGTCCCACGCCGTCCGAGCCGTCCTACGCGGCGTCCAGAAGCAGCAACCAGCAAACAGAACCAGACGTCGTCCCATCACTGGCGCCATCTTCCGCGAGATGTCCGCCATACTCGCTGGTTCCCCCTTTGGTGTCCTCCTCAGCCAGGTCATACAAGCCGCCATCTACCTGGCCTACTATGGGTTCTTACGTCCCAGCGAATTCACCCGTAACAGCTCGACCAGCCAAACCCTGTGCAGACGCCACCTAGTTCGCCATCAAGACCACTTCGTGCTCCACCTCAACGTCTCCAAGACTCAGCAAGCTGGCCACGGGGTGGACATCCATCTATACAGAACCGGCAATGCCTGGTGCCCAGTAACGGTTCTCAACCGCCTGCTCTCACTCCTGCCAGAACAAAGGGACACCGATCCCCTTCTGCCTTTTCCAGTCAAACCCTTGAGCACCTGTCAGTTCATGACACACGTAAGAATTCTCCTCCGCAACCTACGCCTCAACCCCAGCGAATACTCCGGTCACTCTTTTCGGATCGGGGCCGCCTCAGCCGCCTCACAGCAGGGGGTCCCAGGCCACATCATCCAGAGACTCGGCAGATGGAAGTCAGCCTGCTTCACCCGGTATATACATGACCCACAGGCGGAAATGTCACGGGCCTTCGCCCAGCTCACGCAGTAGTCAATAATAAAAGGCAATAAATATCTTCAAACCCTACCTCAGTTTTTGCCCCCTTATTTCTGGCGTACCGGCCATAGACCAAGGCACACTTCAGGTCTCCCTTTTCATGTTATAGATCTTATCGGTTAAGTTATTTCCCTTCAGATACGTGTCGGCCATAGGGCTTCAACCATAAGTGGAAGGCCAACATGGTGGCCTGAATTTATGGGAGGAGCCCGGGAGGGTATTTAACCGGCCCACTCACCTGTGGTCTTCGTCGGTTCCGGTGCGCGATACCCACCCTCCCATTCCCCCTTTTAAGGGCATTTCTCACAACATCACCCCCATCAAATACTAATTTCTAATCAGGGTATGCCCCCTTATTTCTGGCGTACCGGCCATAGACCAAGGCACACTTCAGGTCTCCCTTTTCATGTTATAGATCTTATCGGTTAAGTTATTTCCCTTCAGATACATGTCGGCCATAGGGCTTCAACCATAAATATATACAGTTGTGCTCATAAACTTACATACCCGGGCCGAATTTATGATTTCTTGGCCATTTGTCAGAGAATATGAATGATAACACAAAAACATTTCTTTCACTCATGGTTAGTGTTAAATTTGGTGTTTTCGCTCTCGTTCTCTCATACTGGTCACTGGAAATTCAACATGGCACCTCATGGCAAATAACTCTCTGAGGATCTGAAAAAAGAATTGTTGCTCTACATAAAGATGGCCTAGGCTATAAGAAGATTGCCAAGACCCTGAAACTGAGCTGCAGCGCGGTGGCCAAGACCATACAGCGGTTTAATAGGACGGGTTCCACTTAGAATAGGCCTCGCCATGGTTGACCAGAGAAGTTGAGTGCACGTGCTCAGCGTCATATCCAGAGGTTGTCTTTGGGAAATAGACGTATGAGTGCTGCCAGCATTGCTGCAGAGGTTGAAGGGGTGGGGGGGTCAGTCTGTCAGTGCTCAGACCATATGCAGCCCACTGCATCAAATTGGTCTGCATGGCTGTCGTACCAGATGGGAGCCTCTTCTAAAGATGATGCACAAGAAAGCCGGGAAACAGTTTGCTGAAGATAAGTAGACTAAGGACATGGATTACTGGAACCATCTCCTGTGGTCTGATGAGACCAAGATAAACTTATTTGGTTCAGACGGTGTCAATCGTATGTGGTGGCAACCAGGTGAGGAGGAGTACAAAGGCAAGTGTGTCTTGCCTACAGTCAAGCATGGCGGTGGGTGTGTCATGGTCTGGGGCTGCATGAGTGCTGCCAGCACTGGGGAGCTAAAGTTTATTGAGGGAACCATGAATGCCAACACGTACTGTGACATACTGAAGCAGAGCAAGATGCTCTCCCTTTCGGAGGGATTAATGGGGGGGACTGGGCCATAGGGCAGTATTCCAACATGATAAGGACCCCAAACACACCTCCAAGACGACCACTGCCTTGCTAAAGAAGCTGAGGGTAAAGGTGATGGACTGGCCAAGCATGTCTCTAGACCTAAATCCTATTGAGCATCTGTGGGGCATCCTCAAACGGAAGGTGGAGGAGTGCAAGGTCTCTAACTTCCACCAGCTCTGTTATGTCATCATGGAGGAATGGAAGAGGACTCCAGTGGCAACCTGTGAAGCTCTGGTGAACTCCACGCTCAACCACCTTTTTTTACTGCCCCCCCCCCCCCCCCCACAACAAATGTAAACAAGCTCCGACTGATCTTGTAATCACTCTACACAGATAACCTAATGGGTGAAATTCTCCTTTTTTATGGATTTTTTTTTTTTTCAATGATATCCTGTCAAGCACTTTTAATGAGCAAAGGTATCCAACTCTACATAGGAAAGCACGGCTGATCCGCAACGACTCTTTCTTCTGTAAATTTTACAGTGTGAAAATATTAATTACAGTGCATTAAAAATAAATTGAGTAGACAGCGGCGTACTGTGTTGCGTTTCAACTGAGATGACCTTGTGGTTAAACACAATGAACTGTGACATGTTCACGGATTGTTCATTAATATGTCATATGAGATGCTTACATCCACAGCTGTACTCCATACAGCCTCCAGCTGCGACCTTTCTTCTGCGAAACGGTGATCCTCTGCGCCCAGAAGGGTTTATTGAGAAATGTTTATGCATTTGGTGGTCTACAAATGTATTTTTCATTATTGTCACTTTATAAGCGATGTGCTTATATCCTGTGCTGTTGGAACTCTGTGTTTCTTTGGGATTTTTATTTAACATCTAGTAAATCTATGGAATGATCATATATGGTGAATGTGGTGGACAAGCAAGGGAAAGATGAAATTTTACCCCAGGGAGTGAAATGCCCCCCTTAGTTACATTGTCGTCCATGACCCCTTCAGAAAGTGTTAAGGCTCTATGAATATTGCCGGAATAAAATGTCACATAAATGTCACATATCTGCTCCATGAAACAGTAATAAATGGGGTAAAAAAAATAAAGTTAACCATTTTAAGACCGGGCCTATTTTTTAGATGTGGTGTTTACAAGCTAGAAAATTACTTAGAACCCCCAAACATAATACATTTTTTTTCTAACACCCTAGAGAATAAAATGGCGGTCGTACTTCTTGTCACACCGTATTTGTGCAGCGGTCTTACAATACACTTTTTTTTAATTAAACAATAAGACAACAGTAAAGTTAGCCCAATTTTTTTTATACTGTGAAACATAATGTTATTGATACCTAACATGTCACGACTCACGCTTCAAAATTGCGCCGCTCGTGGAATGGCAACAAACTTTTACTATTCAAAATCTCCATAGGCGACATTTAAAAAAATTCTACAGGTTGCATGTTTTGCGTTACATTTTTTTTTTTTACTTATTTATTTTACCATTTATTTTTTTATTTTTACACTGTTTAAAAAAAAAAGAAAAATTGTGTCACTTTTATTCCTATTACAAGGAATGTAAACATCCCTTGTAATAGAAAAAAAAGCATGACAGGACCTCTTAAATATGAGATCTGGGGTCAAAAAGACCTCAGATCTCATATTTACACTAAAATGCAATTAAAAAAAAAATTATAATAATTTTGTCATTTAAAAAACTAAAAAAAAATAAAATGGCCCTTTAAGAGCTATGGGCGGAAGTGACGTTATGACGTCGCTTCCGCCCTGCAGTATCATGGAGATGGGTGGGGGCCATCTTCCCCTCACTCATCTCCATGCACAGCACTGAGAAGGATCCGATCGCCTCCGCCACTGCCGACGGGCTCCGGTAAGCGGTGGAGGGCACCGGATCATGCGGGGTGCGCTGATAAAAGTGATCTTGCGGCAAAACCGCCGCAGAGACCACTTTTATCTTGTACCGGACCGCCGGCTGAACATAGCTGCTGCCATAACAACGATATCCCAGTTTCCTACTGTGCATGCGCGCTGCGCTTTGTGAATGGGCCACAGTCTTCTGGGACCTGTGAAGTGTCCCATAAGGCTGCGGGGAAGGAGGGGGAGCCCAACTTCAGCTCAGTTCACCGCAGTAAACTGAGCAAAAAGTGAGAGTGGGTACCTGTCAAAACCAGGTACCTGCTCCTCCCCAAAAGGTACCAAATGTGTTAGAGGAGGGGGGAGGAGGCAGACAAGCAGCGCTTCCCCTTTTTTGGTGGAGGTCCGCTTTAAAGCACCAGTCCACCCAAACTCATATTTCTGTGTTTTCCTGGGTACAAAGTTAAACCCCCTGACAGTTTCAGTTGCCAGGTCTACACATCTGCTATACCCATTATAAGGGGTTCCCACCTTCACTGCACTGAGTTCCTTGTTCTACACACCTGCTGTGCCCATATTGGTGGGCTCCTATCACCCCTGCACTGAATTATCTGGTCTACATGTAGCTGGGGTGCAGTATAGTGCGGAGGCAATAACTCATATAGTCGGGCGCAATAGAAGACTTGTATTGAAGTAATGCAGCAACAATTCACAACAAACCCGGTCAGAAAGCTACCCAGCCTGCTGCATTCACATTTTCCAGAAACGTTAAAGAAGCAAATCTTAGCCAGACTGACAGCGTCTGTTGAGAGGGTACCTTTCCCTACCCTGCCAACTTGAAAAATGTGCACCAAGCCTGGGAGCCAGGACCTTAAATAGGCTCTGTCTGACCCAACACGGCTGCTCGAGTTACATGGGGTGGTAGCATCCAGTTTTATCGCTTCCCTGATGAAGAGGACCTTGTTCCTCTTGACTTCCTCTTCAACTGCATTGCCGCTGCAGAACAGTGCCACCTGAAGGGGAAAAAGTAGATTGCACCTGCCTACATGCACACCGGCCCATTATGAAAGGCTCCCACCATCCCGGTTTTGGGTTCCCAGGTCTGCACACTTGCTGTGTCCAATATGAGGGGCTCCCATCATCCCTGCACTGATTTTTCTTGTCTGAACATCAGCGGTGCTCATTATGAGGAGTTTCCACTATCCTTGTGTTGGGTTTCCAGGTCTGCACACCTGTTGTGCTCATTTCTCATGATTCCTGAAATGAATTCTCTAGTTTGCACACCAGCAGTGCCCATTATGAGGGGTTCCCACCATCCTTGCTTTGTGTTCCCAGGACTGCGCACCTGCTGTGCCCAATTTAAGGGGTTCCCATCATCTCTGAACTGAGTTCCGAGGTTTGTACATCTGCTGTGTCCATTATTAGGGACTTCCATATCCCTAAGCTGGGTTCCTGGGTCTATACCCCTGCTGTGACCATTATGAGGGGTTCCAGCCATCCCTGTTCTGAGTGCCCGGGTCTGCATACCTGCTGTGCCAATTATCAAGCGGACCCCATCATCCCTGTGCTGGGTTTACTGTATGCCCTGCTATACAGAAACTGAAAGAGGCAGATAACAGGTTAAATTCAGGTACTTACACTGCTTCTATTAAAAAACTAGAAAATGCATTTCCTGGAGAAAATGCGTGGGAATGCTGAATAGCATCAAAACTGCCCCATCATATTGCCCCCATCAAAACTGCCCATCATATTCTAAATATTATAAATATTATAAATCAGTACATGGTGTGTCTGTGCTCTCCCCCACCGCCCATCACTGTGTATAAGAAGCTTTGGTAAACATGGAAACAAGACAGACAACAAAAGCCTGGATGCCCTAAATTTAATAATATTTTCTGAAATGATCACTAAACTTAAACAGCTTTTTCACAAAAACTGTAAAAGATATCAAACTGAAAAATATATAGCCAGATAGCTGAATATTCCGTGAGCATTTTAAAGTTTGTTTGGTGTCTGTAGGTGAAAGTGTAAAGGAGCTGAAACTTTTGGTAGCGGAAGAAGATTTTAAGGATTTTAAGCATGCTCTCATTAACTTCAATGTTAAAAAGCTTAATATTTGAAAAAGTATACATAGTAGAAAAAAAGTTGAATTAATAGCTGAAAGTATGCAGAAGTTACGCAGAGCCAAAAAACATTTGGAATAAAAAGATGATGATGATGATGGTTAATAAGTATGAAGCAGTCCCACTAAATTTTTTTTTTAATAATGTACTAACGAGCTGCAATCATTTGTGTCTTTTATATTTGCCTGGAGTTCAGCTTTAACTATTCATATCCTCATTTTTATTGTCCTCCAGAAGCTCATATGAGCTGAGTGTGTTATCTTTTTATGCCGCGTACACACGTGCGGACTTTTGCCGGCGGACCTAGTCCAGCGGACAATCCCGCGGGACTTTCCAGCTAGGTCCGCTGGACTTTCCGAGCGTGTGGACTTGCCCACACACGCACGGACTTCTCCAGCGGATAATCCGCCGGCCAAAAGTCCGCGGGACTTTTGAAAATGAACGGACTTGCCCACACACGGAGCAGTCCGTTCATTTCGAACGTAACTTCAGGTTACGTAGCTAGCGTAGGCAGTAAATGCCGCCGCGCTAGCTCCGCAAGCTGGCATGGATTTAAAGGGAATCCCCACGCCGAAAAAACGGCGTGGGGGTTCCCCCCAAATCCAAGTCAGACCCTCATCCGAGCACGCAGCCTGGCAGGCCAGGAAAGGGGTGGGGACGAACGAGCGCCCCCCCCTCCTGAGCCGTACCAGGCCGCGAGCCCTCACCATGGGGGGTGCCCTGGGGAAAGGGGGGCGTGCGGCCCCCCCACCCCAAAGCACCTTGTCCCCATGTTGATGAGGACAAGGGCCTCTTCCCGACAACCCTGGCCGTTGGTTGTCGGGGTCTGCGGGCGGGGGCTTATCGGAATCTGGGAGCCCCCTTTAATAAGGGGGCCCCCAGATACCGGCCCCCCACCCTATGTGAATGAGTATGGGGTACGATGTACCCCTACCCATTCACCTAAGGTGTAAAATGTAAAGTACAAAAAAACACACACACTTTTGAAAAAATATTTTATTGCACTGCTCCGGGGGTCTTCTTCCGTCTTGGGGGTCTTCTCGCCGGACTCCTCCGCTCTCTTCTGCTCTTTTACCTAGCTCTTTCACGAGCGGGGGGAGTCCGGCTACCTTCTTCGTCGTCGCCGCCGTCGTCTGGGGGTCTCGATCCGCCTTCGGGGGTCTTCCGGGGGTCTCTTCTGTTCTTGCGGCGGTCGTCGTCTTCCGCGCCGCCGGCGCCGCCTTCTTCTTCTTCTTGTCCTTCTTCTTGTTCTTCTTCTTCTTCCGATGTTGACCCGTCGCTGTCTCTGCCCGGAATGCCTGTGCCGCTCTGCGCTCGGACTTATATAGGGACATGGGGGACAGGGTCACATGCACATGTCACATGGTGACCCCGCCCCCTTGTGTTGTCACAGTCCCGGAGGATGCTGGGACTGTGACATCGCAAGGGGGCGGGGTCACCATGTGACATGAACATGTGACCCTGTCCCCCATGTCCCTATATAAGTCCGAGCGCAGAGCGGCACAGGCATTCCGGGCAGAGACAGCGACGGGTCAACATCGGAAGAAGAAGAAGAACAAGAAGAAGGACAAGAAGAAGAAGAAGGCGGCGCCGGCGGCGCGGAAGACGACGACCGCCGCAAGAACAGAAGAGACCCCCGGAAGACCCCCGAAGGCGGATCGAGACCCCCAGACGACGGCGGCGACGACGAAGAAGGTAGCCGGACTCCCCCCGCTCGTGAAAGAGCTAGGTAAAAGAGCAGAAGAGAGCGGAGGAGTCCGGCGAGAAGACCCCCAAGACGGAAGAAGACCCCCGGAGCAGTGCAATAAAATATTTTTTCAAAAGTGTGTGTGTTTTTGTACTTTACATTTTACACCTTAGGTGAATGGGTAGGGGTACATCGTACCCCATACTCATTCACATAGGGTGGGGGGCCGGTATCTGGGGGCCCCCTTATTAAAGGGGGCTCCCAGATTCCGATAAGCCCCCGCCCGCAGACCCCGACAACCAACGGCCAGGGTTGTCGGGAAGAGGCCCTTGTCCTCATCAACATGGGGACAAGGTGCTTTGGGGTGGGGGGGGCGCACGGCCCCCCTTTCCCCAGGGCACCCCCCATGTTGAGGGCACGCGGCCTGGTACGGCTCAGGAGGGGGGGGGGCGCTCGTTCGTCCCCACCCCTTTCCTGGCCTGCCAGGCTGCGTGCTCGGATGAGGGTCTGACTTGGATTTGGGGGGAACCCCCACGCCGTTTTTTCGGCGTGGGGATTCCCTTTAAATCCATGCCAGGTTGCGGAGCTAGCGCGGCGGCATTTACTGCCTACGCTAGCTACGTAACCTGAAGTCACGTTCTAAATGAACGGACTTGCCGATGAGCGGCAAGTCCGTTCATTTCAAAAGTCCCGCGGACTTGCCCACTAACGGCGGGATTGTCCGCTGGACTGCCAAGTCCAGCGGATAATTTTAAAACAAAACTTAAAACTTTGGTCCGCCGGACTTTGGCGCCAAAAAGTCCGCCGGCGCCCACACACGAGGGGATTATCCGCTGGACTTCAGTCCAGAGGATAATCCCGCGGGATTGTCCCTTCGTGTGTACGCGGCATTAAAGCAACAAAAGGGTTGAGGTGATATTAATATTATTTTAGCAGCTGATTTATTCACTTACTGAGTATGTTGCTTCTTTATCTTTTAATCCTTGCCTATGGCCCTGTTTAAACGGATGCCATGAACACTGCCCAAGGTTCCCTGTTTCAGGGTAGTTCCTTTCTCTTGCAGTGTCCTATGGAGCCACCCTTGCATGCAAGTATTTGAGTTGTCTCTCTCTACACTGCGTGCATCAATAGAAACACACAGCCCCATAACCTAGGATGGCAAATCACTCCCATGCTCCTATCTCCTTTTCCCTCTCCCTTCTCCAAGCTAGCAAACTGGCTGGAGACTGTTAGTTCAGCTTAAACTAATGTAATTATGTATGTACTATGCCTGGCCGATGCCCCTGGTAGAGAATGCTCCTTCTGTGATCTCCACTTTCTAATAAAAGAAAAAAAGGTTGGGACTTTGAATGAGGCACATAATAATAGTAGGTAAATCCCCATATAAATAAACATGGGGTTTGTTCACATGCAGGAAAAAGATCATTTTGATAAGAACAAGTATTTATTGAATACCAAAATCATCAGCAATTTATATGGTGAAAGCAAATATAAGATTTTACACTTGAACCATAGCACACTAATGTGAACATATAAAATTGAGAGCTAATTGCGTGAGAGACACAGTTGATATTACATTATTGATGTATATGAACAAAAATTGGTGTAGAAAAACAGATATCAATACGCATAGTTGAAGCAGAAAAAAATGCATCCTATCGCGCTCAGCGCGTTTCATGGAGTTCAATCAACTTCCTCAGGAGCAGGTGTAATTGGCATATCTATAGAAGTATATGAATCACAATATAATTGGATCATTGACAAAAATTTGAAAAAATAAGTTCAAATGATGCCTTATGTAGATTGTACTCACAAATCAGCTCAGGATATTGGCATAAGGTGCTAAGGGTCAAGGCTGCCTGGAAATGTCTACACCGGCAACTGAGGGAGTGAGAACCATCAATGTCAGGAACACATACAAAGTAGAACTACAGATCTCCATGGTAACACAGCTGGCAATTCGCAACAGGTTCTGTAAAGAATATATTTTTTGTACATGAATGTATTGGGGTATTTTTGAAAAGGTCAGTCTATTATTGAAATAACATATATCAGGTCACAACTGGATAGATCTCAGGACCAGAAGACACCAAGAGATCCACGAAATAATTTTTTTTTATATATACCGTATATACAGTATCTCACAAAGTGAGTACACCCCTCACATTTTTGTGATTTTGCCACGCAGACCAATGATGCAGTGTGCGGCGCATGGTCTGAGCACTGACAGGCTGACCCCTCACCCCTTCAACCTCTGCAGCAATGCTGGCAGCACTAATATGTCTATTTCCCAAAGACAACCTCTGGATATGACACTGAGCAGGTGCACTCAACTTCTTTGGTCGACCATGGCGAGGCCTATTCTGAGTGGAACCTGTCCTGTTAAATCACTGTATGGTCTTGGCCACCGTGCTACATCTCAGTTTCAGGGTCTCGGCAATTTTCCTATAGCCTAGGCCATCTTTATGTAGACCAAAAATTCTTTTTTTCAGATGCTCAGAGAGTTATTTGCCATGAGGAGCCATGTTGAACTTCCAGTGACCAGTATGAGAGAGTGAGAGCGATAACACCAAATTTCACACACCTTCTCCCCATTCACACCTGAGACCTTGTAACACTAATGAGTCACATGACACCGGGGAGGGAAAATGGTTAATTGGGCCCACTTTGAACATTTTCACTTAGGGGTGTACTCACTTTTGTTGCCAGCGGTTTAGACATTATTCGCCATGTGTTGAGTTATTTTGAGGGGACAGCAAATTTACACTGTTATACAAGCTGTACACTCACTTTACATTGTAGCAAAGTGTAATTTCTTCAGTGTTGTCA
Organism: Lithobates sylvaticus; assembly: GCA_028564925.1. NCBI lineage: Eukaryota > Metazoa > Chordata > Amphibia > Anura > Ranidae > Lithobates > Lithobates sylvaticus. Next base: position 51,263,525 of record CM053036.1, on the reverse strand, counting down.
CATGAAAAGATATAATAAAATATTTACAAAAATGTGAGGGGTGTCCTCATTTTTGTGAGATACTGTGTGTGTGTGTGTGTGTGTGTATATATATATATATATATATATATATATATATATATATATATATATATATATAGTGTACTGTGAAAAAATCTTAGGCACTGTATGCCGGACCTTCAGAGCGCATGTGCCGGGTGCATGCAGTCTGAATATCTCCTAAACAGTGCAAGTTTAGGAGATATTCACAGTACCTACAAGTAAGCCTTATTACAGGCTTAGCTGTAGGTAAAAGTGGCATAACAGGGTTTACTACCACTTTAAGTATGCTTTCAGAAATAGAAGTGCTAATAGTTTATTTTTATCAATTAACAAAATAGAAAGTAAATGAACAAAAGAGAGACCCAAATTAAATCAATATTTGGTGTGACCACCCTTTGCCCTCAAACCAGCATCTATTCTTCAAGGTACACTTGCAAGCAATTTTTGAAGGAACTTGGTAGGTAGTTTGCTCCAAACATCTTGGAGAACTAAGCAAGGATATTACTTGGATGTAGGCTGCTTCAAATCCTTTCTGTCTTTTCATGTAATGACGGACTCCAGGATGCTGCGATCAGAACACTGTGGGTGCCATACCATCACTTCCAGGACTTCTTGTTCTTTTGCACACTGAAGATAGTTCTTTAACAAAGATTTTATTGACTGTTAGGCCCCTTTCACACGGACGCAGTCAGTTTAGGCACGTCAAAAACGTATCAGTTCTTATCCGTTGTCTCATCCGTTTTCATCCGTCATCCGTTCCGTTAATGTCCGTTTTCATCCGTTTTTTGTCCGCTTACATCCGTAAATGCACACGTTTACGTCCGTTTTTTCATCCGTTTTTTCATCCGTTTTGTTCCGTTTATATGTGTGCCTGTGCCTTTAAGAGGTTGAGTTCACAGATAAACACAAAACGGATGTTAACGGATCTTAACGGATCAGACGTTGACGGACGATGTCCGTCAACGTCAGTTAATATCCGTTTTGACGGATCTGAACGTATCCTTGTACGTTTAAAAAAACGGATAAAAACGGAAGCGGATGTTAACTGATGGTGACGGATGTTCATCCGTCTGCCCATAGGAATGCATTGTCGTCCGTTGACGGATGGAAGAAAAACGGATAGACGGTCCGTCCGTGTGAAAGGGGCCTTACACAGATTACACAGACAAAGAGAAGCCAATAGAGGCTATATCAAACTGTTCAAAAAGAAAAATATGTAAACAGCTGAATGAGGCATCAGAGACATACAGAGCCAAAAGATGGTACAAACAAAAATATACAATTATGAACAAACACACAAATGGAAGGCTGCCATGTGCTAAACACTAGGGATGAGTTCGAGTTCGAGTCGAACTCATGTTCGACTCGAACATTGCCTGTTCGCCTGTTCACCGAACAGCGAACAATTTGGAGTGTTCGCGGCAAATTCGAAAAGCCGCGGAACATCCTGTAAAAGTCGTTGGGAGAAATCTAGGCTTATAAGGCTTATATGCAAGTTATTGTCATAAAAAATGTTTGGGGACCTGGGTCCTGCCCCAGGGGACATGCAAAAAAAAGTTTTAAAAACGGCTGTTTTTTTCGGGAGCAGTGATTTTAAAGTGAAACAATAAAAAGTGTAATATTCCTTTAAATTTTGTACCTGGAGGGTGTGTATAGTATGTCTGTAAAAGGGCGCATGTTTCCCTGCACAAAGTGTCATTTCTGCAGGAAAAAAAGTCATTTAAAAGCACTCGCGGCTATAATGAATTGTTGCCTCCCTGTAATACAGAGAACAGTCATTGAAAGTCATTGATTAAAAAAAAAAAAAAAGCGTGGGTTTCCTTCCCAAATTCGATTACCAGGCCCTTCAGGTCTGGTATGGACATTAAGGGGAACCCCAAGTCAAATTTAAAAAGAAAATGGTGTGGTGTTCCCCCAAAAATCCATACCAGACCCTTCATCCGAGCACGCAACCTGGCAGGCTGCAGGAAAAGAGGGGGGGACAAGAGAGCACAGAGGGGGGCGAGGTCATTCGTACATCACTGGGGAAGCCTGGGTTTTCCCTTGCGTCAGAGGGGGGCGGGGTCAGGTGATGGGTGTCCCCGTCCTCCTCAGCTAAGGCTGTCGGGATTCCCGCATTGTCTCTGGTGGAGACAGGATGCGTTGCGCTGGACCATTGGGAGAGATCACCCAGCGCTGGACCCCGGAGAAAAGATCAGCCATCGCTAAATAGCAAGAGTGGATTACCACCGCTGGAATCTTTTTTTTATTTTTAATAAAGGACTTTTCCCAACAGTGTTTGTGTGTTTTTTAACAATTTTTTTACACTTTCTTTGTGAAATGATAGGGGTATTTTTGTACCCCCTTACCATTTCAAGCAGGGGGGCCGGGATCTGGGGGTCCCTTTGTTAAAGGGGGCTTCCAGATTCTGATAAGCCCCTCGCCCGTAGACCCCCACAACCACCGGCCAGGGTTGTGGGGATGAGGCCCTTGTCCATATCAACATGGGGACATGGTGCTTTTAGGGGTCACAGACCCCCAAAGCATCCTCCCAATGTTGAGGGCATGTGGCCTGGTACATCCTGCGGCCTGCCAGATTGCGTGCTCAGATAAAGGGTCTGGTATGGATTCTACGCCATTTTTTTTTTAAATTTGACGTGGAGTTCCCCTTAAAATCCATACCAGACCTGAAGGGTCTGGTATGGATATTTGGGGGGAACCCTACGCATTTTTTTTTTATCAATGACTTTCAATGACTGTTCTCTGTATTACGGGGAGCCGACAATTCATTATAGCCGCGAGTGCTTTTAAATTACTTTTTTTCCTACAGAAATTACACTTTGTGCAGGGAAAGTTCTAAGCACGGGAAACATGCGCCCCTTTACAGGCATACTATATACACCCCCCAGGTATGAAATTTAAAGAAATATTACACTTTTATTGTTTCACTTTAAGCATTATTAAAATCACTGCTCCTGAAAAAATGTCAGTTTTTAAACGTTTTTTTTTTTGCATTGATACATGTCCCCTGGGGCAGGACCCGGGTCCCCAAACACTTTTTAGGACAATAACTTGCATAATAGCCTTTAAAATTAGCACTTTTGATTTTGAACGTTCGAGTCCCATAGACTTTAATAGGGTTCTAAAGTTCACGCATAATTTAGGTCTGTTCGCAGGTTCTGGTGCCAACCGAACCGGGAGGGGGGGGGGTGTTCGGCTCATCCCTACTAACTACACAAAGTAGTCAAATAGGAACCCGCGTGTAAATAGCAGCTGAGCATTTTCAGCAGAAAACAAATGGAAGAGTCCAATTCTGTAAAGTGGCCAGCCTGAACTGGAAGATTCCTTTACCATTAAATCAGAAAAAAAATAAAAAAAACAGAGAGAGGGAGGTCAGACTGGGAGGAGGAAAAAGAGAAGACAAAAGAAGAAGAGGGGAAATAGAGAGGTCCTGGGGAATCTCATCAAGCATGGGGTCAAATATGTAGAAGAAGGTGATCAAATCTAGAGGGATGGGTGTGTTCAATCCAGAGATGCCAGGTCTGGAAGAATTTATCATGGAAATCCACCAGGATAGCTGTCAACTTTTCATTAATGTGCCCCACTGTATGTCCTTTATTAAAATAAAGCCGATTCATAACCCATATCAGAGCGTCTCCCAGCACGTGACTCTTCGGCTCTCTTCTCTCCACGTCTGATAGCTACAGTGAGTGGGGCCACGAACTCCCGCTAATGTCAGCTGGGAGGAGGGGAGAAGAGGAGGAGAGAGCCAAGGAGTCATGTGAGCACCGGGAGATGCTCTGGAATAAGGTAGATATCAACTTTTTTTATAATAAAGGATGTACATTGGAGCACATGTTATTGTCTAACAGAGGGGATTGTAGAGACATAACACTATTATTTTACCAGCAGGAGGGGAGGATCATGGAGTGGACGGAGCTGACAGGCAGGGAGGGGGTGATGACCACCGGGTCCTCCGGACATGGTGTGTCACGTTACGGGGTAAAGGGCAAATGACAGCGGCCTTTTACCACAGGATCGCCCCATCCAATAACAGAGCGATCAGTTGTCAACAGACCGGAGCATGTCCGGTACAGCTCCTATCCTCACATCGATTGGTACAGTGTGCGAGGAGAGGAAGGAGCCGGGATGCAGCAGCGCTGTGGGCTGGATCTGAAGTACCCACTGCACTGATCTCTGCCCATTCCTGCCCCTCCATGCTCCATCCATGGCTCATCCATGCTTCATCCATGCCCCATCCATGCTCATCAATGCCCAGCCATGCTCATCCATACCCAGCCATGCCTAGCCATGTTAATCCATGCCCAGCCATGCTCATCCATGCCCAGCCATGCTCATCCATGCATATCTATGCTCATCCATGCCCAGCCATGCTCAACCATGACCAGCCATGCTTAACCATGACCAGCCATGCTCATCCACTGGCTGACAGTGTCCACTTTTAAGGTAGGCTATTTTCATATTTTAACTGACATTTCTTTTATTAATCAAATCATATTTTATGGGTACACTAATGCTTTTGTTTTATTTAACCATGCCCCCAAGTCCCCCCAACTGTTAATGCAATTTGGCTACAGCCACTGTTCACCATAGCACACCTCATTACTACTCTCTTTGGGTAACCCAAGGTATTTTACAATCCTATAGCGTGTACTACAAAAAAATTGCTGTGCACCACGAAAGTGTTCAGGCTTGTCTTGAAGAAAAGGTGGCAACCCTACATGGAAGAGAAATGTCACAAAGAAAAGAAAATAATTTCTTTACACAAGAAAGGTGAAGGCTACAAGAAGATCAGCAAAGCTTTACTTATCAGTCAGAATACTGTAACAAAAGTGATACAAAAACTTAACAAAGATGGAACTGCACCCATCCCACAGAGACATCCTGGCCATCCACGAAAGGGAACACCTCGACAGGAGTGTCTTCTGATGAGAAGGGTTGAAGAAAATTGCCATGCAAGTTTGCTGCAGTTACCCAAAGAAGCAGAAAGCCAAACTGGTGTTATGGTTTTCTGTCACACAATATGGCATACACTGCAGAGGAATGACATGCATGTGTGTCATCCACGAAGGAAACCAGTGTCCTTCTGTGGGTCTGCATGAGTGCTGCTGGTGTTGGGGAGCTGCATTTTCATGATGGTATCATGAATTCACAGATGTACTGCTCTATATTGAAAGAGAAGATGCATCACTTCGTGTCCTTGGTCATTGTGCACTGTTCCATCATGACAATGATCCAAAACACAACATCTGTTGCATTTCTGAAGATGAACAGGGTGAAAGATATTCATTGGCCAAGTATGTCTCCTGAGCTGAACCCAATCAAACACCCATGGGGAATTCTGAAGAGACAAGTTGAGCATCACTCTCCATCCAGCATCCAGGCTCTAAAAGAGGTCATTCTTGAAAAATGGAAAAAGATAGATGTTGCAATATGTTGCCAACTTGTTCATTCCATGCCTAGAAGACTTAATGCTGTCCTTACAAATCTTGGAGGTCACGCTTTGTTCTGGAGTGTATTTATTTTTGCATCAACTAATTTGAGTAAAACTGAAGAAGATTTTGTAATCTAAGTTATATTATTAACCTTACTTTCATGTAATGAGCTAAATAAATGTTCTATAAAACTCGGTTTTGTCAAAATATTTGAAATTGTTCTTGTGTTTGTTGAGATATTATTAAAATCTGACTTTTCAAAAGGGGTGTACTCATTTACTGTATGCTGATCACTGTATATACAGTATATATATATTGTGGCAGAACGAAGCTCTGTCCCTTTGAAATTAGAGGTAAAGGAGATACAGAGTTTGCATATCTACAGACTATAGAATTTAAATGGAGAAAACTGCTCTGTCAGTTTTCTCCAGGTTTTGCTAGTCCTGGATGGGATCTCCAACTGTGTCCGGGTCTTGAGGATGGCAAGCAAGGTGTGTGCCCAGCTGCACACAGACCATATAATGACGGGCTAATGAGTGGAGGATGGTGGAGTGTGAGCAGCTTGCTGCTGCTGTATGAAGACAGACCTGTGGAGGGGTCATCCCTGTGTAAGGGGTATTCTTTGCCCAGAGACTGGGAAAGGAGGGACAGCCTTGAGAGTCGGGAAGACTAAGGAAGCCAGTGAGTCCAGGGGACTGGAAGGTTGAGAGCAAGCAGAGGAACTGCTGACAAGAGAGAGCCAGGTGGCTTGGTATGTTTTTCATTTATGAATGCTTAATGAAGTTAAACCCCTGCGTGGGACTTCTGGATGGACTTTTGTTTTTTCAATAAACGTGGGCTACCAGGCCCTTAACTATATATGCCTGTCTGATGAGGACTCACTGCATTAAAAAAATGCATCTTTTCACTTGAGTTAAACACCCCCATGTTACAAGTGGTGTTCGAATGCGGGCATACAGACGGTGAAATCCGGTCTCTGCGCCAGTGGTGAGTCATTTCAGGAACTGCTGCTAGCTGTGTGTGGCAGCCAGGCAAACTGCATTGCGCAGGAGTTCAATTGACTGTGTTGCATTGTGTGCAGGTAGTGCACTTGTGAGAATTTTTTTTTTCTATGCTGTGAACTGTGTAACAAGCTGCTGTGCATGTGACTGCAAGGATGAGGAAGTCAAAACACAAGAAGTTCATGTTAAATCAAGTTAAAGGTGAAGTGAGCTCAGCGTGGCCTGAGAAGATGTCTCCACCTTGGAGGGCCAGTCAAAAGGGGCCAGTGATGTGTGAGACAGTGAATGAATGGTTCAAGCAGAATCGCAAAGAGTGTGGCGCAGTGCAAGGGGCTCAGATCTTGGCCTCTGACTATATGCAACCCATGCTGCCTACAGAGGAGGTTGGGGACTTCCTTGTAAGATTTGAAAAAGTTGCTGTAAAGAGAAAATGGCCTAGGGACTGGTGGCCAAAACTGTTGCAAACCTTATTACGGATAGAGTTCCGGTCGGTTTACCATTTGATGGACGGGGACCAGGATGACTACCGCAAGTTTAAAGAGGAAATCCTTTTTAGAGGAGAGTTCCATCGCATCATGGACCGAAAGCCTGACTGGAAGTTGGAGAGGTATGTGGTTGCCCATAGCAACGGTGGTGATGTCAAGTCTGCAGACCATATGAGAAAAGTATTGCCTGCAGAGAGTAGTGGCAAGTTGAAAGCCACAATGCATCAAAGAGTTTGGGAGAATCAGCAAAGCTCTGCTGGGAGAGTGCGGTTTCCCATGGCAACGGGAGAAAGATTGCCAAAGGAAAGGAGGAGCTACAGGGCATATGTAGCTAAGCATCCACCTAAAGATGCGTATGCATTTCAAAATTACCAGGAGCAAAGGTCGTTATCTCCAGGCCCAGATTCCTGTGCAAATATGTTTGCAGTCACCCCTGGCAATGAGGATTTTCCTGTTGTGTCGGCAGGGGGTGCTAAACAGTTGGAGATGCCTGCTGTAATTTCATCCGGTGGCCACCAGGGAGAGTGGGCCAGTAAAAGTGCAGCAGAGGACTGGTTTGTGAGACAACGTACTCAAATGAAGATGGTGACCCCTACTACTGCGGTGGGTAAGACTGTCTTTAATGAAATAATGGCTGGAACCGCTGGGTTGATGTTGAAAAAGACTGGTGCTGGTAAATGCATAGAAGAGACTGAATATGTGACTGTGCACACTGGAGTGGAAGTGACCCCAAATGGGAGATCCACTGTCTGTTTGGAAAAGGACTTGCCTCACTGCAGTGCCCTGTCCAGTGGGGAGGCAAGTGGTAAACTTGAATGTGACAATATGATGGGTAAAACTGCTAATATTGTGTTGGCTAAAGTGAATGGTCCAGTTGCTAATGGGCTAGTGCAGCTCACTAGAGATAACCTTGCTGTGAATGCGGTTAAAGATGTGCTATCTCCCCTAGCAACTGTGAAGAAGAAGGCCATAGAGGGGTCCCTAGAAACCCCCAGGGAGCTCTGCGTTTTGGAGCCGGAGGTTGCCTGGGACAACTTTGGTGCTGCTCTGAGGGATAAGAGGGTACCTGAACATAGTGATGACAGGATGTTAAATGTTAAAACTGAAATGTTTGAAAACACTCATGGTGGAAATGGGTTAATGCAGTCTAGCAACGACCGGTATCAAAGCTCTAATGCGTTTTATGAAGCGCCACCAGAGCAAGGTGGTGAAGGTGTGGTATTGCTGTCTGCTATGGTTAAAAATGTAGTGCCAAAATCTTATTTGAACCAAAGTGATATGTGCAATGTGTCTGTTGCTGAACCACTCTGTCCCTCTGAGTCTCCTTGTGCAGTAGGAGCGGTACTGCGTGGTACCTCTGGGAGCACAGAGATAACAGACTGGGACAGGTGGACAAAAAGCCTGTTGGCTTTGTTGGAAAAGGCCTCTGTTGGTAAAAGTGAAGCAGACATGACTTCTGCAGTGCCAGATGAAGGACCTGCAGAGCAACTTGTATGCAAGGATGCACTTGCTACTGCAGATGATGGTGCTCATGAGATGGAAACGCCAAGTAAGGGCGAACGCACAGAAGAGGTCATGTCTGTGATCCACAAAGGGCCCAATGATGTGATAATGGATAATGCCGTGCCAAATGTGTTGGTGGAAGTGCCAGATGGCACAGCAATAAATGAAGTGATTGTAGTCACAGGTCCAAATGCTTTATGGGAAGATGGTCAGGAGTCAGGACAGTTGTTGGCAGAGGATCTCAGGCCAGTGGAGTTGGTGGATAGTGAAGCTGCCGTGGACAACCACTCCGCTGGATGCAGTTCCTCTTCAGACACTGCCCTGCCGAACATGAGTGAAATGAAATATGACAAATGCATTGATATTTCTGACCGTGATGAAACATGCAGCTCATTGTCAATTTGTAAGGGTTTGGTTACCATGGGTGACAACAAAAATAATGGTAGACCTGAAGATCTTGGTCAAGTTGATCTGGTTGTAGCAAACCCTGAAAATTGTAATGAGATAGGGAATGGTATGATTGACACAGGAGAAGTAAAAGATACAGCAGAATTAGGCCCCCTACAGGTTCAGGAGGGTATTTCTGGGGAAGGTTTCCTGAGGTCTGAGAAATTTCTAAGGTCTGAGAAGGATCGTGATAAACAATGGTTGCAGGAAAATGGCCCAAAGCTCAGCAAGGTGTCGCATGACTTTAAAAGTTTAAAGTCGCAAGACAGTCAGTATGTCCTTCAGAGGGAGACTAGGATGAGGCTGCAGTCATATGAGGATGTTAGTGATGAAACTGATAAAAATAAGCATGCAGTGTACATGAGGAAACAAGTGGCACTAAGTTTGGACAGTAAGAGGGTGCCCGTACTTGGAGTACAGAGAGGGACCATTGTCACCCTAATAAAAGAGCCCCCACTTATCATTAAACCAGTGTTTAAAAATGTGATTCCTTCTAAATTAAGCAAAGAGAAAAGGGGTGGTCTAGTGGAAATTGAGGGAGACCTTTATAACCTTAATGGTACTGGATCCGTAAAATTCAGAAATCAACCTCATGTGCAAAAAGGTACCAAGATTGGTAAAAGGACTAGTGTAGGCCCAAGAGAAGTGGGAAAACATCGCTTTTGGAAGTGCACTCGTAAAAAAGCATGGGAGTGTCTTTGTAAAGCCCAAGTAGATGCAGCAAGGGGACGTGGAGAAATTCACCTGATGGGACAAGATTTGGCCCATGTGGGTGGCAGCTTGCATGGTCATGCCAAAGTGAGGAGGTTGTACTGGTGTATATTGAAGGTTAAAGCTGATGTCAGTGAGTTTAAAGGTAGGATCAGGGAAAGCAGAGTTTCCCCCAAAAAAATGATTAAGCCCAGGGACCCAAGAAGAAGGCTGAGGATGGGAAAATATAGGACCCTGTTAAGATCCAGGGTGGGACGTGCCTGGAAGCGCACCCGGAAAAAAGGTTGGGCCTACGTGGCTGACAGCCAGCACAGAGGTGTCCCAACCATGACGGGTGCTGGTGTTCCTCCCTCCGTATCGAAACAAAGGGGGGGGATATGTGGCAGAACGAAGCTCTGTCCCTTTGAAATTAGAGGTAAAGGAGATACAGAGTTTGCATATCTACAGACTATAGAATTTAAATGGAGAAAACTGCTCTGTCAGTTTTCTCCAGGTTTTGCTAGTCCTGGATGGGATCTCCAACTGTGTCCGGGTCTTGAGGATGGCAAGCAAGGTGTGTGCCCAGCTGCACACAGACCATATAATGAGGGGCTAATGAGTGGAGGATGGTGGAGTGTGAGCAGCTTGCTGCTGCTGTATGAAGACAGACCTGTGGAGGGGTCATCCCTGTGTAAGGGGTGTTCTTTGCCCAGAGACTGGGAAAGGAGGGACAGCCTTGAGAGTCGGGAAGACTAAGGAAGCCAGTGAGTCCAGGGGACTGGAAGGTTGAGAGCAAGCAGAGGAACTGCTGACAAGAGAGAGCCAGGTGGCTTGGTATGTTTTTCATTTATGAATGCTTAATGAAGTTAAACCCCTGCGTGGGACTTCTGGATGGACTTTTGTTTTTTCAATAAACGTGGGCTACCAGGCCCTTAACTATATATGCCTGTCTGATGAGGACTCACTGCATTAAAAAAATGCATCTTTTCACTTGAGTTAAACACCCCATGTTACAATATATATATATATATATATATATATATATCATAAATGTATATATAATAAACTGTACTTTTCCATTCTTAGGATAGCAAATGAGAATCCATGCAAAACCAGCATATAGTCCCTTTTAATGTTTGGTAGCTGGCTTATATTTGGGTATAACAAATGTACCAATTTCCAGTGAATTTGTTCAAATTGTATAGACAAGTATTATAATAATTCAATTGTGACTTCCTCAAAAACAGGCATATTTTAAAAGAAAAGTGCCATAAACAGCAATGTTCTGCTTCAGCCCCTTCCCCCTCATCATTAACCCCTCATGTTTAATGCATTGTATGAATACCTCCAGAGTAATACCACATAAATGAAAGTAATCAAATTGTCACTGGTGGTTCACTGTGACACCTATTCACCTTTCATGCATAATCACCCAAGATCTCTTCCTGACAAGTGGCTGACTCATTGCATTAAAATATGGAGAGAAAAAATATATTTTTAGTTGAACATCTGCATTATTGGGGCTTACAAAAAGGCAAACTCTTGTGTGATGAGCGGGTTGTCTTTCCTTGTCCTCTTCTTCTGGAAATGCTTTTTTTTTAAGTGGAACTACAGGCATTTTACATATTTACATTGTATTTTGGATAGAATAATGGAGGGTTATAACCCCTGTATTATTTTTGCCATCTGTGTCTCATTGGGGGGATTTCCTTCACTTCCTGTCCCATAGACTTTATAACTAAAGGCAAAGCTGAGAATGACTTCTGACTTTCTGAACCTGAATTATTGTTCCAAGTCAGTGACTCTGTTCTAAAGCCAGAAGGTCTGTATTGCAGGCAGCCAACCCACTGAGCTTGTTGGACATCATATTCCAAGACCATGTGTGTTATGAAGTTGCCCCCCTTTGCCATTATAATCAGCCTGTACCCTTTTTGGAAAACATTTGTGAAGTCAGATACTGATGTTGGGTGAGAAGACCTGGCTCACAATCAGCATTCCAGTTCATCCCATGGTGTTCAGTAGGGTTGAGCTCAGGCCACTCCAATTCATCCACACCAAACTGGTTGAATTATGTCTTAAAGTTGTTCTAAAGCTCCATTTTATCTTTTTCGAAACACATCAAAATACCGGTGTATAATATGGGAGTATACAAGATTTCTTCCATTAAACTTAGGAAGACCTACTTTACTGTTTGTCTACAGCTGCATCTTCTACGTTCATGTGCACCATTTTCCCAAACTTCCTGGTGAAGAAGTACACACTCCGAACTACATGTCCCAGTGTTCCTTGCGCTCCTGCTCATGCATACGCCTACCTATGCATTTCATCAGTGTGGGGTCACTGTCTGCACTGACATGTACTAGCAGCCTGGACTACCCACCCAATAAGCCATCCCAGCTCCTCTAGAAAGGAAAGTCACTTACAGGAACTCCTGAGGCAGAACCTGCAAAGCCTCTGTCAATAGAGAAAAGAGAAAGAAAGGTGCCTCTGAGTGTAGATTGTTATGCGGCGTACACACGGTCGGAATTTCCGATGGAAACAGTCCGATGGGAGCCTTTCATCGGATTTTCCGACCGTGTGTATGGTCAACGGTCTTTTTCTGTTGGAATTTCCGACGGACTTTGAATTGAGAACCTGTTCTCAATTTTTCCGACGGAAAACCTTTCTATCGGATTTTCCGATCGTGTGTATGCAATTCCGACGCGCAAAATTCCGACGCATGCTCGGAAACAATTCGACGCATGCTCAGAAGCATTAAACTTCCCTTTTATAGTGCTCTCGAACGTGTTTTATGCCGCTGTGTTATTGACCATCGGAATTTGGTGTGATCGTGTGTAGGCAACACTGCTTGAGCGGAATTCCGTCTGAATTCTGTCGGAAAAACCATCAGAGTTTTTTTAGACGAGAATTCCGATCGTGTGTACGCGGCATTAAATCATTTATTTCAATTGTAAAGAATAAAACTCACATGACTAAGAAGAATACAAGCACTTCATAATGGGATATCACCCAGAGGACATCCAGAGGCGTGGGGGTTGTACCGTCAACACTACTGGTGGAGCTAATGCAGACCGGTTGTGAGATGGAATGGGGTAATAACCTAAACAAGGGGTGGACCGCAAGCTAAAATGCAGCACTTGCCTGTGACGTCACTAGTCCGCTACGCGTTTCGGAGCATGTGCAGTAGAGAAGATACCACAATACACGCTCCTTTCTCAAGTTAGTGCAGGGTGAGTTCGCACTGCTTAAATACACACATATATATATATATGTTTCACAGCAGTGGGAGCTGATTGGAGAAAAAAGGGACACCCCTCCACAGAGGAAGAAAGAAACATGCAGAGCTGTGCTGTGAGGAGATTAGCTCTCTGCTAATCTATTTATAGCAACCTCCATGACACAAATTTACAGCTACTTTTATATCCCGTCTTGGAGAACTTGTCAGAAGTTATCATGCTGATAACAGAGGAATGGAGCAGCAGAAAGACACAGGACTTAAGCCTCGTACACACGATCAAATTTTCCACAGACAAAACCTCAGACTTTTGTCCGAAGAGTGTTGGCCAGGAACTTGTCTTGCATACAAACGGCAAGGAATTGTCAGCAACAAACATGAACGTAGTGACGTAATACGTGGTTTTTCAGCTCTTTAGCGCCACCCTTTGGGCTCCTTCTGCTAATTTCGTGTTAGTAGAAGTTAGGTGAGTGCTGATTCGCGCTTTTCATTTTGCGCTTTTCATTTTGCTCTTTTTAGTTTGTTTCTGAACAGCCGTTCGACGATCAGCCATGTTGCAGAATCGGAGGAGATAACGTGTTGTTTATTATTGGCCTTGGAATTATTGCTTTGACCCAAGTCCAGTCCAGGAACAGGAGGAGGAGCATTTCTTGGACCAAAAATTGGTTGCTTTATTAATCGTGACCAATTATGTCATATGCCTTTGCTGCGGGAGCTCTTGGCATTGTGGACCCCCTATATTAAGAAGCAGGGCACATGCATGAGGCTTTTATTAAATTTTTTGGTTGAATAATGATTTGATTTGGTATATTTTCTATATTTTTGGATGCATAGAATGCATGTTTTGGTTAAGTTCTATTGGCAGATAGCGTGTCTAATTGTATTTGTTTTCTTTTTTTAATGAACAATAAAAAAATTGTGTAGAATAATACTGTTTTACTTCAAATCACAGTTTGGGAGGAGGCAGTTACATTTTAAAAAATACAATGTAAAATTAACAAGGGACACCAACATAGTTGTATCTTTGATCTTAAAAACTACGGAAAAATGGTGTTGTGGTAACTTGCCCAAAAAAAAAAAAAAAAACAAGCATAATAATATTATTCTTGATATCACTAGAAAAAAAAAGCCTTTGAAAATACGTTTGGCAGAACTCCATCAGTATCACCAGCAAAGCAGCTTCATTATTATCCCATTAAAGAAGCAGAGATTTGTGCGCTGCATTTCTAGATTTCATAATTTGCCGCATCACGAATGTTAATTCTCCATTACGAACACTAGTTTACAAGACCGGAAGTAAGATCGTCCTTACTTCCGAGCATGCGTGTTTGTACTTTGGACTTGTTTCCCACGGACTTGTGTACACGCAATCGGAAAATCTGACAACAGACATTTGTCCGCGGAAAATTTATAAACCTGCCATCCAACATTTGTTCACGGAAAATCCAACAACAAACGGTCGCATTTTCCGCCAACAGTCTGTCATCACACAATTCCCGTCGGAAAATCTGATCGTGTGTACGAGGCTTTAGGGCAGGGATCCTCAAACTACGGCCCTCCAGCTGTTGCGGAACTACACATCTTATGAGGCATTGTAAAACTCTAACATTCACAGACATGACTAGGCATGATGGGAATTGTAGTTCTTGAACAACTGGAGGGCCATAGTTTGAAGACCCCTGCTTTAGGGCTTTGGAGAAAGATAAGTAAACATTGCAGATATATGTGCCCAGGTCAGATTTCGTGAATTGGGTTTACATCTACTTTAAGGAGTTGATTTACTAAAGGCAAATACAGGTCCTTCTCAAAAAATTAGCATATTGTGATAAAGTTCATTATTTTCTGTAATGTACTGATAAACATTAGACTTTCATATATTTTAGATTCATTACACACAACTGAATTAGTTCAAGCCTTTTCTTGTTTTAATATTGATGATTTTGGCATACAGCTCATGAAAACCCAAAATTCCTATCTCAAAAAATTAGCATATTTCATCCGACCAATAAAAGAAAAGTGTTTTTAATAAAAAAAAAGTCAACCTTCAAATAATTATGTTCAGTTATGCACTCAATACTTGGTCGGGAATCCTTTTGCAGAAATGACTGCTTCAATGCGGCGTGGCATGGAGGCAATCAGCCTGTGGCACTGCTGAGGTGTTATGGAGGCCCAGGATGCTTCGATAGCGGCCTTAAGCTCATCCAGAGTGTTGGGTCTTGCGTCTCTCAACTTTCTCTTCCCAATATCCCACAGATTCTCTATGGGGTTCAGGTCAGGAGAGTTGGCAGGCCAATTGAGCACAGTAATACCATGGTCAGTAAACCATTTACCAGTGGTTTTGGCACTGTGAGCAGGTGCTAGGTCATGCTGAAAAATGAAATCTTCATCTCCATAAAGCTTTTCAGCAGATGGAAGCATGAAGTGCTCCAAAATCTCCTGATAGCTAGCTGCATTGACCCTGCCCTTGATAAAACACAGTGGACCAACTCCAGCAGCTGACATGGCACCCCAGACCATCACTGACTGTGGGTACTTGACACTGGACTTCAGGCATTTTGGCATTTCCCTCTCCCCAGTCTTCCTCCAGACTCTGGCACCTTGATTTCCGAATTTTAGCTTTCATCCGAAAAAAGTACTTTGGACCACTGAGCAACAGTCCAGTGCTGCTTCTCTGTAGCCCAGGTCAGGCGCTTCTGCCGCTGTTTCTGGTTCAAAAGTGGCTTGACCTGGGGAATGCGGCACCTGTAGCCCATTTCCTGCACACGCCTGTTCACGGTGGCTCTGGATGTTTCTACTCCAGACTCAGTCCACTGTTTCCGCAGGTCCTCCAAGGTCTGGAATCGGTCCTTCTCCACAATCTTCCTCAGGGTCCGGTCACCTCTTCTCGTTGTGCAGCGTTTTCTGCCACACTTTTTCCTTCTCACAGACTTCCCACTGAGGTGCCTTTATACAGCACTCTGGGAACAGCCTATTCGTTCAGAAATTTCTTTCTGTGTCTTACCCTCTTGCTTGAGGGTGTCAATGATGGCCTTCTGGACAGCAGTCAGGTCGGCAGTCTTACCCATGATTGCGGTTTTGAGTAATGAACCAGGCTGGGAGTTTTTAAAAGCCTCAGGAATCTTTTGCAGGTGTTTAGAGTTAATTAGTTGATTCAGATGATTAGGTTAATAGCTCGTTTAGAGAACCTTTTCATGATATGCTTATTTTTTGAGATAGGAATTTGGGGTTTTCATGAGCTGTATGCCAAAATCATCAATATTAAAACAAGAAAAGGCTTGAACTACTTCAGTTGTGTGTAATGAATCTAAAATATATGAAAGTCTAATGTTTATCAGTACATTACAGAAAATAATGAACTTTATCACAATATGCAAATTTTTTGAAAAGGACCTGTAGACTGTTGCAGTAGCTTCAGAGCTTAGTAAATGAGGTAAAGATTCACTTTGAGTGTACCCAATCAGGGCCGGTGCTACCACTAGGCAAACTAGGCAGCCGCCTTGGGCTCCCTGCTGCCTAAGGCACCCGGCCACTGGTTTTCCTTCTCTCTGCAGCAAGCAAATACGTCTCAGCATCAGCAGGCAGCCGCTGCTCAATTCTCACATAGTGTCAGAGGCGCAGCGGTGGCAGAGGACTTTGTCCTGACTCCCGAATGAATGGAAGCAAGAAAACATTCATTGATGGGCACTGGTAGGCTGCATTTGATGGGCGCTGGTGAGGTAGCATTTGATGGGCGCTGGTGAGGCAGCATTTGATGGGCGCTGGTGAGGCAGCATTTGATGGGTGCTGGTGAGGCTGCATTGATGGGCGCTGGTGAGGCAGCATTTGATGGGCGCTGGTGAGGCACCATTTGATGGGAGCTGGTGAGTCTGCATTTATTGGTGCTGGTGAGGCAGCATTTGATGGGCGCTGGTGAGGCTGCTTTGATGGGTGCTGGTAAGGCTGTTTTTTTTGGGCACTGGTGAGGCTGAATTTGATGGGCGCTGGTGAGGCTGCATTGATGGGTGCCTCATTAAAAAGGTGGGGTATACATGGGCAGGGGAAAGGGGGTGGAGTCAGGGGTGGAGCCAAGGGGGGTGGCAAAATGAGGTTTCGTCTAGGGTTTAAAAAATCCTTGTACCAGCCCTGTACCCAATCACATGCAACGCAAATGAGAAAAACAGCATTTTTGCTTGCACATGATTGGATGATGGAAGTCAGCAGAGCTCTCCCTCATTTATTAAGCTCAGGAGCAGCTGCACTTGCAGAATGCAACTGCAAAGTGCACAGTATATTTGCATTTAGTAAATCAACCCCTCTGAGTATTGTTTTTTTATTATTATTATACAGGATTTATATAGCGCCAACAGTTTGTGCAGCGCTTTAGGAAGAACAACACAGCCACATGCAGTATGTATAAGCAACGGCTCTTCCTAAAGGTCACATCCTATGTTCCGTATCCTAGCAACATAAAACTAGCATTTTTTTGTTCCATATACTCTACAGCTAAATAAAACATATCCCCGCTTTGTAATGCATCTACATTAAAAACACAGCCCGTTCCTTTGTTCTTTGTTCCACTAGTAGCGGCAATCATTTACCTTTTTTCTGCCAATGGCAATAAAACCTATATTTCAGAGAATGACATATCCCCCCGGGGAATAGCTGTGAGCTTATTATAGAGAACAGAAACATGAATAGAGAGTCACATCAGACACCAAGGGGAGTACAAGAAGACAGGGGGAAGCGTTCTGTGAGCAAACTTTGAAGAGCGCGGCGTTTAATAACAGTTTACAAAAAAATTGATAAAATGTCTTCTACTTTTTTTTTGGTAAATGTGTGGTATTACTGGACCAATGGGAATGAAAATGAGTTTTAATGTACCGTATTTATCGGCGTATAACACGCACTTTTTCCCCCTTAAAATCAGGGGAAAGTCGTGGGTGCGTGTTATACGCCGATACCCCAAAAAAAAGGGCCCAAAAAATTAAAACGGCGCCGAAAAACAGCGGCCGCCGCCGACCAACAACGAGCGCCGCCGGAAAAAAACGAGCGCCGCCGAAAAAGACCGATCTGTCTGTTCCGCTCTGCTCGCAGTCCCGCCTCCCTGCGCTTGCTTCCGAAACAGCAGGGAGGCGGGACTGCAAGCAGAGCCGAACAGACGGCTCGGGCTTTTCCAGCTCCACTCGCAGTCCTACCTCCCTGCGCTCGCTTCCGAAACAGCAGGGAGGCGGGACTGAGAGCAGGAGCCGAACAGACGGCTCAGGCTTTTCCGCCGACGCTCGCTCTTTTCCGGCCGCGCTGTCTTTCTAGGCGGCAATTTTAAATGTGGAAAAGATGGAAATGATGCTGGCAAGCTGCAACTGACACTGACAAGCTGCAGATCACACTGGGCAAGCTGCAGATCACACTGGGCAAGCTGCAGATCACACTGGGCAAGCTGCAGATCACACTGGGCAAAGCTGCAAATGACACTGGGCAAGCTGCAAATGACGCTGACAAGCTGCAAATGACGCTGACAAGCTGCAAATGACGCTTAAATGTAAGTGTTTTTTTTCCCTAAACTTCCCTCCTAAAACTTTTTTTCCTTAAAATGCCCTCCTAAACTTGGGGTGCGTGTTATACGCCGGTGCGTGTTATACGCCGATAAATACGGTATATCTAAAAAGTTATTTTACCTTTAACCACTTGCTTACTGGGCACCTAAACCCCCTTCCTGCCCAGGACAATTTTTAGCTTTTTAGAGCTGTCACTCTTTGAATGACCATTGTGCCGTCATACAACACTGTACCCAAATTAAATTTTTATCTTTTTTTCCCCCACAAATATAGTTTTCTTTTGGTGGTATTTGATCACCTCTGCATTTTTTATTTTTTGTTAAAAAAATAAAAAAAGACAGATTTAAAAAAAAAATATACAAAACCGTTTTATATTTTGCAAACAGGTTTTTTTCTCCTTCATTGATGTACGCTGATGAGGCTACACTGATGGACACTGATGGGCTGTACTGGTGGGCACTGATAGGCTGCATTAATGGGCACTGATAAGGCGACACTGATGGGCACTGATAAGGCGACACTAATAGGCGGCACTGGTGGGCACTGATAGGTGGCACTGATGGGCATTGATAGGTGGCACTGAAGGGCACTAATAGGTGGCACTGATGGGTGGCAGTGATGGGCACTGATGGGTGGCAGTGATGGGCACTGATCGACACTGGTAGGTGACACTGATAGGTAGCACTTATAGGTGGCACGGATTGGCACCACTGGTGGGCATTGATAGGTGACACTTGTGGGCACTGATAGGTGGCACTGATTGTTGGCACATAAGTAACATGGGCACTGTGTGCACTAATTGGTGGGCACTGATTTGTGGCACTGGCAGACGTTAATATGTTGTTCCTCTTCGGGACCGATGTCCCATCAAACTGAAGCCGGTGATCGGCTTTTTTTGGCTGACAGCTGATCACGTGGTAAGGGGCAGGGATCGGCCCCTTACTCGGATCTGTGATCACCCGAGTCTCATTGACTCGGGTGATCACAGCGGGTGCCGCGCGCCCCCTTCAGGGGGGTGTGGCGAGGCTGCAAAGGGGAGGACGTCAATAGACGTACTCCCAGCAAAGCAGATCTACGCTGTAGCCTTCATTCGGCTATAGCGCAGATCTGAAGTCAACCTGCAGTGGAAGTATAGTATATGGAGACCTGGTTCTGGTCCTTTCTGATCATGATAGACATATTGTTTATCATATTATCAATTCTTGGGTGTATGATTAGGAACACCAGTACCAATGTTCATCTGGTTGGTGAGTTGTTTAAAATATTTAATAATTAACCACTTGCCTACTGGGCACTTTTTGGCCCAGGCCAATTTTCAGCTTTCATCGCTGTTGCACTTTGAATGACAATTGCGCGGTCATGCAACACTGTACCCATATAAAAAAAATGTTATCATTTTTTTTTTTTTCACAAATAGAGCTTTCCTTTGGTGGTATTTAATCACCGCTGGGTTTTTTTATTTTTTGCTAAACAAACAAAAAATATCGAAAAAAACAAAACAAAACTTTTTTCATAGTTTGTTGTAAATTTTGCAAACATGTCATTTTTCTCCTTCACTGATGGGCACAGATAGGCTGCACTGATGAGGTGGCACAAATGGGCACTGATAGGTGGTGCTGATGGGCACTGATGAGGTGGCGCTGGTGGGCACTGATGAGGAGACACTGATGAGGCTGCACTGATAGGCAGCACTGATAGGCACTAATAAGCAGCATTGATGTGCACTGATAGGTGGCACTGATGGGCACTGATAGGAAGCACTGATACGTGGCATTGATAGGCGGCACTGATAGGCAGCACTGATAGGTGGTGATTGGCAACTGATGGACACTGGTTGGCAGCAATGATGAATACTGATTGGCAGCACTGGTGGGTACTGTTGGGACTGCACTGATAATAAGGACACTGATAATCAGTGCCCTGATTATCAGTGCTGATGTCCCTTTAACACAAGCCAGTTATCGGCTCTCTTTTTCTCTCCTTATGCTGTCAGCATGAGGAAAGAAAAGCCGATAACCGGCTTGTGTTTACTTCCGTAATCAGCAATGGTGGCCTGTCCATTAGGTGGGTTTGAAGCAGAGGCTCTAATAGGCTTCAAAAAAGGGTGGGCTCGGGCGCACCTAGTTGTGTGACAATAGCGGATTTATATTTGCTATTATCACACTGATTCTCCTCCCGGCCAATCAGGAAATCAGTTCATGAGACCTGTTTCCCGATTGGCCGAAAGAAGAAGCCTTCCTATTGGAGGAGAAGACGCAGAGGAAGGAAGGAGGAGCAAATGCAAGGGAAACCCGGGACACAGAGGAGACTGAGGGAGGGAGGAAGCCACCGTCGCCTGTCTGCACAGGGTGAGTGAGCTGGCGAAAGGGGTGTGGGTGCGTCTGCCACCTCCCACCCCCCCTGAACCATGGAGCACCAGCCGCCACTGGAGATCAGCTGTCATTGAACAAGCTGATCACGTGGTAAAGGGCCGCTGTGATTGGACCTTTACCCCGATCTGTGATCAGCTGAGTCCGAAGGAGCATCAGACATCAGAAAATCAGACACCGCCAACACGTTTCAGGGGAAAGGCCCCCCCTTCTTCAGGGCTAACGTATTATACAAAAGCATGAGATGTGGTAGTTCATATAAATTCAGTAATAGTATTTCAAATAAATATGAAATTGTATAAAAGTGTGTCTTGTCTGGTAAAAGCTTTAATAACAGTGCACAGTAATCTTTCTTATGCCGCGTACACATGGTCGGAATTCTCGTCGGAAAAAGCTCTGATGGTTTTCCCGTCTGAATTCCGATGAAATTTCGCTCAAACTGTCTTGCCTACACACGGTCACACCAAATTCCGACGGTCAATAACACCACGCCTTAAAAAACGTTTGACTGCACTATAAAAGGGAAGTTTAATGCTTCTGAGCATGCGTCGAATTGTTTCCGAGCATGCGTCGGAATTTTGCGTGTCGGAATTGCATACACACGATCGGAAAATCCAATAGAAAGGTTTTCCGTCGGAAAAATTAAGAACAGGTTCTCAATTCAAAGTCCGTCGGAAATTCCGTCAGAAAAAGACCGATGGGCATACACACGGTCGGAAAATCCGATGAAAAGCTCCCATCGGACTGTTTCCATCGGAAATTCCGACCGTGTGTACGCGGCATTAGCCTAAAACGAGCTGCACAGTGGAGGTAAGTATGACATGTTTGTTATTTAAAAATAAATAAAAAACGATCCTTTAGTATCACTTTAAAGGAGAAGTCCAGCCTGAGCTCATTTAGCTGGGCTTCTCCTACGGGTCACAGAAGTGCAATTCGTTCTGCACTCCTGTGACTCGTTTTCTGCAGAGAGCAGCCTGAAGTCCACTCTTTGCTGATGTCACACAGATCAGTCCAGACACAGTATCTCACTCTGGAAATCTGGATCTGCCAGGTGCCTGGACCGATGGCCGCCTTCACAGCTCAGCGCTCCAGTGAGCGAGGAGGAGCAGAGCAGGAGAGCTGCTGATTGACAGTCACCAGCTCTATGCCCGGCGATCTGTGAGAACTGAGCCATCGGCGGTGTTCGATGGCTCGGTTCTCAGTGCAGAAAACCTGGGGGACAGATGCAGCATCCACCTAGGTAAGTATGATTATGGGAAAAAAAATACTTCTCTTTTAATTCTATTTTCTCAGATCCTCTTGAAAATTGAACCAGATTTCAGTTTTGCTTTTTCCAGTATTTATGAACATTGCCCAGCGAGGTTGGCTATTGTCCAGTCTAAAGCCAGGGACTGGCTGAACGAAAAACGAAAAAAACCTGACAGATCAATGTACTAACACACGTGGTGTTAGTGCAGTAATCTCCCCCGCTGTGCTATTGTGTTCTGATACGGGGACTGCCCCCACCACCCCACCAGAACACAGTAGTCTGTGCTCTCTGCCATTGAACTGCCTATCACAGGGTGGTGCACTGTAATAGCCAATCTTACTGGCGGGTGTAAAGGGCACCGTCTTGTGGAAGGCAGCACACTCACTGATTTTTTTGTTAACCCAGCATACCAGACAAAAGAAGCGGTACACAACTTTCGAGCTTGATAATGAGGGGCATGACAGGGAGGCAGTGTCCTCGGTGTGGCCAAACATGATAGTGGGAGGGTCTTAAGGGACATGGTTAAACAAAACCTGGGCTTCCTTGTACCTAAAAAATATGCTTAGGCTGAGTCTTCCATAATTGCTGTTGTGTTAGCCTGTTAGGCCCTGACTGTTCACATGTAGCGATTTGGGATCGTGGGCAGAATCGACGCGATTCTGCCCGCAATTCCAAATCATACTGCAATGCTGGCAAAACGCAGCACATGTGTTTGTGTTCCATTTATTTTTAGTGCCACCAAAACACTGTGTGGTTTTGGATGCTTGTTGTGTGATAAATCACTCAACAATCACAGTAAAAAGACATTGTGGTGCCAGTAAAAATGAATGGACCACAAACACATGTGCTGCGTTTTGATAACATTGCATTGTGATTTGGAATCGGGGCACGGTGGCGGGCAGAATCACAGCAATATTCTGCCCACGATCCCATATGCAGGCTAATACAGCAGCAATTATGGAAGAATCAGTCCAGCACCTTAATCACCAACTTTGCCAGCAGTTGCCCCAATCTCAGATACCTAGTAGAATGACACAAAGAAATTCTGCAGCACTGTAGTCTTAAAGGGGTTGTAAAGATTTTTTTTTTGATTTTTTTTAAATAAATAACATGTCATACTTACCTCCTCTGTGCAAGGGTTTTGCAGAGGGGTCTCGATTCTCCTCTTCTGGGGTCCCCGAGCGGTTCTCCTTGCTCCTCCTGGGCATCGAGTGCCCCCACGGAGAGCTGCTTTCCATGGGGGCACTCATGCGGGTGCACTCCCAAGTCCTGCTGCCGCGTCCATTGACACAGACAGCAGGACTCGGACCCGCTCGCCGGCTCCCGTGTCACTGGCTTTGATTGACAGCAGCCAATGCTCCCACTGCTATCAATCCAGCCAATGAGGACCCAAGTCAGTGGCTGGAGCTGCTCTGCTAGTCCCCATCGCTAGAACGACTGGGCTAAGGTAAGTAAAAGGGGGGCTCTGGGGGGGGCTCCTGCACTATAAAAGGTTTTTCACCTTAATGCATAGAATGCATTGAGGTGAAAAACCTTGAGGGTTCACAACCCCTTTAAGCTAGCCTGACTGAGGAGGACACAAGGTAAAAAGGGACACATCTGGTGACCTGGGGTGGATTGGGTCAGCAGCAACAACCAGCAGCACTTTAGAACATCATCCACATCCGCGTCCACGTGGCAGCACCCTTGAGGGTCCAGCTCCTCACCCAAGCAGCACTCAAACATGGGAAGTGGCACTGCAAGGAGGCAGAGCCAATGGAAATAGAAAGGACCGGTGGGCGAGTAGGTGTCAGACGCTCCCTCTCTGCTCAGTGCTGCCTCCTGTCCTAATGGTTGTGGCTGGACAAGTCAAGAAGACATGATCTCATATAAAGGAGCCTGGAGGTGCGGAGGTGGAGCAGCGAGAGCCAGGGCCCTCTTTAAAATCAAATGGACCCTGGGCTAAATTTTCAAAATAAGTTTACTGCAGCAGATCAGGCAGCGATTGTGATTGGTTGCCAGAGAATACAGCACACGTTACGACTCACTGATTAGTTGCTAGAGGTTACAGCACATCATTTCTGCTTGCTGATTGGTTGCTAGAGGTTACTGCACATCATTACAGCTTACTGATTGTCTGCTAGAGGTTACAGCACATCAGAGGCATAACTAAAACCTTCAGGGCCCGGGTGCAAGAAATCACAAAGGGTCCCCCTGACCCCGTCCTTCCATCGGTCCCAGGGCCCTTCCCTCTGAGCCTGGGGCACTTCTCACTAATCCCAGTGGCATGGCATTATACCCCCTGCTGAACTCTATCCATTCAAGTGAATGGTGCTGCTCTGCATTATAGGGACAGGACAGGTAGTAGAGGAATACACTGGGATGGAAAGGGTGTAAGACATATGGGAGTGTGGAATGACCAGAGCTGAGGGGGGGGGGGGGGGGGGGATTCTGCAGGGGCGTGTGTAGTGCAGATTTAAGGGTGGTAGAGCAGATAGGAGAAAAAAGGATAACGTTAACTGGAAAAAAAGTTCAAGAGGATCACTGCTAATTTACTGCATGATTGTGGAGGGAAGGTAGAGAGAGGTGCCAACCACTGGAGAAGAGCAGATTAAGTGAGACTGAGGAAGAAGGTGAAGTGACAGGGGAAGAGAACATGCTGAGAGCCAGGGGGGAGTGAGTAACATTTGCAGAAAGAAAGAGATATAAGGCAAAGTTCGAGTGACTGGAACTGCAGAGCTCGGGAATCGACATTGTGCATATGAGGGAGAATAACGGTTTCTCCTGTCAGAAAGGAGAAGTGGCAGAAGCTCCCTGTGTGTCCCTCGCTCCCCCCTCCTCACCTCACAAATTAGATGTTGTCCTTCTTGCCATCTTGGGTCCCCTCCCACAGTGGCAGAATGCCAGGGCCCAGTCGCAAGTGTGACTGGTGCAATCCTGGTAATTCCACCACTGCTGCACATTATTACTGCTGACTGCTTGGTAGCTATAGATTACTGCTTATCATTACCGCTCACTGATTGGTTGCTAGAGATTACAGCAGTGTTGCAAAATACCAGACCACTGGGATACAGTCTAAAAACAAATTCTGTTAAGCATGCCACAGAGAGGAGTGGGCATTACCATACTTGCCAACAGTCCAGATTTTCCCGGGACAATCCCGATTTTGGGACCCTCGTCCCAATCGGAGCTCGTCCCAATTAAAATCCTGGGATTTTGCCTTTGTCCCGGGAAATTGGGAATGTTTTTGGCAAAAACGGCCATTGGCCTACAAAAAGATGGCCACCGCCGCGAGGACTATCGCTGGATCGGAGGGGACAGTGGGACGCAGGCTGGATTAACCCCTTGCATGACGAATGATCAGTGCTTATCCCTGGGGAATTCACAACGGCTCTGTAGCATGAAGATGGGGGCTCTGTTGGGGGAGGGGGTGGCTGATTAGGATGAGTGGTTAGAGGAGTGGGGGTCTATCAGTGAAGGCCAGAGGTTATTAGATTTAGAGGTGGTGATCTATCAGAGGTGGGAAGTGGGGGTCTGTTAGTGGGGGGGTGATTGTTTAGTTTGTGGGGTAAGGATTTGTGAGTGGGGGGGCAGTAGTTGGGGGGTGGGAATCTTGTAGTGGGAGACAGGTGTTAGTTTGAACTGTAGCCGCCGCAAACCCTCTGCCCCATGTCCGACGAGAGGGGACAGACACCAGATGTAAGGATGGACTCTGCTGGGGGCACCTGATGTAAGGAGGGACTCTGCTGGGGCACCTGATGTAAGGACAGACTGCTGGGGGCACCTGATGTAAGGACGGACTCTGCTGGGGGCACCTGATGTAAGGATAGACTCTGCTGGGAGCACCTGATGTAAGGTCGGACTCTGCTGGGGGCACCTGATGTAAGGATGGACTCCGCTGGAGGCAACTGATGTAAGGACAGACTCTGTTGGGGGTACCTGATGTAAGGATGGACTCTGTTGGGGGCACCTGATGTAAGGACAGACTCTGCTGGGGGCACCTGATTAAGGACAGACTGCTGAGGGCACCTGATGTAAGGACGGACTCTGCTGGGGGCACCTGATGTAAGGTCAGACTCTGCTGGGGGCACCTGATGTAAGGACAGGCTCTGCTGGGTGCACCTGATGTAAGGACGGACTCTGCTGGTGTACCTGATGTAAGGACAGGCTCTGCTGGGGGCACCTGATGTAAGGACGGACTCCGCTGGGGGCACCTGATGAAAGGAGGGACTCTGCTGGGGGCACCTGATGGCATCTGGTGGCAGGCTATGTGGCAGGTGACATGCTCAGGGCTCCCATTGATTCTGCATTATTGTGAGTTGAATGATTTCATTTTATACTACAATGTATTAATAGAAATAATGCGCTTCAATCATCCTGACACCATAACAACCATAGTGTCAGGATAACTGATTGTTAAACTTTCTGGAATACACATTTGTAGTGGAAGGCGGGTGTTAGTTTGAACTGTAGCTGCCGCCAACCCTCTGCCCCGTGTCCGACGAGAGGGGACAGACACCAGATGTAAGGAGGGGCTCCACTGCTGGGGACACCTGATGTAAGGATGGACTCCACTGGAGGCACCTGATGTAAGGACGGACTCTGCTGGGGGTACCTGATGTAAGGACGGACTCTGCTGGGGCACCTGACGTAGGGTTGGACTCTGCTGGGGGCACCTGATGTAAGGACAGACTCTGCTGGGGGCACCTGATGTAAGGACGGACTCTGCTGGGGGCACCTGATGTAAGGACAGACTCTGCTGGGGGGCACCTGATGTAAGGTCAGACTCTGCTGGGGGCACCTGATGTAAGGATGGACTCCGCTGGAGGCACCTGATGTAATGATGGACTCTGCTGGGGGTACATAATGTAAGGACAGACTCTGCTGGCGGCACCTGATTAAGGACAGACTGTTAGGGGCACCTGATGTAATGACAGACTCTGCTGGGGGCACCTGATGTAAGGAAAGACTCTGCTAGGGGCACCTGATGTAAGGAGGGGCTCCGCTGCCTGGGGACACCTGATGTAAGGACAGGCTCTGCTGGGGGCACCTGATGTAAAGAGGGACTCTGCTGGGGGCACCTGATGTAAGGACAGGCTCTGCTGGGGGCACCTGATGTAAGGACGGACTCCGCTGGGGGCACCTGATGAAAGGAGGGACTCTGCTGGGGGCACCTGATGAAAGGAGGGACTCCGCTGGGGGCACCGGATGGCATCTGGTGGCAGGCTACGTGGCAGGTAACGCGCTCAGGGCTCCCACTGATTCTGCATTATTGTTGAATGATTTCATTTTATATTACAAGGTATTAATAGAAATAATGCGCTTCAATCATCCTGACACCATAACAACTATGGTGTCCGGATAATTGAAGCGCTAACACCAGGTGTTTGGAGTATCTTTATCTGTTGATTGTTAAACTTTCTGGAATACACATTTCTATTGTGGTGTAGGATCTGGGCCTGCTGTCCCTCCATCTCTCTTTCTTTCCTTCCTTCTCTCTCCTTCCCTCCCTATCTCTTTCTTTCTCTCTCCCTCCCTCTTTCTCCCCCCATCCCTCGTTAATCTCACACTCTAACCACACCCCATTTGAGCCATGCCCCTTTAAGCCATACCCAACATTTCACTTAAAGAGGAAGTAAACCCTGATGGGTTTACTTCCTCTTTGTTTCCCTGAAAAGGTTAGGCATAATGGGCTACTATGTATCGCATTATGTGTCACTTACCTGACACAGGAGCCTGCGATGTCACCGCTGTCCCCTTGTGTACAGAGCCTCCATCTTCTTTGTGGGTATCGCGGATCCGGCGCTGTGATTTGCTGTAGCTGCGATGACGTCACTCCCGCACATGTGCACGAGAGCCGCCAC
Organism: Lithobates sylvaticus; assembly: GCA_028564925.1. Lineage (NCBI taxonomy): Eukaryota > Metazoa > Chordata > Amphibia > Anura > Ranidae > Lithobates > Lithobates sylvaticus. The sequence goes on along the minus strand of CM053036.1, from coordinate 51,235,692 downwards.
TTGCGGCATATCGCCGTTAGCAGCGGCGCGCTCAGTGCACATGCAGCGGTGCCTGTCTTTTTGCAAATATCTCCTAAACCGTGTAGGTTTAGGAGATATTTCTTGGACCTACATGTAAGCCTTAATCTAGGCTTACCTGTAGGTCAAAGTGATTTGTAAGGGTTTCCCTGCTATGCCACGCCTACACACTAATAACCCGCCCCTAATTAGAATAAGACTCCGCCTACAGGCAAATAATATAAATTTTTTTACAATGTTGGCGACTATGCATGACTAGATTGGGTATAAGTATGGCCTAAGCCCCTCTTCATATTGGAGAAACTTGTGCGATTTGACCTGTCAAATCGCATGACAAGTCACACCCTATTGCTGGCAAGGGCCATGTTCAAATGCTGCACTGATTTGAAAAAGTAGTTCCTGTATTACTTTTGGTAATTTCAGGTGCGACTTGCATAGACATCTGTCCATGAAGCTGCACAGATGTCTTCAAAATCACACCTGAAGTCGCGCTCACATGCGGCTTTGAAATCGTGTGATTTCAGATGAAGTTGCACAATTTCAAAGCCACAGTCAACAGAGTACACATTGCCATGATATCGATGCTTAGCTTCACTGTGCCGCATGGAGTTTATATGCTTGTATGGGTTTCCTTTGGGTTCTCCAGTTTCCTCCAACATTCCAAAAACATGCTGGTATGTTAATTGGCTCCTGTTTACACATTGGAGGACAGTTGGCAGTGTTGCCGCTTAACCGCTTGTCAAACAAGTACCGTAATTATACTGAAAATATACATTATACTGAAAATATACAGGTTGGCACGGCTGCGTGAATCGCCGTAGGTGTAAGTCGGCAGCTTTAAGTGTGATAGGGGGCGCGCGCCACGCAACTCTAGAGCCAATGCGCATACCCACAGAGAGCCAGAACGGGGATCTGTGTATGTAAACAAACAGACCCCCGTTCTGACAGGGGGAGTAGAGAGAGATCTGCTGTTCCTAGTGATCAGGAACAGCGACCTCTCTCCTCCTCCGGTCAGTACACTCCCCCCACAGTTAGAAACACCTCCCTAGGGAACACTTACCCCCTTCATCGCCCCCTAGAATTAGCCCCTTCCCTGCCAGTGACATTTATACAGTAATCAGTGGCTTTTTTTTAGCTCTGATCTCTGTATAAATGTCACTGGTCCCAAAAGAGTGTGAAAAGTGTCCGATCTGTCCACCGCACCGTTGCAGTCCCACTAAAAAATCGCAGATCACCGCCATTACTAGTAAAAAATAAATAAATAATAAAAATGCCATAAATCTATCCCCTATTTTGTAGACGCTATAACTTTTGCGCAAACCAATCAATACGCTTATTGCGATTTTTTTACCAAAAATATGTAGAATACATATTGGCCTAAACTGATAAAGAAATTCATTTTTATACTTTTTTGGGGGGGAGCGGGTATATTTATTTTACAAAAAGTAAATAATATTGTTTTTTTTTTTTTCAAAATTGATGCTCTTTTTTTGTTTCTAGCGTAAAAAATAAGAGGTGATCAAATACCACCAATAGAAAACTCTATTTGTGGGAAAAAAATGACATCAATTTTGTTTGAGTACAACGCCGCACGAGCGTGTAATTGTCAGTTAAAGCGACGCAGTGCCGTATCGAAAAAAAATGGCCTGGTCATTAAGGGGGCAAATCATTCCGGTTCTTATGTGGTTAAGCAGAAACCCATCATTTCACCCACCAACAGCAAATTCGTTTTTTTAGTTTCTCGTGGACATTTTATGATTCAGCCGACAAATTATAGGCTTTCGTTTGTTTCAATGCTTTGTCAACCTACAATAACAGGGTATTGTTTTGTTTGGCACAAAGAACTCCAACCCATTTATTGTTTTTTTTTCAAAATACCAAATTTAATTTGTAGTATTCCTTTGAAGGCAGAGACAATGGTGCTGGAAATATATGTGTGAACTCTATGACATTGTGTGTCGCGTAATGGACGTCTGAAATAATTGAAAGGACTAATTTTATTAACACGTACATTTTGAAAAATGCTACATTAATTAAATTATTAAGTAAAGAAAAAACTCTTTTGATGCAGTTAACAGCTGCAGGCAGTCACTTAGTGTAGTCTTGTTCAGTGTTTTTCAGCCTTTTTTTCAGTCGAGGCACCCTTTAAAAAAGAAAAAACTGTTTGCCGCCCCCCCCCCCCCCCCCAAAAAAATGATCACCGGACACCACTTTTACTGACTAGTATTACAATGTTTCTCTTCTCCCTCAGTTTTTCTACATCGCTCAAGCTAATGAGACCCCAACGCTGATGGAGAGAGGAAGGGGAGGGTCAAACAAGGATGCTATGTAGGCGACTGACATGCTCCTTAGCAACTGATGATGTCATTGGTCGTTAGGATGCCGATAGCTAGAAGGATTTAATGGTGCACAATGAAAACCTGTGGCGTTGTATAACTAAAAGGCAGACTTCATACCTCCACCGGCTTGTATACAATTTTTGGGCAATTTTTAGGCATTTTGCCAAGGCACCCCTAAAGATACCTCAAGGCACCCTGGTTGAAAAAGGCTGGTCTAGTATAGTCAATCCAGTGATTATGTAAACAGGAAAAACTGCGCTAACCCAATGGAGTGGGAGGGGAGGGATAGGGTAGAGGAGCAAAATTAAATGTGGGTAACACAATAAAAAGTAACAAATAAAAATAAAAATAAAATATAATATCTAACCCGGCTGCAGAATAGTGGGATAAACACAGTACAGTATAGAAAAGAAAAAACTGCGCCAGGTAAATTAACTAAATGCCTATAAAGTGATCGAAACAATCCAATTGGGAACTACTGGTACATGACCAGTAAGTAAAATAATATGAAGATGTATATGCACACAAATTCAAATAAAAATAAAAACAATAATATCTGGAGGTAATAGTAATGAATAACTGAGTGGTTAGCAATAGCAACATGTGAAAAAAAAAAGTCTTATATTGTAATCACACACTGGACCATATGTGAATCAACCTGCAAAAAAATATATAAAACAGTTCAAGAGTTGAATGCCATCCTAGGATATGGCTTCCTATTCTTAGGGACCAGGCACTCCAGGTTAAATTTCTTATCACACCGCTGTGCTCCACACCACACGAAAGTGCCGCCACCAGTATAAAATCTCCTTACCAGATGGTAGGCAAAATAGAGCCACTTAAACTGAGCCCATGTAGGAATCCTGACTTCCAAGAGGGGACGGACGTCAAACAAACGATCTCCCAGAGTCTGCCACTCACAACGGACACAAGACCTCAGACCAGACCCAGTATGGAAATCAAATCTTTATTATTCATTTCGGTCCTAGATTGCAGCGTAGGCAGGTCCAGTGTGTGATTACAATATAAGACTTTTTTTTTTCACATGTTGCTATTGCTAACCACTCAGTTATTCATTACTATTACCTCCAGACAGTGCCGATCCTGACCTCCCTGGGGCCCTAAGCAAAATTCTGCTGAGGGGCCCTCTACCTGACCCGTGATGCTGTGAGCTATGTAAACCATTTGCCATTGCTACACAGTCACACCTGACACTTCAGCGCTCCCAATACAATCCTCCCTCCTTTAAACAAAACAGTCAAAGAATAAGTACAACAATATAGAACAGACATGTATATAATATATATATCTTTACATATCTGAGTGTGGATCCCCCACTTACATCAGGGTCCCCAGAGAGCCCCCCCCCCTTACACCAGGGTCCCCAGAGAGTCCCCCCCCCCTTACACCAGGGCCCCCCCCCCCTTTACACCAGGGTCCCCAGAGAGCCTCCCCTTACACCAGGGTCCCCAGAGAGCCCCCCCTTACACCAGGGTCCCCAGAGAGCCTCCCCTTACACCACACCAGTGTCCCCAGAGAGCCTCCCCCTTACACCAGGGTCCACAGAGAGCCTCCCCCTTACACCAGGGTCCCCAGAGAGCCTCCCCCTTACATCAGGGTCCCCAGAGAGCACCCCCCTTACATCAGGGTCCCCAGAGAGCACCCCCCTTACATCAGGGTCCCCAGAGAGCACCCCCCTTACATCAGGGTCCCCAGAGAGCACCCCCTTACATCAGGGTCCCCAGAGAGCACCCCCTTACATCAGGGTCCCCAGAGAGCACCCCCTTACATCAGGGTCCCCAGAGAGCACCCCCCTTACATCAGGGTCCCCAGAGAGCACCCCCTTACATCAGGGTCCCCAGAGAGCACCCCCCTTACATCAGGGTCCCCAGAGAGCACCCCCTTACATCAGGGTCCCCAGAGAGCACCCCCCTTACATCAGGGTCCCCAGAGAGCATCCCTATAAAGCCCCTCCTTACATCGGGGTCATTGCCCTTTACATCAGAGTTCCCCCTTGCACTGTAAGGTGGAATCCTGCATACTATGATGTAAAGGGGAACTCTGGGACTGTGGGGAGGACTCTGGTGACCAGAGAAAGAAAACACTAAGATAAGGGGGTTTACTGATATGGGGGAAACCTTTATATCAGTGCCCCCTTACAATATTGTATTGACCCCCCCTAGACTGGCCTGGCGGTGCTGTCACTGACCTTCTCTCAGGTGCATCATGCAGGGCTCAGTCAGTCGGCTCCAGCTTGGTGGCTCTGGTTTTATCCCATAGTTTCCTCACCGCAGTCCATACATGTCTGACTTCTCCCATGACCCCCATCCTGGCAGCACTCCCTCTCTTGACTCAGGGGAGGTCAGAGGCTGCGGATGGGACAGGGGAGGTCAGAGGCTGTGGGGGGAGGGCAACAGGAGAGGTCAGAGGCTGCGGGGGAGGGCAACAGGAGAGGTCAGAGGCTGCGGGGGGGGCAACAGGAGAGGTCAGAGGCTGCGGGGGGGCAACAGGAGAGGTCAGAGGCTGTGGGAGGCTGTGGGGGGCAACAGGAGAGGTCAGAGGCTGCGAAGGGGGGGGGACAGGAGGTCAGAGGCTGCGAAGGGGGGGGGACAGGAGGTCAGAGGCTGCGAAGGGGGGGGACAGGAGGTCAGAGGCTGCGAAGGGGGGGGACAGGAGGTCAGAGGCTGCAAGGGGGGGGGGGACTGGAGGTCAGACGCTGCAAGGGGGGGGACAGGAGGTCAGAGGCTGCAAGTGGGGGGCAGGAGGTCAGAGGCTGCAAGGGGGGGGGGGGACTGGAGGCCAGACACTGCAAGGGGGGGGGACAGGAGGTCAGAGGCTGCAACGGGGGGGGGGGGGGGGGGCAGGAGGTCAGAGGCTGCAGGGGGGGGGGGGGGGGACAGGAGGTCCGAGGCTGCGAGGGGGGGGCAGGAGGTCAGAGGCTGCGAAGGGGGGGGGGGGGGGGCAGGAGGTCAGAGGCTGCAGGGGGGGACAGGAGGTCCGAGGCTGCGAGGGGGGGGGACAGGAGGTCAGAGGCTGCGAAGGGGGGGGGACAGGAGGTCAGAGGCTGCAGGGGGGGGGGGGACAGGAGGTCCGAGGCTGCGCGGGGGGGGGGCAGGAGGTCTGAGGCTGCGAGGGGGGGGGGGACAGGAGGTCTGAGGCTGCGAGGGGGGGGACAGGAGGTCTGAGGCTGCGAGGGGGGGGGGGAGGAGGTCCGAGGCTGCGAGGGGGGGGGGGGCAGGAGGTCCGAGGCTGCGAAGGGGGTGGGAAAGGAGGTCCGAGGCTGCGAGGGGGGGACAGGAGGTCAGAGGCTGCAGGGGGGGACAGGAGGTCAGAGGCTGCAGGGGGGCAGGGGGGGGGACAGGAGGTCAGAGGCTGCGAGGGGGGGGCAGGAGGTCAGAGGCTGCAAGGGGGGCAGGAGGTCAGAGGCTGCGAAGGGGGGGCAGGAGGTCAGAGGCTGAGGAAGGGGGGGGCAGGAGGTCAGAGGCTTTGAGGGGGAGGGGGGACAGGAGGTCAGAGGCTGCGAGGGGGAGGGGGCCCAGGAGGTAAGAGGCTGCGAGGGGGAGGGGGCCCAGGAGGTAAGAGGGTGCGGAGGGGACGTTTTATTTTTAAAAATGGCGCCACTTGGCGCCATCGTGTCACTGGTGCCGCTGCCGCCACTGTGAGGGCAGCGGCGCCTGAAAAAAAGATCGCCGCGGGGGCGACATGCAACTGCGCATGCGCCCGCCTGTCTGAAAATTGCCGAGCAGCGGCAACAGCGCTGGCGCATGCGCAGTTGCATGTCGGGCTACTGCGCATGCGCCAGCGCTGTTGCCGCTGCTCGGCAGTTTTCGGAAAGGCGGGCACATGCGCAGTTGCATGTCGCCCCCGCGGCGATCTTTTTTCAGGCGCCGCTGCCCTCACAGTGGCGGCAGCGGCCCCAGGGGCCCCCGAGCAGAGCCGATCCGCCGCGGGGCCCTACGCAGCTTGCGTAGTCCGCGTATTGGGCGGATCGGCTCTGCCTCCAGATATTATTGTTTTTATTTTTATTTGAATTTGTGTGCATATACATCTTCATATTATTTTACTTACTGGTCATGTACCAGTAGTTCCCAATTGGATTGTTTCGATCACTTTATAGGCATTTAGTTAATTTACCTGGCGCAGTTTTTTCTTTTCTAATCCAGTGATTATACCTAGACTTGCAACTAGTGATGGGAGAGCATGCATGGGTTTGATTCGCAGATGCTGAGCATACTAAAAATTTTTGCTAATAGTTTACAAATTGCACGTTATTTCAATCTGAATTGAAGTCAATGAAACCAACTGAGCCCCGCTCAGGGCCCGTTGGTTGCCAGGACACTGAGAAGGATGCTGACTGACATCATTGGTCAAAATCTCCCATCTGGCAGTTGAATGGGACTGGGAATGAGGCATTTGTTGTTCAGGAAGGCAATATGAACCTAAGACCAAGAACACAGGGACCTCAGACTAGCAGGTGGAAAGTTCAACGCTAACTTTGATAACTTTTAGGCCCCTTTCACACTGGGGCGTTTTTCAGGCGGTACAGCGCTAAAAATAGTGCCTGTTCACCGCCTGAAAAAATCCGGCCCCTTTAACTCCAGTGTGAAAGCCGGCAGGCTTTCACACTGGAGCGGTGCGCTAGCAGGACGGCAAAAAAAGTCCTGCTAGCAGCATCTTTGGAGCGGTATAGGAGCGGTGTGTTCACCGCTCCTCCTATACCGCTCCTTCCCATTGATTTGAATGGGAAACCGCGGTGAAACCGCTGTAAAACCGCGGCAATGCCGCCGCAAAGCGCCGCTGCAGCGGCGCTCTGCGGGGCTCTGCGGGGGTGTTTAACCCTTTTTCGGCCGCTCGCGGGGGTTAAAACCGCACCGCGAGCGGCCGAATACTGCGGTTAAAACGACGGTAAAGCAGCGCTAAATATAGCGCTGCTTTACCGTCACCGTGGCTCCCCGCCCCAGTGTGAAAGGGGCCTTACAGAAAGAGTAGTGCTTGAAACAGACTTTCATGCACACTAGCGATTTTTATGAGCTCCAAAAAAATGCTAGAAATAAAAGCTGGATAAAAAACGCATTTTTATTCCCACGTGTAGTAGCATTTTAGTAGCTTTTAGAAGCTTTCAGGTGAGTTAGCATTTTATTAGAGTTTTTACAGTAAATGAAGAAAAAAAAATGCTAGAAATAGCTAATAGGAGCATTTTACTAGCATTTAGAAGCATTAGGAGCGTTTAGTATTTTTTTTTCTGCAGGGAAAATGCTCCCAAAATCTCTACAGCAGTGTTAATTTTGTCGACTAAAACGGCTAAAACATTTTAGTCGACTAAATGAATATTATTTTAGTTGACTAAAATACAACTAAAACTAAAACAACTGAGATGACTAAAATATGACTAAAACTAAAATGGCGTTTTAGTCAAAAGACTAAAATGGAACAAAAACTAAAATGCCATTTTAGTCAAAAGACTAATGCGGCGTACACACAGTCGGAATTTCCGATGGAAACAGTCCGATGGGAGCTGTTCAATGGATTTTCCAACCGTGTGTATGCCCATCGGTCTTTTTCTGTCAGAATTTCCGACGGACTTTGGATTGAGAACCTGTTCTCAATTTTTCCGACGGAAAACCTTTCTATCGGATTTTCCGATCGTGTGTATGCAATTCCGACATGTAAAATTCCGACGCATGCTCGGAAACAATTTGACGCATGCTCGGAAGCATTAAACTTCCCTTCTATAGTGCAGTCGAACGTGTTTTATGCCGCTGTGTTACAGACCGTCGGAATTTGGTGTGACCGTGTGTAGGCAAGACAGTTTGAGTGAAATTCCGTCGGAATTCCGACGGGAAAACCATCAGAGCTTTTTCCGACGAGAATTCCGACCGTGTGTACGCGGCATAAGACTAAAACCAATTTGAAATTTGACTTTAAAATTAACACTGGTCTGTAGTGCATGTTCATACCTCAATACCATAATAAATAACATATTAGATTTTTCACTCCAGCAGTATATAATGAGTTTGGAAATTGTAGAGAAATGTTAACTAATGCATTACACCCATTCGATTTTAGACGACTAAAATGTACTGGAGATTTAGTCGACTAAATAAGACTAAAACTAAAACAATTGCAGAAGAATAAAATGGGACTAAAACTAAAATGCCATTTTAGTCCTAAGACTAAAACTAAATCGAAATTTGCTGCCAAAATTAACACTGCGCTACAGAAAAAAAAAAATTCTGCTCCTAAATGCTGTACCTTGAAAAATGCTTCCAGCGTAAAATAGTATGCATGGACACATAGGATAACACTATTAGCTTCTAGGAACAGAAAAAAATGCTCATAATAGCTTCTAAGCGCTTAAAAACGCAAGTGTGCATGGAGCCTCCAGACACTGCTGATCACAGATTGAGGTAAAGAGCCAATCAGGGGTCTTTACTATGTGGTCAGCTGTGTTCAATCACAGCTGATCACGGAGGTGAACAGATGCCAGTTATTGGCACTCCTTTCCCCATGCTGACATCATGAGGAGAGGATAAGAGAGCCGATAACAAGCTTTTGTAGAAAGTGACATCTACAATGATAATCTGGGCATTGATTATCAGTGTTCTGATTATAAATGCAGTCCCACCAGTGCTGCAAATCCGTGCCCACCAGTGCTGCCAATCAGTGCCCATTCGTGCTACCAATCAGTGCCTCCACATCAGTGCCGTCTACCAGTGCCGCCTATCAGTGCCCATCAGTGCCACCTATCAGTGCTGCCTACCAGTGCAGTCTCATCAGTGCCTCCTCATCAATGCCCACCAGTGCTGACTATCAGTGCCCATCAATTCCCATCAGTGCAGCCTCATCAACGCACATCAGTGAAGGAGAAAAATTACCTGTTTGCTAAATTTTATAACAAACTATGAAATTTTTTTGTTTTTCAAAATGTTTTTTTTTTTTTTGTTTATTTAGCAAAACATTTAAAACACGGTGGTGATTAAATACCACCTAAAGAAAGCTCTATTTGTGTGAAAAAATTATAAAAATGTCATTTGTGTTTGCATAACTGCGCAATTGTCATTCACAGTGTGACAGCGCTGAAAGCTGAAAATTGGCCTAGGCAGGAAGAAGGGAAAAAGTGCCCAGTAAGTCAAGTGGTTAGGTAGCGGTAATAAGTCATCCAGCATGCACCGGTCGATGACGTCACAAGGGGCAATGCCATCAGGTGATGTCGCTGGGTGGTCCCGCCCTTTAAATATTTAAGAACTGTGAGACGAAGGAGCAGGCAGACAGTGTGAGCCTCGGGAGCGAGCTGAGATTTCTTTTCTTTTTTTGGGTCGGCAGGCGTCGTGATTGGCGATGGATTCACACTGGGGGACATTGTTTTTTTGTTTTTTAAAGGAATTGTGTTTTCATTTCTTTTTGAGGGCCTGGTGTGGATTGAGGGGGAAACCACATGCCATTTTTTCTCAATTTTTTATTACTGACAATGTTTTTTTTTTACTGATGAGTCATCTGTTGTTAAGGACGCGGCCGCCGGCTTCCTGGTCCGCTCCTTATCAACCAGCTAATCTTAAAAACACTAGTGGTGACCGGCTCCAAAGATTTGCATCTGAACTGCATCAAATCACAGCTGAACCGCTAAACAGCTGCTTTGGAAATTTGCAGTGAAAACTGAGGGAAAATTCGCACCGAAAATGTGAACCTAGCCTCAGTCAACAGTAAGTGAATTTAAACATGCTTAGGGCAAACGTATCTCTATACTTACACAAAAAAATAAATAAAAACAAACCAAAAAATAAATAAAAAAAGGTTTAGACTCAATGGACAACTTGACCCTTTTCTACATTTGCTCCTCTATGTTTCTATGAGGCTGTGCAAGGCTTCTTATCATAGTACCAGGAGATGCTCATTTGAGTTATGTTTGTCTTTCTTTTTCTCTCCATTATTTTTCCATACATCAATCCAGCTCCCAGGAATAGTCCACCTGCCCGCCGCAGGCACGGTGTGTTCCCACTGTTCCAGGCATCAATATCACCTATCATGAAATGATGAAATGAGAGCACAGTGTGTTATGCTCACAGTAAAATTCTCTGCTCCAAGGAATCGCCACCTGCTGAGTAACATAATGGGGGTTAATAATGGGATTGACCCACATAGCTGTGTGTACATAGTTAGTCACTGCATGGGCTAACAACATAGAAATGAATAGGTTTTTACAACACAGTAAATTCTATTTTTTTTCTTTCTTAAAATGTGTGTTTAACCAAAACTTTTTTTTTAGTTTGTGTTGTATGAAGACAAGAAGGGTAAGAGCCCAAACAAGGTTTTTCTTTTTCAAGTGAAGTAAATCAATATAACATTGTTGACAATGATGCATATCACGTAATGTGGACATGTGCAGATGGTCAACATTATAGAGAAAAAGCAATAATGTAACAACAATAACAAGTTGTATAATCTGAGATGACAAATTGGTCCCCCGTTTCAGGTTCAACAAGATAAACTTATAGGAATTCTGGGGAAAGCCATGGTTGTCTTCCAGGTGTAGCTAAGAGGTACAGATATATAAACCAGTAAAGATTATTTAGGGAATATACTAGCTGAAGGCTGTAAATCTAGAAAGAGGATGTAGCAGCTGCAAAAGCGAAGAGAAAAGATTAGAAATGCAGGAAGGAGGAACCATGAGAATACAATTTAGGATAGAAGGAAGGGGAAGAGAATGGGAGGGGTCCTAAGAGGTCAGCCCACTGTGGAGTCATATACTCCAGTCCTCAAGGCGCGCCCCATCAGGTCATGTTTTCAGGCTTTCCATTATTTTGCACAGGTGATTTGATCAGTTTCACTGCATTAGTAATTACCACAGCCGTTTCAGCTGAGGGAAATCCTGAAAACATGACCTGTTGGGGCGCCTTGAGGACTGGAGTTGAGAAACACTGATATAGACAATAGAGATTAATTGAATCGTGGAGGCTGGGAGTAATGGCGGCCATAGACAGATTCAAATCATGTACGGGCAGGCTGAATGCACCAACTTGCTTGATCAATCAACTTGGGTACAACCAGCCTGTCAAATTTTTGGTATAGCCACAAGCAATAATCACTGTCTTCCACCACGGCTCGGCTCGGTGGGAGGGATTCCCGCATCAACACTGTCTGAAACCCGTGGTTGCAGGAAACAAATTCACACTGTGTATGGCCTGCCTAAGATATTCCCGTGTGGTTGATCACAACCAGGGGCGGACTGACCATTCGGCCACTCGGGCACTTCCCAGGGGCCCCTCAGTAAAACCAGGGACAGTATGTAAAAATCTGTGTTTTTGTTACATCTGTTTCTGAAATATCCCTTACCGACATCCTTTTGGTCTAAAAATCCAGAGATTATAGCTGCCCCACCTCTCCAGTACCTTCTCAGCCAATAGAAACATGTCTGTGTATACTGTGTGATTGTATACTGTGTGTGTGTATACTGTGTGGCCTCATAATCTCTGATTGTCTGGGGGCCCCATAATCTCCTATTGCCCGGGGGCCCCATGAGTTGTCAGTCCGCCCCTGATCACAACCATATTGATCACAATATCAGTCAACCTGTTTTTTACTGCTTTAAAATGTATTAAGGGATTCTTTTAGGCCCTAGCAGTTGTGAGTCTGATGGCCATAAAAATATGAAGACTAATGCCTGCTTACTGTTGGGCGAGTCCACCAAATATGAGTCATTGAGCCTTTGTGGGAACAGACATGGGAGCAAGTGGTGGGGCATAATGAAATAAACTAGTGCCAGGTGGTCTGGTGTGTAATGCCACCAGACAAGATGCTAGAGGAATTCTCAAGAATTAGAACATTTCCAGCGCTTTTGGCCATGACTTGCCAGATATTCTGCCAGCCTTCTGGCTCCAGAGACATGTTAAGCTTAGATTCTTATCACGTTTGGAATGCCTTAGTAATAGTTTGACACAATAGAACCGTAATATCAAGGAGATCCCAGGAGTCCCGGGCATATGGCTAGACCAGCTTTTAGTTTTAAAGGGAGTAAAGACAAAAGGAGAAGTATGAAGATGTAGGATGGAAAGTACAAAATGGTTAATTTACTAAAACTGGAGAGTGCAAAATCTCGTGCAGCTCTGCATAGGAACCAATCCGCTTCCAGGTTTTATTGTTAATGCTTAATTGAACAAGTTGAAGTTGGAAGCTGATTGGCTACCATGCACAGCTGCACCAAATTTTGCGCACTCCAGTTTTAGTAAATGAACCAAAAGTGCCCAAGTTGGGCATAGTGGAAGCAGTGGGAATTCATTGGAAGTGCAGAGTTGGTAGAAGGCCATAAGTCATGATCTTGCCACCATTGAAGCTGTACAGGACCTTCAATGCCTGGGGAAACAGAGGATAACAAAAGAGTCTGAACAAGGGGGGATACAGTATAGAGATTTAAGGCCTCCAGAAAATGTAGTCCTATAGACATAATGGAGGTTATTTACGAAAGGCAAATCCACTTTGCACTGCAAGTGCACTTGGAAGTGCAGTCGCTCTAAATCTGAGGGGTAGATCTGAAATGAGTGGAAGCTCTGCTGATTTTATCATTCAATCATGTGCAAGCTAAAATGCTGTTTTTTGTTTTCCTTGCATGTCCCTCTCGGATCTACAGCGACTTTACTTCCAAGTGCACTTTCATTGCACTTTCATGTGCACTTGCAGTGCAAAGTGGAGTTGCCTTTAGTAAATAACCCCCAATGTGTGGTTTCAAGGCTTTGAACAGTATAACAGTGGAAGCCAGGGTAAAGAAGCTAAGGGGATTGAGTGAAACTCGTGATTGAGTGAGGCCCAGAGAGGGAGATCATATGTGGCATGGGGGGTGGGATAAAGGAATAATGTTTGCGGCCAGGCAGTATTGGTAAATATCATGTGCTGCCAGGCCTCCTAGAGATTTTGGGGCAAACATGAGTTGTATTAAATCTGGCCTTGAAGAAGCCCCAGATAATTGTAGGAGTTTACGTTGTTATATCCAAATTATGCGAGTGAAGGTGGCGACTAGGAGGACCCTGAAGCTGTAACAACAATTTGGGAAGAGACGTCATCTTGACTGCATGAATTTCTACTGAATCCCACTATCTGGAAATGTTGTGAACATTTAGATAGGGAGTTCAAGGGCCTAAATAGAGGTAGAAAATTAGCTTGATAGACTATGGTTCTGATTTATCAAGTTGAACCAGCACTTAAACAATCATTACGTGCACTTAAAGTGATTATAATGGCATTATTTTGCTATGAATATATTTGGGAAGAAGGAAGAGCTATGCAAATATCAAAATACCTTGCATGCATGCAGACCATCCTAGGCAATAGCCACATGTGATGCTGAGCCTGAATAAGTAACTGAAATCCAATGAATGAAAGGGGTGGGCCAGGGACAGTCAGGCTGGGCAGGAAAGGGCTAGATGATGCTAAAAGACCTCCATGCAGGAAATGAGGCGGGCTCTCTCTGATTTCCTGAAGCTTCTAATGCACATTGTGAGAAGCTCACAGTGTGCAGTGAAATCACTAAGAAATTTCAGTCCAGGAGAGGAGCCTGTACAACTGTTCAAGACTAAAGGGAAGGCTGAAGACCAGCTTTAACCTCTTCGCGCCCAGGCTATAGCCGAAAGATAGCTGCAGCGCGGGCGCTCCCTGCCGGGAGGATGTCCCTGGACGTCCTCCTGTTTACTTCCGCAATGCACGCTCCTGAGAGCGCGCATCGGGGAAGTTTTGTGCTGGCCGTGTCCCTCGGACACAGCCAGTCACAGATCGCTGTAAACGGCCAATCACAGCGGCCGTTTACAGCGCGATCGGCGTGACCAATGAGAGATGATCTCATATGTAAACATATGAGATCATCCCTCAGCGCCGCTCTCCCTCCTCACACAGAGACAGCGTGTGAGGAGGGAGAGATGAATGGCTGCAGCAGCCGTGAGTAAAAAAAAAAAAAAAAAAAAAAAAATGTTCCACTTGTCCCCGCTGCCATCTGTCCCCACTGCCACCTGTCCCCTCTGCCACCTGTCCCCTCTGCCATCTGTCAGTGCCACCTGTCCCCAGTGCCATCTGTCAGTGCCACCTGTCCCCAGTGCCATCTGTCAGTGCCATCTGTCATCAGTGCCACATAGTGTCATCTGTCATCAGTGCCATATCAGTGTCACGTGTCATCAGTGCCACATATTAGTGCCATCTGTCATCAGTGCCACCTGTCAGTGTCACGTGCCATCTTTTATTAGTGTCACGTGTCATCAATGCCAGGTATCAGTGCCATCTGTCATCAGTGTCACGTGTCATCAATGCCACGTATCAGGGCCATCTGTCATCAGTGTCACGTGTCATCAGTGTCACGTATTAGTGCCATTTCTCATCAGTGCCACGTATTAGTTCCATCTCTCATCAGTGCCACATGATATCAGTGCCACATATAAGTGCCATCTGTCATCAGTGCCACATATTAGTGCCATCTGCCATCAGTGTCACGTGTCATCAGTGCCCCGTATTAGTGGCATCTGTCATCAGTGTCACATCAGTGTCACGTGTCATCAGTGCCACGTATCAGTGCCATCTGTCATCAGTGCCACGTCAGTGTCACGTGTCATTGTCCTGGTGTTCCAGGGCCTTCAAAAGTGTACTAGGTAGTCAACAAGTTAGATGTGTAATCTATGCTCTTAGAACACGTGATGGCGCTCCCTGCATGTTGGGCCTCTCTAAGTGGCCAGGCTGTGGAAAAGTCCCACACATGTGGTATCATAATACTCAAGAGGAGTAGCAGCATTTATTTCAGGGTGTCATTTGTGGTATACACATTCCATGTGAGAGAAATAACCTATTACAATGACAATTTTGTGGGGGAAAAATAAAAAAAAATAAATTATTGCAAAGAATTGTGGGAAAAAATGACAACATCAAAAAGCTCACCATGCCTCTTACTAAATACCTTGGAATGTCTACTTTCAAAAAAGGGGTCATTTGGGGGGTACTTTGTACTTTCCTGGCTTGTTCGGGTCGCAAGAAATGAGATACGCCACCAGTACATCAGATGTGAACAATTTTGTATAATTCACACCACAGCTTGTAGACTCTCTAACTTTCACAAAGACCAAATAATATCAACTAATTTGGGTTATTTTTACCAAAGATATGTAGCAGTATAAATTGTGGCCAAAATCTATGAAGAAAAATTAATAATTTGCTAAATTTTATCACAAAAACAAAGAATTTTTTCAAAATTTTCGGTCTTTTTTCATTTATAGGAAAACAAATTCATTTGGGTACAGTGTTGCATGACTGAGTAATTGTCATTCAAAGTGTGAGAGCACCGAAAGCTGAAAATTGGTCTGGGCAGAAAGGGTGTTTAAGTGCCCAGTAAGCAAGTGGTTAAGTAAAAAATGGATCCGGCGTCATAAAGTTCCATAACGTATTAATGTTTCACCTTGTTGCTTGGGGTCATTGACCTCTGAGAGGTTTTATGTAAATGCAGACAATTTCTAGGCTATTATATGAGAGTGATGTATAATTTGGGGATTTAAGCTAGAAAATGTATAATTATCTGCAGAAGCACATAAGGAGAGCAAAGCGAGCCTTTGATATGTAAACATCACACTCTTCCAGCTGGTCAGTACACTTAGAAGTCTGCTGTGGACCACGCAAAAGGAACCCCACCAAGCGTGCCTGCCCTACAGGCGCATTTGCATATTCCCAAAATGCTCAGGTGTGAATGGGGCCTTAAAATGCTAACTCACTGCGTCACAATCATGTGGTATGTGGTTGCAGAAGGTTGAGATACAGCCCCATTCACTCGGTCGGGTTCAGTGGCAATACCGCCTGCCGAATATGACATGCTATTTTTGCTGCAGCCATGAAACAAACCATCAAGCCTGCGGCATAGGTACAGACCTGAGCTGCTGCATTTCTGCATAGCACTGCCCCCGCAAGAGCCGCTGAATAGATGCCCAGGGTTATTTTCCCAGTAAATGTCCTGTAGCCTGGCGCACAATCCCAGTCACTCTTCAAAGTTATTAACCAGTCTAGGGGTATGCTTTTTGATGCTTTAATGAAAAATTGAAATTGGAGATGTAGAGGGTAATTGTAGGATACTCCAATAACTCCTGTCAACAAACCTGAGGACACTAATCTTCCTCTAAGGAATGTGAGCTTGAGTCCTTGCTTGCAGCAAACGTTGGACTGAGCTACTGTATGCAGGAACACTTGACTAGGGTAGATCAGAGGTCACCAATGACCCCTGGCCTGCCTCTCAAGCTCTACCTCCCACTACCCAATAAAACACTTTACTCAATTAAATGTCCGCAAGGCTTTTTATTATAAACATAGGAATAAATAACAAAACATAACATTACAGGTCAACTTGGGTTGGAAGTCCTTGAAGGTACCATATTACTGAAACATTGTGTCTGTGGCACCCACTAGTTAAGAAATGCCCCCAGCCACAAGACACCGCCTCGGGGGCAATCCCAGCTGACCTCAGAAACATTACCAGTCCACCATGACCTGGTCACTATTATTGGACCATCAACTAGAGGGCACCATACCAATGATTGTTTCCCGCCTTTTTCCCAAAACACCAGATTTTTCCACCCTTTCAAGGACCCCAAACCACCAGACCCACTATAAACTACAACCAACCCAAAGTGACCAAACAAAAAAGGGAGGGAGGGTGTTCATCTGAAGGCTTCAATTCTCCAACTGATTCTGCCACACCCCTGCCTGCAAACCTGCTCCTACACTCCTCCCCATCACCCCATCTCTTCAGCCAATCAGGTAAGCACTATAACTTTACCACTTATACACAACCCCACGCTGTAAGGTTCCCCTTCCACCCTGTTGTGCCCTGCGCTTATCCATTTCATTCCTAGCTCTGGGTCTATCTTGACTAGGGTAGATCAGAGGTCACAAATTACCAATAACCCCTTGTCTGCCTCTCAAGCTCTACCTCCCACTACCCAATAAAACACTCTACTCAAAGTGGGATTAAATGACTGCAAGACCTTTTATTATAAACAACATAGGAATAAATAACTAAACATAACATTACAGGTCAACTTGGGTTGGAAGTCCTTGAAGGTACCATATTACTGAAACATTGTGTCTGTAGCACCCACTAGTTAAGATATGCCCCCAGCCACAAGACACCGCCTTGGGGGCAATCCCAGCTGACCTCAGACACATTACCAGTCTACCATGACCTGGTCACTCTTATTGGACCACCAACTAGAGGGCACCATACCAACGATTGTTTCCCACCTTTTTCCCAAAACACCAGATTTTTCCACCCTTTCAAGGACCCCAAACCACCAAACCCGCTACAAACTACAACCACGCTATTTTGTTGGGGGGTATTGTTTTTGGGGGTCTATTGCTGCTGGGGGGATCTATTATGTGTGGGGATTTATTGCTGCAGGGAATCTACTAGTTTACTGCTTTCCTTGGTATCATTAACATATTCCATACAAATTATGTAGAACCACAAAGTGATACTTGGTTCTGTATTTTATAAAAGGGGTTATACTGGAGGGGTTGGTAGGGGGTGGAACTAAGGGATGGTGCGCAGAGCTGGGTAGGGGTGGATAAAAGTGGCGACTCAGAAGAGGGAGTACATGCACCTATTCTCTGAGAAAAAAAGCCCTGAGTATAAGAAATTTAGCAACAGCAGTAATGTGAGCAAACGTTCTTGCACAAGTAGTTAATGGACTTCAGGACACAAGTCCCCTTTGATTATCACTGACTCTAGAACAGGGGTCTCCAAACCCCGGCCCGCGGGCCAAATCCGGCCCGCTTGTGTGTTTAAACTGGCCCGCCGCAGCTGGCAGGTCCGGCAATACAAAGCAGCACACCATGCTGCACGACGTGCTTATGATTGGCTGCTGGGACCACTGATGTCCCAGCAACCAGTGACCTCACTAGCGCGGCACCTCCCCTCTTCACACACACACCTCCGTACAGCCGTCTCCGTCTTCATCTCGTGTCTCCCGCCCGCTGCTTCACACGCTGAAGGATCGTTAATACAAACAGCGGGCGGGAGTTGTGAGCTGAAGACGGCTGTATGGAGGTGTGTGTGTTGCCGATGGGTGGAGGGAGGGAAGAGGTTGAAGGCTGCCCCACCTTTCCACTGTCCTGTTTGCAGCAGAAGTTGGCTCGTACAGAGGTGTGTGTGTGTGTGTGTGTGTGTGTGTGTTGCTGATGGGGACACTGATGGCTGCCAATACAGAGGCGTTGTTATGGGGATGCGGGGGGTGCGACCCGCACCGGGTGACACCCACCAGAGGGGTGACACCAAGGCCGCCACTATAGCTTGCAGCGGAGCGAGCACTACATTCAGCCGTGCGGGGGACAGGGGGGAGGCTGCCTATAACACTCCCCAGCTGTCACTCAGGATCTCCCATATCTCCCGTGGCAGCCGGATTAGGTGGGTGGAGCTGGGGGTGTGGCCGCCTCCTCCACTCCTCCCACAGACCCATTCACACCGATCCCACAGCTGAAGGAGATAGACCAGAGGACACAGCAACTCCGCCCACCCGCCTGGGTCTTCACCTGCAAGCATGAGGTATGCTAGAAGTTACTGTCTGCACAGCACACTGTCACACATCCCTACCTGCCTTGTACCACCCTAAACCTGCCCTGTGCCACCCCCAATCTGCCCTGTGCCACCCCAAACTGCCCTATACCACCCCAACCTGCCATGTGCCACCCCCAACCTGCCCTATGCCCCCCAAACTGCCCTATACCACCCCCAACCTGCCCTGTGTCACCCCAAACTGCCCTATGCCCCCCAAACTGCCCTATGCCCCCCCCAAACTGCCCTGTGCCACCCCCAAACTGCCCTGTACCACCCACAACCTGCCCTGTTCCACCCCAAACTGCCCTGTACTACCCCAAACTGCCCGTACCACCCCAACCTGCCAATATACCAATCCAACCTACCCCATACCACCCCAACCTGCCACTACACCACTCATACCCTAACCTGCATTACCCCAACCTGCCCCGTGCCACCCCCAACCTGCCCTGTACCACCCCCAACCTGCCCTATACCACCCCAACCTGCCACTACACAACTCATACCCTAACCTGCATTACCCCCACCTGCCCTGTGCCACCCCCAACCTGCCCTGTACCACCCCCAACCTGCCAATATACCAATCCAACCTACCCCATACCACCCCAACCTGCCCCTATACCACTCATACCCTAACCTGCTTCACCCCAACCTGCCCTGTGCCACCCCCAACCTGCCCTGTACCACCCCCAACCTACCCCATACCACCCCCAACCTGCCACTATACAACTCTATACTATCCTAACCTGTCACTATACCACCCTATACTATAATTTACAGGGGCTGGTTTTGGGTGCGCCCCGTGACCGTGCGCTGCCTGCAGGGTGAGGGCAGCCTAGGCAAGAGGGGGGGTGACACCATGTTTTACCGCACCAGGTGACACCAACCCTAGTGACGCCACTGTGCCAATACTCTGCAATACCCAGCCAATACTCTGCTTATACTCTGCAATACCCAGCCAATACTCTGCAATACCCAGCCAATACTCTGCCATACCCAGCCAATACTCTGCCATACCCAGCCAATACTCTGCTAATACTCTGCAATACCCAGCCAATACTCTGCTAATACTCTGCAATACCCAGCCAATACTCTGCTAATACTCTGCAATACCCAGCCAATACTCTGCCATACCCAGCCAATACTCTGCTAATACTCTGCAATACCCAGCCAATACTCTGCCATACCCAGCCAATACTCTGCCAATACTCTGCAATACCCAGCCAATACTCTGCCATACCCAGCCAATACTCTGCTAATACTCTGCAATACCCAGCCAATACTCTGCTAATACTCTGCTAATACTCTGCAATACCCAGCCAATACTCTGCAATACCCAGCCAATACTCTGCTAATACTCTGCCAATACTCTGCAATACCCAGCCAATACTCTGCAATACCCAGCCAATACTCTGCTAATACTCTGCAACACCCAGCCAATACTCTGCTAATACTCTGCAATACCCAGCCAATACCCAGCCAATACTCTGCCATACCCAGCCAATACTCTGCCATACCCAGCCAATACTATGCAATACCCAGCCAATACTCTGCAATACCCAGCCAATACTCTGCAATACCCAGCCAATACTCTGCTAATACTCTGCAATACCCAACCAATACTCTGCTAATACTCTGCAATACCCAGCCAATACTCTGCTAATACTCTGCAATACCCAGCCAATACTCTGCAATACCCAGCCAATACTCTGCAATACCCAGCCAATACTCTGCTAATACTCTGCTAATACTCTGCAATACCCAGCCAATAGTCTGCAATACCCATCCAATACTCTGCCAATACTCTGCAATACCCATCCAATACTCTGCAATACTCTGCCAATACCCTGCCAATACTCTGCAATACCCATCCAATACTCTGCCAATACCCAGCCAATACTCTGCAATACCCAGCCAATACTCTGCAATACCCAGCCAATACTCTGCTAATACTCTGCAATACCCAGCCAATACTCTGCTAATACTCTGCAATACCCAGCCAATACTCTGCCATACCCAGCCAATACTCTGCTAATACTCTGCAATACCCAGCCAATACTCTGCCATACCCAGCCAATACTCTGCCAATACTCTGCAATACCCAGCCAATACTCTGCCATACCCAGCCAATACTCTGCTAATACTCTGCAATACCCAGCCAATACTCTGCTAATACTCTGCTAATACTCTGCTAATACTCTGCAATACCCAGCCAATACTCTGCAATACCCAGCCAATACTCTGCAATACCCAGCCAATACTCTGCTAATACTCTGCCAATACTCTGCAATACCCAGCCAATACTCTGCAATACCCAGCCAATACCCAGCCAATACTCTGCAATACCCAGCCAATACTCTGCAATACCCAGCCAATACTCTGCTAATACTCTGCAACACCCAGCCAATACTCTGCTAATACTCTGCTAATACTCTGCAATACCCAGCCAATACCCAGCCAATACTCTGCCATACCCAGCCAATACTCTGCCATACCCAGCCAATACTATGCAATACCCAGCCAATACTCTGCAATACCCAGCCAATACTCTGCTAATACTCTGCAATACCCAACCAATACTCTGCTAATACTCTGCAATACCCAGCCAATACTCTGCTAATACTCTGCAATACCCAGCCAATACTCTGCAATACCCAGCCAATACTCTGCAATACCCAGCCAATACTCTGCTAATACTCTGCTAATACTCTGCTAATACTCTGCAATACCCAGCCAATAGTCTGCAATACCCATCCAATACTCTGCCAATACTCTGCAATACCCATCCAATACTCTGCAATACTCTGCCAATACCCTGCCAATACTCTGCAATACCCATCCAATACTCTGCCAATACCCAGCCAATACTCTGCCAATACCCAGCCAATACTCTGCAATACCCAGCCAATACTCTGCAATACCCAGCCAATACTCTGCAATACCCAGCCAATACTCTGCAATACCCAGCCAATACTCTGCCAATACTCTGCAATACCCTGCCAATACCCAGCCAATACTCTGCAATACCCAGACAATACTCTGCAATACCCAGCCAATACTCTGCAATACCCAGCCAATACTCTGCCAATACTCTGCAATACCCAGCCATACTCTGCCAATACTCTGCCAATACCCAGCAATACTCTGCCATACCCAGCCATACTCTGCCAATATCAATTATTTGCTGTTCCGAAAAATGATCCGATGCGTGACTGTGATGTGAGTTTTTTGATCCATTGCACCCCTACTGATGGGGATATTGCTGGAGACACTACTGATTACAAAAATGATCCATGTAAAATATATACATTTAAATTTTATTCATTCATGTATTTTATACATAACTGATTTTTTTTTTTTTCGGCCCCCGAATACTTGTAAAATCTACAATGTGGCCCTCATGTTGAAAAGTTTGGAGACCCCTGCTCTAGAATAAAAAGGATGGCAGCAGAATGCAGTCTCAAGGATCTCTCACACCAACCTGTACTCACTTCTGTCCTTGGATATTTGGTTGCCTTCGTCCAATAATTTCCAGACAGTTTCCCAGAGACTAGACCCCCAGACGACAAAGTCCCTCAGTCAGCTTCAGCATCATTCAGTAGAATATGCCTCAGCTATCATAGTTGGGTCTCTGATAAACTGTAGACACATGGCAGGCTTGCCCAGAGTGCAAACAGCCTATCTGGCTGTGATCTCCTCATCAGGGACAAGACCCTTCTGCTCTAAGACTCTTGCTATTTATACATACTCCCAGCCAGCCTCTGGACACATTTCCCCAGGGATTGGCCAGGGCTGCATAAATATTCAGCTGCTGATTAGACTCTCCCTGCCTACTATTATAACTGGGTCTCCAATAAATCGCAGACATTTGGCAGGCTTGCCTAGGGGACAAATAGCCCCACTAGGCTGTGATCTTCTCATCAGGGACAAGACCCTTCTGCTCTAAGACTCTTGCTATTTATACATACTCTCGGCCACCATCTGGGCACATCTCCCCAGGGATTGGCCAAGGCTGCATAAATATTTAGCTGCTGATTAGACTCTCCCTGTTTGCCATCATAGCTGGGTCTCCGATAAACCACAGACACAAGGCAGGCTTGCCTAGGGGGCAAACATCCCCCCAGGCTGTGATCTCCTTATCAGGGACAAGACCATTCTGCTTTAAGACTCTTAGTAATTATACACACACCTAGCCACCATCTGGGCACATCTCCCCAGGGATTCGCCAGGGCTGCATAAATATTCAGCTGCTGATTAGACTCTTCCTGCCCACTGTCTTCCAGAACATTTCCAGACAGACAGGGGGAAGCAGTTATTCCTTGTGTTGCGTTTTTTAAAATATGATTTTTTTTTTTTTTTAACATTAATCAGACATAACATTACATGGGACAATATTACAAGTTAGTTTATCAGATTACTGTCAGGATTTTTGGCTTGAGTCAAACAAATGCTGATGCATATAATAGGTACATAGATACCATTGCTGTAAAAAATTGACAGTTTGCAACAGTCCATTGTTTACACCGCTACAGTAAATAGGTATGTTTTCTGTTGTTTGGGTAACTATGGTAAACAGTCTGACATAAAAGGGGGATTTAGGCATAAGCGAGAGACATCATCATCATGCTGTAACATCAGAACACACATCATGTTGCTGTAGGATCAGAAGAAGCCACTCATGAGAAGATCAGAGCCTGGTCTCCAAGAAGAATCATTGCCAATGGAGATCATGAACATACAGTAACAGACGATAAGCAACCTTTAAATGTATTTGTAGTTATAGACCAAAGGCTGTTCTATTTTCTAGGCATTTTGCTTGTTATAGATATTTGTCAGTCTTGTATTGTATTCCTAAGATTGTAATAGTTTTGTATGTACAGCATCTTTGTATAGTAAAAGCACATTTACACACTGCAGAAGTCTCAGCTTCCTTGTTATACCACAGAGTAACCTTGCTAGATAGACGCAAGAAAAACAATCCAGTGTTTAATCCAGTTAAACACAGAACAGACCAGAACAATCAAATCCAGCTCCACTGAATACAGTGTAGAAGGCATACAAAGGTTTAGCAACTCTGTATAAAATCCAATCTTCTTTATTAGAATTTAACCAAGACATAAAGGGGTTCAATAATATTGACCCCCTTTCATGTTTTTAAGGAATACTACTAAAAAAGATTGGGTTTATACCGAGTTGCTGAACCTATACTATGCTACAGATTGTGCAGCTGTCATCCGGGGCACCAGTAACTACTTTTCTAGCAGACTTCATAGTTGCCAACATTGTAAAAAAATGTATAGGGACAATTTTTTGGCTGTAGGTGGAGTCTTATTATAATTAGGGGTCGTGGTGTGCGTTTGTGGGCATGACATAGCAAAAAAGAAAAATGTGGTGCGCATCGCAGCGGAAAAATGGGCGTGGTTTACGTGAAATGATGGGCGTGGCTTATATGAGTGTGGTTCAAATAGGGGTGTGGTTAGAGTCTGAGATGAATGAGAGATGGAGAAAGAAAGGGGAAAAGGGGGAGGGAGAGAGAAAGAAGGAAAGAAGGAGGGAAGGAGAGAGAAGGAAGGAAAGAGGGATGGAGGGACAGCAGGCCCAGATCCTAAACTACAATAGAAATGTGTATTCCAGAGTTTAACAAATCAGCAGATAAAGATACTGGAAACACCTGGTGTTAGCGCTTCAATCATCCCGGCACCATGGTTGTTATGGTGTCAAGATGATTGAAGCGCATTATTTCTATTATTACATTGAAATATAAAATGAAATAATTCAA
Organism: Lithobates sylvaticus; assembly: GCA_028564925.1. Classification (NCBI taxonomy): domain Eukaryota; kingdom Metazoa; phylum Chordata; class Amphibia; order Anura; family Ranidae; genus Lithobates; species Lithobates sylvaticus. The sequence goes on along the minus strand of CM053036.1, from coordinate 51,210,998 downwards.
CTCACTATAATGCAGTGTTCAGTGTTAGCCCTGAGCCTGTCACTTGCCACGTTGCCTGCCACCAGATGCCATCAGGTGCCCCCAGTGGAGTCCCTCCTCACATCTGGTGTTCCCAGCAGAAGAGCCCCTCATCACATCTGGTGTCCCCAGCAGCGGAGCCCCTCATCATATCAGGTGTCCCCAGAAGCGGAGCCCCTCATCACATCAGGTGTCCCCAGCAGCGGAGCCCCTCATCACATCAGGTGTCCCCAGCAGCGGAGCCCCTCATCACATCAGGTGTCCCCAGCAGCGGAGCCCCTCATCACATCAGGTGTCCCCAGCAGCGGAGCCCCTCATCACATCAGGTGTCCCCAGGCAGCAGAGCCCCTCCTTACATCTGGTGTCCCCAGGCAGCAGAGCCCTCCTCCCATCAGTGTCCCCAGGCAGCGGTGATCTCCTTCATTACAGTGTATCATGTCCCCAGCAGTAGCAGCTACAATTCCTTTCACGTGTGTTCAGTGGAGAGGGGCGGGGCCGTGCAGCCAATAGGCTTCAGTGTACAAGAGAATTGTCCACTGTGCACTAAAGAGAGCAGCCGATTGGCTGCCCCTCCCATCTCCACTGAACACAAGGAGAAATGCGGCGGCTGCTCATCTTTTTGCAGCCACCGGCCGTTTTTTCCATTAAACATTCCCGATTTTCCCGGGACAAAAGCAAAATCCTAGGAAATTAATCGGACGAGCTCCAATCGGGAAATCCCGGGAAAATTGCGACTGTTGGCAATTATGACACTTATTACTCCCTTCAAGTAGTAGTACCGGACCTGTTTATATAGTACTGAATACAGTGAGCCTGAACTAAATACCTGACTAAATTACCTAACCTAGCACCTATCTAAAAGGGTGCTACATCTGTTCAGGTGGGTGGTCGGGTGGCGGTAAAACTGTGATTCAACTGCTTGCTTTTACCAACCCCAGGCCACTCATGTGAATGAGCCCTAAATATATATTAATCATCAGGAAAATGCACCTAAAAGGATATAAACACGTATTAACAAAATTAACGCATCAAAATTTACCAAAAACTGCCTTCCAGCAACAAACACAGGCCATACAAAACATCTAACAAATGACCCTGCTCTGTTTTAGATTCCCCCCAACTCTCCCCCCCACACACAAATGCACAAAAAAAAAAAAAGTTTAATATATCAAAACAACGCTCAATCCATTTGTAGCCAAGGTAAAATATTAAATTTCTTTCACGGAATGTTCCGCCTTTGATCCATTTCTTTCTTCTCTGGCGAGATCCCGAGGGCACAACCACAGGAAGTTTGTGTCTTGTTTTCTCCTTAGGCTTCCTAACAGCTGAAAAACGACAAATTGCTGCAGATTAGGAAAAACAAACAATGGAAACTAAACACGGATGAGAAACGCCAAAAATAAATTCACTCGTATGACGGATTGCGCTATTATAAGGTCATGTACAGGATTTTATTTGGTGTGTTCAACTAAAGTTAAACAAAAACAGAGATAGCGAGCGGGACTGACATCGGCATCTAAGGTACGCCGGGCAGATTTTTTTCCAGCTGTTTCAAAAAAGTTGATGAGAATTTAATATCTGAATGATTGTAGGGAGGAATTGTAGGATTGTAGAAATTAATGTTTGTGGGATGTTTAATGTATTTTCATCTAATCACCTGAAACATTGGCCTATGTATGGGCCTTTCACACTTGTGCGACCTGAAAGTTACGCGACTTTGACGCGACTTGAAGCCATGCCTGTGTAATCTTGAGGTCTATGGACCTCAAGTCGCATCAAAGGCAGACCAAAGTAGTGCAGGGACCACTTTGAAGTCGCTGTGACTTGAAGTTGCATAGATATGAACAGTACTCGTCGTAAGTCATGGGGTACGACTTGTCATGCAACTTTGCAGTCCCACGTCGCAGGACAAGTCGCACAAGTTTGAAAGGGGCCTTAAAGCAAATCTTCTTCAATTTTCAGAAGCAAACATTCCTCCTAGGTGCATACACTATTATTAATATTTTTATTATTAGTCAGAAAAAACTCTTCTGTGCCCCTCTTTCATTTAAAGTGGAACAACACTGCATCTGAGCACCACAAACCAAAAACACTATTTAATCCTTTTTTTTTTCTGGTCATGGCCATCTTGAGTAAGGGCAGATGATTCATGTAGCAGTTACTTCCTGGAATCCATCTGTCCTTAGCTCAGGCATGCATGCAGGAGGGTGTACTTAGCTGAGAAAGCTCCTCCTCCCATGAAGACTTCTGGGATGTGTCATAAATTGCCTAGGCCTGGAAACCAGGAAGAAACTGTAGAAATTTTAAAAATAAAGTCTAAAACAAGTAAATACAATATAATATATAAGTACAGTATGTCACAAAAGTGAGTACACTCCTCCCATTTTTGTAAATATTTTATTATATCTTTTCATGTGACAACACTGAAGAAATTGCACTTTGCTACAATGTAAAGTAGTGAGTGTACAGCTTGTATAAAAGTGTGAATTTGCTGTCCCCTCAAAATAACTCAACACACAGCAATTCATGTCTAAACTGCTGGCAACAAAAGTGAGTACACCCAGTGAAAATTACCAAAGTGTCAATATTTTGTGTGGGCACCATTATTTTCCATGACTATTGTATAACAGAGGTGTCATGTTAACTCCTATTACCATCACCCACACTTACAACTGCTACGTACCCCAACCCTCAAAACCCCAGAAAATGAGACCACACCAATCTGGAGAAAAACTTAGCCATAGCAGCCAATTATCTTTATTATTAAATATTCAAACAAACATTAACATAAATTAGCATAACCGTGTAAACCTGTATTAAACCACCTCCTCCATTAAATTCCACCTGTTGGTCTTTGCAGGAAACCCCACCAATCTTAACACCATATCCGCTCCGGCACTGCGGTACTTTAAAACTATAATAGGCCTCAAGCTGACATTCTAGCTCAGAGACAACAAATACTGCCTGCAGTGCACCCGATCACCAACTTCCAGCTAAACCCCTTTAGCTGGCATACCACCCTCAGGTACCATATCACTGATGGGTCCCGAACATTTCCAAACCTGGGGTTAATCCTTCACCAGCAAAGACCAACATAATGCCGCTGCCACGACATCGACTGTTCTGTAACAGAAATCACATGAGATTAAAATCTTAAATTAAAATGGCTTTTTAAATCACAATTAGTTTCTGTGTATAAATAGTCAATGAGTTTGTTAGCTCTCACATGGATGCACTAAGCAAGCTGGACACTGAGCCATGAGCCATGAGGAGGTAGAAAAGAACAGTCAAAAGACCTGCATAACAAGGTAATGAAACTTTACAAAGGTGTAAAAGGATATAAAAAGATATCCAAAGCCTTGAATTTTCCAGTCAGTACTGTTTAATCATATATTCAGAAGTGAAAAATGTGTTTTTTATTTGATACCATGCCATTGTCAGGTAGACCAAGAAAGATTGCAGCCACAACTGGCGGAAGAATTGCTCAGTATACAAAGAAAAATCCACAGGTAACCGCAGGAGAAATACAGGCTTCTCTCCAAAAAGACGATCTGGTTGTTTTTAAGGAGCACAATTCAACGATACTTGAACAAAAAAGAGCTGCATGGTTGAGCTACCAGAAGGAAGCCTTTACTGAGCCAAAGCCACAAAAATGCCAATGAGGCATATCAAGGTGTTGTTGGGCATATTGTAACCAGGCTTTTTTGTGGAACTTGTACAGTAAAGGCTTCCTTCTGGCAACTTGACCATGCAGCTCAAGTATCATCGTATTGTGCGGCTTAAAAACAACCACACCATCTTTTTGCAGAGCAGCCTGTATTTCTCCTGAGGTTACCTGTGGATTTTTCTTTGTATCCCGAATATTTCCTGTGGCAGTTGTGGCTGAAATCTTTATTGATCTATCTGACCTTGGCTTGGTATCAAGAGATCCCTAAATGTTCTACTTCTTATAAAGTGATTGAACAGTACCGACTGCTATATTCAAAGCTTTGGATTTCTTTTTATATCCTTTTCCATGTTTGTAAAGTTTCATTACCTTGTTACGCAGGTCTTTTGACTGTTCTTTTCTACCTCCTCATGGCTCAGTGTCTAGCCTGCTTAGTGCATCCATGTGGGAGCTAACAAACTCATTGACTATTTATACACAGATACTAATTGTGATTTAAAAAGCCACAAATGTGGGAAATTAACCTTTAATTGCCATTTTAAACTGTGTGTGCCATCTTCTGTGTCCGTACCAAGGCCAAACATTCCAGGGTATGTAAATTTTTTTATCAGGGCCATTTGGTTGATTTCTGTTATCATTATGGTTTAGAAAGGATCAAAAAAAACTATGTGATAATAAATGGCTTCATGTGATTGCTATCCTTAAATAAAAGACAGTTTTTTGGCATGATCAGTCATATTTTCAATATTAATACCCAAATTTCACAATTTCTGCCAGGGTATCCAAACGTTTGTGCACAACCGTAGTTACATAGTAGGTAATGTTGAATACAGACAATAGTTCATCCAGTTCAACCTGTGTAGGTGCACATGTGTCAGTGTCTATAATTATTTCCCATATCCCTGTATGTTGTGCTCTTTAGGATGAAAATCCAAGAGCCTCTTAAAAATATCCATACATCCTGCAGCCACCACAAATTGTGTGTAGCACCCTGGGGTTTTAGTCAGGGATACCAGGAGTAGTTATCTTGGTCGAATGATAGACATCTATTGATTTCTCCCTAAGTTTGGTCTTGTTGCACTTTTCTCTTCTACCACTAGGTGACTTGGTACTTGGTCATACTAGATATAAGAAGGGCAACCCAAGGTCAGGTTATGAGTATATGGGGTATCTCAGCCAATGGGCAGGGGTTTTCTTGAATCCCTTGGCCTGCTGGGAGAACCTATATATTCGGGTGAGGTCAGGTGATATATGTTCTGTGCCACCTGGACGGCTGTCTGAGTGGATGTGTGCTGTATGCCCCGGGCTGCTAGGCTGGAGATTGGGCCTATCCCAGGGGCATCTGGCTGCTAGTAGACATGTGCAATACGTTTAGTTCCTAATTCGTTTTTTAACGAATTTTGACAAATTCGTTAATTCCGAATTTTTCAATTTCCGAATTTCAAAATTTGCGAAATTGCCGAAATTACGAATTTCCGAAATTACGAATTTTCGAATTTCTGAATTTCCGAATTTTTGAAATTACGAATTTCGAATTTTCGGATTTCCGAATTTTCGAATTTCGTATTTTCGTATTTCCGAATTTCCGAATTTCCGAATTTCCGAATTTTCGATTTTCGGATTTTTGGACTTCCGAATTTCCGAATTACGTATTTTCGGATTTCCGAAATTCAGAATTTCCGAATTTCGGATTTTCGGATTTCCGAATTTTTAATTTCCGAATTTCGTATTTTCGGATTTCCGAATTTTAAATTTCCGAATGTCCGAATTTCTAATTTCGTATTTTCTAATTTCGTATTTTCGGATTTCCGAATTTTGGGATTTCCGAATTTTGGGATTTCCGAATTTCGGATTTTCGAATTTTTGGATTCCGAATTTTCGGATTTTCGGAATTACGAATTTTCGGAATTACGAATTTTCGGAATTCCGAATTTTTGGAATTCCGAATTTTCGGAATTACGAAATTCAAAAATGTGAAAAATCGAAAATATGAAAAAAAGAATGAAAATCTGTTTAATTCTAAATAATAACTAACGATTAAATTATAGGTATTGGAATTCCCTTTCAAATTCCAAATTCGGAAATTTGAAAATTCGGAATTTCGGAAATCCGAAAATTCGGAAATCCGAAAATTCGGAAATCCGAAAATTCGCAAATCCGAAAATTCAAAATCCGAAAATTCGGAAATCCGAAAATTCGGAAATCCGAAAATTCGGAAATACGAAAATACGAAAATACGAAAATTCGGAAATACGAAAATTCGGAAATCCGAAAATTCAAAATTCGGAAATCCGAAAATTCGAAATTCGGAAATCCGAAAATTCGAAATTCAGAAATCCGAAAATTCGAAATTCGGAAATCCGAAAATTCGGAGATTCGGAAATCCGAAATTCGGAAATTCGGAAATCCAAAAATTCGAAATTCGGAAATCCGAAAAATAGAAATTTGAAAATTCCCGAAATTTCCTAATTTGTGAATTTCCAAATTCCCGAATTTTCGATTTTCCGAATTTCCGAAGAAAGCAATTTTTTGTCAGTGCACATGTCTAGCTGCTAGGCTGTGTGAGGGCCTATCCAGAAGTGAGAGAGCAGCGCAGGGTTGGGACTACGGCTTGCAGTACAACCAGAAGTGACAGTTCTACCGACCGGAGAACCTGTTAGTGGTCGGAGGTAGAAGGGAAGCTGTCGCCACAAAGGGACCAGTCACCTTTACCAGGGACCGCAGTGAGTAACTGAAGCAAGTACCAGAACCATATTCTGACCGAAAGGGGCACAGTGGAGAATCGGAAAACTTCAGGCGGTGATCAAGTCAGGGACCCAAACAGCGGCGGAGACACTTGCAGAGCAGCCTTGTGTGTCAAGCCAGGGACTGAGCTGGTTATCAGTGGTGAAGCTTGGAGTATCTTGAGTGCCAAGCTATGGACCCAGCAGAGAAGCAGGGGTGACGCTTGAGGGGATACCACCGCAAACTTTGGAGGAGCTAAAGGGATTCAGAGTCAGTGAATCAGAGGGTCTATTGAGACAAGGGGAGCTCAGTACTGAAGAACTACAAGGAGCAGTTGTAGTGGAGCTGAAAGAACTGTTACGTTTGAGTTAGGAACTGTTAAAGGACTGTTGCAATAGGAGACAGCATCCCTGCATGTGCAAAAGTGGTGCCTTGCTGGGGCCTTTCCCTGCATGGCTGTCCTGCTATTGAAGTCTCGGAGTCTGCCAATTGGATCTTTAACTACTCAAGGGTGTCCTGGCCCTAACCCTCTTTCCCCCAAAAAATACAAAAAGGACTGTCAAAAGAAATAAAAACCTCTTTTACATCCAAGAAGTGTCTGACGCCCAATGACTTTTACCATCTTTGCACTCACTATGCCTCACAACCCACTACATATTGAAGGATGTCAGCTATCTTTGGCCTTGGGGGTCCTCATTAGACTGAAAGAGGTTAAAGACTTTGCTACATGTGGAAGAGAGTTCCACATCCTTATTGCCCTTACAGTGAAAAACCCAATCTCATTGTGTGTCCACGTGTCCTCTTACACTCCTTGAGACTGAATAGTTTTTTCCTATCCTGGGATCGCCATCCATTGAGGTATTGGTGAATTGCCCCTCTCAAGCGTTGTTTCTCCAGCGAGAATAAATTTCGTGTTTGCAGTCATTCCTCGTAATTGAGGTCCTCCAGTGTCCTCATTCGTTTTGTTGCCCTTCTTTGGACTCTCTCCAGTTCCAGCACATCCCTTCTGGTGTCATGTGACTCATTAGTGTTACAAGGTCTCAGGTATGAATGGAGAGAACGTATGTTAAAGTTGGTGTTATCGCTCTCACTCTCTCATTCTGGTCACTGGAAGTTCAATAAGGCACCTCATGGCAGAACTCTCTGGGGATCTGAAAAAAAGAATTGTTGCTCTACATAAAGATGGCCTAGGATATGAAACTGAGCTGCAGGATGGTGGTCAAGACCATACAGCGGTTTAACAGAACAATTTCCACTCAGAACAGGCCTCGCCATGGTCAACCAAAGAGGTTGAGTGCACGTGCTCAGCGTCATATCCAGAGGTTGTCTTTGGGAAATAGACGTATGAGTGCTGCCAGCATAGCTGCAAAGGTTGAAGGGGTGGAGGGTCAGTCTGTCAGTGCTCAGACCATACACCACACATTGCATCAAATTGGTCTGCATGGCTGTCGTCCCAGAAGGAAGCCTCTTCTAAAAACGACGCACAAGAAAACCCGCAAACAGTTTGCTGAAGACAAGCAGACGAAGGACATGGATTACTGGAACCATGTCATGTCATCTGGTGAGACCAAGATAAACTTATTTGGTTCAGATGGTGTCAAGCGTGTGTGGTGGCAACCAGGTGAGGAGTACAAAGACAAGTGTGTCTTGCCTACAGTCAAGCATGGTGGTGGGAGTGTCATGGTCTGGGCCTGCATGAGTGCTGCCGACACTGGGGAGCTCCAGTTCATTGAGGGAACCATGAACGCCAACATATACTGTGACATACTGAAGCAGAGCATGATCCCCTCCCTTCGGAGACGGGGTCACAGGGCAGTATTCCAACATGATAACGACCCCAAACACACCTCCAAGAAGACCACTGCCTTGCTAAAGAAGCTGAGGGTAAAGCTAATGGACTGGCCAAGCATGTCTCCAGACCTAAACCCTATTGAGCATCTGTGGAGCATCCTCAAACGGAAGGTGGAGGTAGCGCAAGGTCTCTAACATCCACCAGCTCTGTGATGTCGTCATGGAGGAGTGGAAGAGAACTTCAGTGGCAACCTGTGAAGCTCTGGTGAACTCCATGCCCAAGAGGGTTAAGGCAGTGCTGGAAAATAATAGGGGCCACACAAAATATTGATACTTTGGGCCCAGTTTGGACATTTTCACTTAGGGGTGTACTCACTTTTGTTGCCAGCGGTTTAGACATTAATGGCTGTGTGTTGAGTTATTTTGAGGGGACAGCAAATTTACACTGTTATACAAGCTGTACACTCACTACTTTACATTGTAGCAAAGTGTCATTTCTTTAGTGTTGTCACATGAAAAGATAGAATAAAATATTTACAAAAATGTGAGGGGTGTACTCACTTTTGTGAGATACTGTGTGTATATATATATATATATATATATATATATATATATATATATATATATATATATATATATACACACACACTTTGAAATACAACATTTATTTTATTCACTTAAATCATTGTAATAGCTAACCCCGCCAAAAGCAGTGGAGAAGATTTTGACAAATGCTCTCATCTCTATTAGTAAATAGCTCCCTTTATCTCTTCCAAACCACTACAGTGCTTCCATTACACAGTCAACCGTGAACAGCCTCAGTAATGCGTGTTTTTCATACAGTTTGATTTATTCATTCTCTTACAGCATCGCCATCCGATCAATAACTGTCAGCTCCCAATTTGTCTGACATTTAATAAGACGCTGCACATTACCCCAGTGGAGTAATCACCCCGTTCCATCTCCTCTCTCAGATATCAGCACACTCCAAGATGTACGGATCTACCGCTCATGAGAAAGTGGCACAATGTAATCTGTGACCTGGAGGGGGGGGATGTCATCTGTACTATCAGTGTATAGGGGCATCTAAAATATGCTGAAATGGTGGCAATCATCTCAATAACATAGAGATGCAAGCTTGCCACTTGCTGTTCTAGGCCTACAAGTCTCCGGATGAAAGTCGTTACAACTCCAATAAAGTTTTCTTTTCCCTTTTCTTTTAATCTATTATTTGAAAATGTCAGAAAAAAAACTCTACTTCCAATAAACCAGTGGTTTACACTTTCTAAATAAAGGTCCAAATTACAGTCCTCTGACTTTAAGGGGGCCGGACTGTGGCCTTTGAGAGTAGCCTCTGGTTCGGAAGGGGTAAAAAATACATAGCACCTGTGGTCAGTAGGAGGAGGAAATGTGCCCCATCATTGGTGCAACGTATTATTGGGAGGAATAGTAGCAATTGTTGGTATTAGTAAATTAGTAAAAGTAGCAACTGTTAAGCCCCATACACACGGTCGGATTTTCCGATGGATTCTGTCCTATCGGACAATGTTGTCGGAAATTCCGACCGTGTGTAGGCACCATCGGACAGTTTCCATCGGATTGTCCGACGGACAAAGTTCTATCTCCTGCTCTATAAATATTCCGACAACAAAGTCCGATCATACCAATTCCGATCGTGTGTAGCGTAGTCCGACGGACAAAGTGCTACGCATGCTCAGATCACATTACAAGACCAAAGCTATTGGCTACTAGCCTCTACGTAGTCCCGTCGTAGGCAACGAACCTCACCACGTTCAGAATGATCGGATTTTCCGACAACTTTGTCCGACCGTGTGTATGCAACACCAGTGTCGGACTAAATCCGTCGGACCAAATCCGATGGATTTGGTGGTCGGATTTTCCGACCGTGTGTATGGGGCTTTAGTATTAGTGGGAGGAATAGTACCCCCTCCCTGGTGTCAGAGGAGGAAATAGAACCCCATTGTTGGTTTCAGGGGAAGCAATAGTGCCTCTTTATTGGTGCCAGTGGAAGGAAAACTGTCCCATCATTGGGGAGAAATGATGCCCCACTTTTGGTGTCACGGAATAGTATCTAATTTATGGTGTCAGTGGAAAGAATAGTGCCCTATCATTGCTGTCGGTTAGAGGAATAGTGCCTTATTGTTAGAGTCAGTGGAAAGAATGGTTTTGGTGGAAGGAATAGTGCCCCATCGCTGGTGACAGTGAAAGGAATAGAGCCCCATCACTGATGTCGGTGGGATGAATAGTGGCCCAATGTTGGTGTCAGTTGGAAAACTGGTGCCGCATCATTGGGGTCAGTGAAAGAAATACTGCCCCATAATTGGTGTCAGTGGGAGGAATGGTGCCCCATTATTGATGCCAGTGGGAGGAATAGTGCTCTATTATTGGTGTCAGTCGGAGAAACAGTGCCACATTGTTGGTGGCAGTGGGAGGAACAGTGCCCCATCGTTGGTGTCAGAGGGAGGAACAGTGCCCCATCCCTGGTGTCAGGGGAAGGAATAGTGCACTGTTGTTGGTGTCAGTGGGAGGAATAGTATCCCATAGTTCGTGTCAATGGGAGGAATAGTGTCCCATTGCTATATTATTGGGAGTAGTACTACCCCATTATTGGTGTCAGTGGGAGGAATAGTGCCCCATTGTTGGTGTCAGTGGAAGAAATAGTGCCCTCCCATTGTTGGTTTCAGTGGGAAGCAGTAGTGTCTCTATACAAAGTTCTGATACGCCCACTACTAAGTGAGGCCTACAGCTTTGCAATCATAATACCTCATGCTTTCCACTGATCGGAGAGCTCTGGCTCTGACTCAGCAGTGGGCATGTCGGACCTCTGCAGACAGACCACGATTTCCACTATTTACAGTCTGCAATTCCTTGCCACGTATTCTTCCGCACTGAGTGTCTGAAACATGTTATGGACATAACCATGCCATATGGCTCAGACAGAATCTGCCCATGCTGCTTTAACACTTTCCATGAGCGAATGTCTGTAACCTGCTTTTATTGATTAATTGTCACAATGTAATTTCTTCATTTATTGTGTAATCCTTCTTGCATAAACATGAAAAGATTTAGCATTGCCACTGCTGGGCCCTGTTGCCTATATGCAGCGCAGTGAATACAAGGAATGCTCTCATTAGTCAGCCTCATTTATCATTACGACTTTTATATATCACTCTGGGGACAGAGCCATTTAAGTGTTTAATGCGCTGACATTATTACCAATGTGACAATATACACTGCTAAATTCCTCTATAGAAAGACTTAAACGCCACTTTACACAGATGGGATTGCATGCTCTCCGGGGGAGTAATTTCCAAATCCGTAAGTGCTGTAATCTGTGCTGGAGACAGCACCTTAGAGATAGATGGAGAAATAAATAGACAATACAATAGATCAGGGCCAGGTCAAGGAGAGAGGGGCAGGAGGGGAAGCTGCCCTGGGTGCAGCACCGCTACCTAAGCACCCCAGTGCATGCATGCTTCAGATCGGTGGTAGGCAACTAGTCAACTGTGGGCTGCAGCATCCTGTCTACTGTAACAGCTACTGCTTACACACCACGCTTCAATATGCACACTTTCTGCCCCCTTACCCCAACACACACATGAACTTTAATGTCTTAGACCGTAGGATTCAGTATTGAGTTGGCTCACCCTTTGCCCACCCTTTGCAGCTATAACAGCTTCAACTCTTCTGGGAAGGCTGTCCACAAGGTTTAGGAGTGTGTCTATGGAAATGTTTGACCATTCTTCCAGAAGCGCATTTGGGAGGTCAGGCACTGATTTGGACAAGAAGGCCTGACTCACAATCTCCGCTCTAATTCATCCCAAAGGTGTTCTTCTATCAGGTTTAAGTCAGGACTCAGTGCCGGCCAGGCAAGTTCCTCCACCCCAAACTCGCTCATCCATGTCTTTATGGACCTTGCATTGTGCAATGGTGCACAGTCATGTTGGAACGGGAAAGGGTCATGCCCAAACTGTTCCCACAAAGTTGGGAGCATGAAATTGTCCAAAATGTCTTGGTATGCTGACGCTTAAGAGTTCCCTTCACTGGAGCTAAGGGGTCAAGCCCAACCATGAGCGTCCACAGAACTTTTTTCAGGGGGGGGGCATCATTTTAGGGTCACCTATACGCAGCCCCTTTTCAACAATGTCATTATCATATTGTCATGGTCAGAGACTGCAGGTTTAGTACAGTCCCTAGGATAAGTAATGGATAATGGCCGACAGGCCCTCTTACCAGACACAGTGAAACTACAGCAGTCATCCCTCCGGCTGGACGATTGCTCACTCTGGGTTCCCCAGGGGGCGATTCTGGTCAGTAATGTAGCATGTCTGTACCCTGGCAGTGGCTCAGGGGGGCGAGCGGGGGAAACCTCTCACAGCCCGTAGCCCGCCTTTCTCCTGACACAGTGCCACAGAGTTCTCTGCTGGACTGAAGAGGGAAAAGATCCCGCAGTCACACTACACTGAAGGGGGGCTTGACAGCACCTCGATGGTGTCACCCCGCTGGCTGCTTGCACCCCCATAATGACGCCAATGTGCTGAATGTGCCGATCCATTTCCTAGTGCACTAGACCCCCCCCTGCCCCTACATGCGGACACCCATGAGCCCAACCCCTGAAAAACAACCCCACACCATAATCCTCCCTCCACCAAATGATTTGCATCAGTGCACAAAGCAAGGTCCATAAAGACATGGATGAGTGAGTTTTGGGTGGGGGCTGCTCTCTTGGTGCAGGGTAGTGCTGGGGCGAGCCGACCTCTCTGGAGGCCGAAACTGACTGGGTTCAGAAAGTTCAACCCACCGATGGGTGGTTATTGTGAGGTTGTTTCATTCACTGCATATTTTGTTTCATCTGTTGATCCTCCAGACCAGCTGAACTGCCAAGCAAGTCACCAGTACAACAGACACCATCTCGGAGTCTGCCTGCAAGAGGGGGCCCCTTTCTATCGTAAGACTACAGCCTCCCACCAAAGAGTTGGTGAGCATGCCACCGACCCACCTGCACTTAACATCTGATATACTGAGCCTACTTCCCCACTCTCTTGTATAATCAGATCAATACTGCTGTTGTCCTTACTACCTGACTTTGCTTCACACAATGCCATCCTATGGCACAGTTCTAATACAGTTTGCTAACCATTCTTCTTGCTAACAAGTGTTGGCACAGCATAGTGAAAGGAGAGCGATGCTACATCTTTACTGCCTGCAGGATACAACTACCAACCTTAGTGCACCAACGGTCTCCTACTGGGCCTCAACGTTAGTCGGTGAAGATCTATCTTATATTGCCCCTCTTGCTCAGGTTATAACCCCCAGCTTTACGTTGTTCGTACTGTCCTATCCTAATAAAGTTTTCTCTAACTAGTCTAGGCCTAGCACTGTCACCACAGACACGTGGGTAATATGGTCCTATTTCTTTGTTATCAAACCGCCCCACTCTTATTGCCTGTTGGGTACTCAGGGTGTGGTATTGCTACTGACAGACAGACAGTAAAGAGATACAGAAGGACAGACAGTAAAGGTATACAGACAGACAGTAAAGCGATACAGACAGAGAGACAGTAAAGAGATACAGAAACATAATTTATGTACAGGCATACCCCACTTTTAAGTACACAATGGGGTTTATTTACTAAAACTGGAAAGTGCAAAATCAGGCTCACTTCTGCATAGAAACCAATGAGCTTCTAACCCCAGATTGTTCAATTAAGCTTTGGTAATAAAACCTGGAAACTCATTGGTTTCTATGCAGAAGTGAGCCTGATATTGCACTTTCCAGTTTTAGTAAATAAACCCCATTGTGTACTTAAAAGTGGGGTATGCCTGTATACACATAGCATATATGTCTTCAATCAGAAATTTACATTTTATCGCACAGTGCTATCTGTATTTATCTGGAGTTTTTTTTATTCTTACATTTATATCTTCCCATGCACACCAGCTGAAATCTGAAATTTGGCTGACAACAGGAGGTCTTGCAGTGGCCAATGAGAGAGAAGAAATACAATACTGTTTCTGTGCTTTCTCTATTTTTTGGGTGACCTAACTGAAGAAAGAGCACTCATAGTACCAGAAAAAAATCCATTCTTTGGTTGTCAGAAGGGTAGGTAAAGGGATGCAGTTTGGATATTTGGCACATGGTATATTTGGGTTTTTCTCACTTTTTTTTTTGAGATGTAGTTCTTTCACCAAACAGAATACACCACTTAGTAGTCCACTTCTCTATAAATGTACAGTGCTGGCCAGCCATGGGTTAACCCTCACCACCCCTCTCTGAATCAGCGACGGCGGAGTAATGGAAGGAGCGAGGTCACCCCATTACATATCAGCGATCCTAATAGGAAAGTGAATGAGTTTAGTTGTGTTGAATAGAATCCTCACATCTCAGCACGCCCAGAGCACAATGGAAAGTACCTGCCAGCGTTTAATGCATTTTTAAGTCCCTTTTGATGGCTAAGTTCCGTCATTTAACAACAAAAAAAAAAAAAAAAAACGCTGCCCATTTATCTCCTATTTCCAGGCGGCGCAAGAGGGGCCCAAAACTGCAGCAGGAAAAGAAAAGACGTGATTGAAGCGTTACAAAAGATTCAAAAGACGTAAATAAATCTGTGTAATGCTCCCAATAATAACACAATAAAAACCAGACGGAAAATTGTTAGCGCTCCTCCATCAAATGAAATGGTAAACAATTACGGTCAGTGAGCTTTTTTTTTCCGCAATGCCGTTCATATAAGAACGCAGCAATCTAAAAAGAATCTCGCCTGTGTAATAGAATGTCGCCTGAGATAAAGCTTTGTATGAAAACTTGCTGGTAATGGAAACACTTTCTTATACTTATGAGTTATCACTGTGTAGTTTCCCTGAAAATAACTTTTCTTGTAAGCTTTACAAATTTGCTGTTCCATATTTTTATTAAAGTACTTGCCAGGGGAACGTGTGGTACACATTAGGGTAGGTGCAGTGTGGAACTGTGGCAGTAAACACTCAGAGTCCAGTTGCAGAAAACAGAACTGTATTGAAAGTGAAGTTCAGTAATTCCCAACATGCCCGGCGGGAAGACAACCCAACCAGGCGTACTCAAAGGAGATGGGGTGTGTAATGATAGGGGGCGCTATAAAATGTATGAATTATGCGAAATATTGTTCATATACAAATAAAGTGCATGGTACTCAATTAGATAATAATTAATGATTAATTAATAATCCAGTGTTGAAATAACAGTGATTTTAAATATTTAATCAAAAACAAATATTTCATCAAAAAACAAAAGTCCATGAATCTTTTTGTGACGCATATTCAATCTTTACACCATCACCAATGGCAACAACTTCATGAGAAAAAACCTGTTGGATGTGAGTGAAATTCATACTCACCAGACCACCATGACCTCTTTAACTAAAAAGAAGGTCAGATGGAGCTTTTTTTTAGAATGTGGGTCTGTGGTCTGGCTGGTATATCAGAGGAGATGTGGCTGGAATCTTGCTAATACTTCACCACAGTATCAATCAGAAAAAAATGAAAAATAGGACCATAGCGTAATACAGTTTAATTATAAAATCGCTTCCTAATGACGTTGTGAAGACGAAAAGTACGTTGAGGCGCATCCCAGTCACATTACTTCCGGCCACTTCCGGTTTCTGTCTCACCACGGCGGTGGAACGCACGCCGACCATCACAGCGGGAGCGGGACGGCTATTCCTTCCATCTACCTGGTGAAAGATGTTTTTTACCTCCAGTGCTGAGGAAAGTTGCATCGCAAAAGATTTATGGACTTTAGTTTTTTTGTTTTTTGATGAAATGTTTGTTTTTGATTAAATATTTAAAATCACTGTTATTTCAACACTGGATTATTAATTAATCATTAATTATCATATAATTGAGCACCATGCACTTTATTTATATATGCACAATATTTAGCATAATTTATAAATTTTATACTGCCCCCCGCTATCATTACACACCCCAAACCAGATAAAGCTAGCACTATTGCACTTTGAGGAGAGCAGCCTATATATATTCACAATTATCTAGAAATAGTTTATTTAGCTATTCCATAGCGCAAGGTTCTTCTATTTTTGTACTCAAAGGATGTACAGTGATGCGTATTACCAGTAGGTCTCAGGTGTGCGGACAGCATCTGTTTTCAGGTGTGGAATGCGGCCTGCCCGGTTCATACCCAAGTGGGGAGGTCTCCAGGAAGGATGGCGTGTCCCTGCACTTTCCCTGCTCATCTGGAACCTCTCCCTAAGCACTGTCCCTGACAAACGGGTGACAGGTCCCTACTCTAGCCACACGCAAAATGTGCGCCAAACCCGGGAGCCAGGGTCTGGAAAAGACTCTGCCTGACACAAGATGGCTAGCAAAGTCACATGGGATGCCCGTATCCAACCGGATGCTGCCCCTCTGTGAATGAGGAGATCATAGAGGAACTAGGTTCCTATCGAATTCCTCCTCCACCTGCATTGCCGCTGTGGATGAGCACCCTCTGTAGTGGTGAAAATAGATTACACCTGCCTACACACAATTCTAAAACCTCCAGCCCCTCAGTGCTGAAGGTATTTACTGACAAGGGGTGCATTGGTATGCTGGAGGGTCTGTTGATGCTGTGGGGTGTATAGTGTTTCTGTTGCTGCAGAGGATCTTCTGTTGCTGGCTGCTGGAGGGTCTACTGATGATGGCTGTTGGTGGAGCAATGCAGTTGATTCAGCATGAATATTTATACAGCCCTCTCCAATCCCAGGGAGCTGGCCCTGAAGGCATGCTGGGAGACTGTATATTTCCTCTGAGCACACTGAGCTTGGGGTATTTTTCCAGAAAGGATTAGTCCAGCCTGGAGGGCTTGCTGACCTCCAGGGCAGTGCTGCCATGTGCTTGCTATCGGTGAAGCCCCAAGTGGGCGCTCTGAGGGTCTGGATGCTGAAATTTGCTGAGAACTGATTGAGCAGCTGTCTGCTGAAGACCTAGTCTGGAATTTGCTTATTCTACAGTCCAGCTTTAAGTGTTTTTTTAATGATTCTCTCTGGCTTTCCTGACATATTTGAATGGACCCATCAATGTCTCGTTACATTCTAGAAAACAAATAGAAAATAAACTGTAAAATCCTAAATATAAATGAATTATAAAATCATTATTTAACCCATTCTTTCTCTGGCCCCTACAGGCACATAATACTGTCCGGTCAGTTCTGGATTCCGCAGCTTATGAAGTTCTTTATTGATTTCACAACAAAACAGAAGTCGGGTCTCTGCAAGCTTTCCATCAGAAATCGACAGATTCCTAATATTCGTTCTGAAAGCCAACCAAGTTTGATTAAGCCATTGCATTGATTCCAAACCCAATAAAAGAATGACCATCTCTCATTGTCATCAGCGGCAGGGGAATGCGAGGGTGCCCTGTGGGTAAAGGAGGGGAGGAAATAGAATACAAAGCCAGGGCATGGAAATCTTAAAGAGGAACTTCTCCCTTACTATCAAAAATAAAATTTTTAAATCTTAAAAACTGTCTTTGTATAAACATAAAAAAACATATGAATCCATGGAGTCCAGCGTTGTCCTGCATGTAGGGAAAGTTCTCCCTATACTTGCCAGGTTAATGGGATCTGGAAGATCCTCGTGGCGGAGCTACCGTGGTGACGTTATTACACCTGCCAAGGCGTTGATCGTGAATTACTGGTGTTTTGTGATGCGATTTCCCTGTTTAGACTTGTAAGTAGTTTTTTTAACTTAAGCCCCGGACCATTTGGCTGGCCAAAGACCAGAGCACATTTTGCGATTCGGCACTGCGTCGCTTTAACTGACAAATGCGCAGTCATGCGACGTGGCTCCCAAACAAAATTGACGTCCTTTTTTTCCCACAAATAGAGCTTTCTTTTGGTGGTATTGTGACTGCAACATTATGGCGGACACATCGAACAATTTTGACACATTTTTGGGGCTATAAAATTGCACTGATTACGACTGTAAAAATGACACTGGCAGTGAAGGGGTTAACCACTGGCTGGCTATGAAGGGGTTAAGTGTGTCCTAGGGAGTAATTCTAACTGTTAGGGGGCATGGCTACGTGTGACACATCACTGATCATAGCTCCGATCACAGGGAGCTATGATCAGTGACAGTGTCACTAGGCAGAACGGGGAGATGCTTGTTTACATTAGCATCTCCCCGTCCTTCAGCTCCGTGAGACGATTGTGGGTATCCCCGCGGACATTGGACACGGCAGGGTTGCGCACGTGACCACATGACGGCAAATTCAAAGGGATGCACTATTCGCCCAGCCGTGACATTCTGCCTGCGTATATGTACATGCGGCGGTTGGCAAGTGGTTAAAGTAGAAGTTCATCTTAAAACTAACTAACTCTAAAATCTACTCGCAGTCACTTTCTAAGACTAATCTACAGTATCTATTCTAGACCTGTAAAGAAGAAATCGCTATACATACCTTTTCTGAAGCCGATCCGGTTCTGTCCCACGCTAACCTGTCAGCGGCGGCTTTTGTGTGTAGGAGTGTGCAGAAGAGGCAGCTGACGTCACTTCCCACTTCCACTGGAGACCGGATCAGCTTCAGAAAAGGTATGTATAGCGATTTTTGCTAAGTTTTTTTGAAAAGCCTAACTGTCTGAATTTTAACATGTTTGTATCAAATAAAAACTTTTTTGTATTATAATGTGAAGTGTTTGTTGGTAATGAAATGTTGACATGTTTGTATCAAATAAAAACTTTTTTATATTATAATGTAAAGTGTTTGTTGGTGCCTTTAAGATCCCCTCCCCATCCATTATGGTCCTTTGTATATAGCGATTTTTGCTTTACAGGGTTAGATAGATTAGTAGAATATGGCTGTGAGTAGATTTAGAGATAGTTTTAGGCTGAACTTCCACTTTTCACCCTTAGGCCCCTTTCACACTGGGGCGGGAGCCGCGGTGACGGTAATGCAGCGCTATATTTAGCGCTGCTTTACCGTTGTTTTGCCCGCGCGATTCGGCCGCTTGCGGTGCGGTTTTACCCCCCTTGCGAGCGTCCGAAAAAGGGTTAAAATCCCCCGCAGAGCGCCGCCGTATCGGCGCTTTGCGGCGGTATTGCCGCGGTATTACCGCGGTGTCCCATTCAAATCAATGGGAAGGAGCGGTATAGGAGCGGTGAATACACCGCTCCTATCCCGCTCCAAAGATGCTGCTAGCAGGACTTTTTTTGCCGTCCTGCTAGCGCACCGCTCCAGTGTGAAAGCCCGCCGGCTTTCACACTGGAGTGAATGGGGCCGTTTTTTTCAGGCGGTGTACAGGCGCTATTTTTAGCGCTGTACCGCCTGAAAACCGCCCCAGTGTGAAAGGGTCCTTACTTTTTGCTACAGGTAAGCCTATAATAAAGCTTACCTGTAGCTACCCCGGATATCTCCTAAACCTACACGGTTTAGGAGATATCCCCTGTATCTGCATGTGCACTGAAGCAATGGCACATACATGCCGTTTGCTTCAGTGAGTGTACCGTTACCGGCGGCTCCTGCACGCATGCGCTAGAGTGATGTCATCACGGCTCCGGCCAGTCACAGCGCCGGAGTCACGATACCCGTAAGTAACTCAGGGGAGAAATGTCGCCGGCCGGTCGCAGCGGGGGCTTCAATCTCGGAAGAGTCTTGCAGGTCTTTTTTTTTTTTTTTACATGTGGGTTTACAACCACTTTAATAATACTACACTAGGAGTGATCTTTTTCCTCTTGAATATCTTTGAATTACACTTACCATGGCAGTGGATGGCTGCAGTCAGCTCCATCTGATACCTTGGGAATCGTTATCCATCCATTCTTGTGGGATCTTTTCCAAAGCGCAGCCAGACCTCCTTCTTTTGAGGTCTAAAGATCTGGTAAGCAGCTTGTGACTGGTGGCGCACACAAGTGGTGAAGAGTGTCACTCATCTGCAAGATTACTGGAATTTATTGACACATTAACTTCTTTTTGCACACATCATATATATATATATGTATATATACCGTAATTTTTCTGAAATTCTGTTATAAGGAGGAGGCAGGGGAGAGAAGTCGTTTTTGTTTGAAATTTTTCATTTTAAGAACATTCATTTAATTTTCTAATCATTAGTGTGGATGGATGGAAATCTTTTCTCAAAGGAACACATTTCTAACATAGGGGGTTATTTACGAAAGGCAAATCTACTTTGCACTGCAAGTGCACTTGGAAGATATGTATGGCGGAAATCCAATACAGCTCACCATCCAAATAACACCATTCCTATAGTAAAGCATGGAGGTGGAAATATCCTGTTATGGGGGGTGGTAATATCCTGTTATGGGGGGTGGTAATATCCTGTTATGGGGTTGTTTCTCTGTAGCAGGGACTGGAGCACTTGTCAGAATAGAAGAAAAAAGGATGGGGCAAAATTCCATCAAATTCTTGAGGAACATCTGCTGCCCTCTGCCATAAAGTTGGGAAGAAAATGTCCCAAAAACTAGCCAATAGCCACTTAGATCTGACGAAGAAGCAGATGCTTTGAAATGTTATCTCCATGTTCTGACACCACTTTTGATGCGACTCAGAATGTGTTTCATGCTGGCTCCGAGATGACGAGACGGATGTCCAGCCGGTTGTTCCTCTCCTCTCGTGTTAACATCTACATACCACCATCCACTGGGGACCTGCTGAGTGACCACAGTATTATACTTTTATATGCCTATTGATCTTTATACAAGTGTGAGTAGCCATTTGGCTGATTTTAACTAAATATACCATTCTGCTGCACTTAGTTTTTGGCGCACCTTGTTTTTCTCCCATTGTTCTTCCAGAGACTGCTTTGCTCTCAAGGGAGCTGCTGCTAATGCTGCATACATATACTTCCTGGACTTTATAGACTCTAATGCCGCATACACATGATCAGACTTTCCGGCAACAAAACCGTGGATTTTTTTCTGAAGGATGTTGGCTCAAACTTGTCTTGCATACACACGGTCACACAAATGTTTGGCCAAAATTCAGAACGTGAGAATGCGGTGACGTACAAGACGTACGACGAACCGAGAAAAAAAGAAGTTCAATAGCCAGTGCGGCTCCTTCTGTTTGATTCCCAGCATACGTGAACTTTTGTGCGACGGACTTGTGTACACACGATCGGAATTTCCAAGTGAAGTTGGCTTAAAATTTGAGAGCCTACTCTCAAACATTTGTGCCCGGAAATTCTGTCAGCAAATGTTCGATGGAGCATACACACGGTCAGACTTTCCGACAACAAGCTCACATCAAACATTTCCCGTCGGAAAGTCCGACCGTGTGTACGTGGCATTAGTTGTGTTATCGGTGTGTTTCGGTACCCTCTCGTACACCATTCTGTTTTTGTCTTGTTGCCTTGCCAGAAAGTTGTCAATGGGAAGAAGGTTTACCTTCCAACATGACAATGACCCAAAGCTCACAGCAAAAATTACCACATAGTGGTTGAAGGAGAAAAAGGTGAATGTCCTTGAATGGCCTAGTCAGAGCCCAGACTTAAACCCCTTTGAAAATCTATGGAATGACTTGAAGACTGCAGTCCACAAACGGTCAACATCAAATTTAACTAAGCTTCAGCAATTCTGAAAAGAAGAGTGGGCAAATATTGCAAAGTCTAGATGTGCAGAGTTAGTAGAGACATATCCCAACCGAATACAGGCTGTAATTAAAGCGAAAGGTGGGTCAACAAAATACTGACA
This sequence comes from Lithobates sylvaticus, assembly GCA_028564925.1. NCBI lineage: Eukaryota > Metazoa > Chordata > Amphibia > Anura > Ranidae > Lithobates > Lithobates sylvaticus. Next base: position 51,189,092 of record CM053036.1, on the reverse strand, counting down.
CAATGGGGCGATCCTGGTATGGTATGTCCGCAGCCTCTGTCCACCTCTTGTAGTATATCCGCAGCCTCTTTCCACCTCTTGTAGTATATCCGCAGCCTCTGCCCACTTCCTGTATTATGTCCGCAGCCTCTGTCCACCTCCTATATCATGTACGCAGCCTCTGTCCACCTCCTGTATCATGTCCGCAGCCTCTGACTATCTCTTGTCTTTTATCATGTCTGCAGTCTCTGAGGGGATCCTAGAAAGGAGTAAAGAGTGGGAGCGCCGCCGGGATGGGGGTTACGGGAAGAGACAGACATGTGTGGACTGTGGAGAGGAGACTATAGAATAAAACCAAGCCGGAGCCATCTGACTGAGCCCTGCACGGTGCACCTGAGAGGAGGTCAGTGACAGTGCCAACAGGCCAGTCTGAGGGGGGTCACTGATGTAAGGGGGGAGTGAATACAATAGTGTAAGGGGGCACTGATATAAAGGTTCCCCCCTATATTAGTAATCCCTCCTTACCTTAGTGTATTCACTCTGCGGAAGGTGGTCTCTGGTCACCATCCTGCAGACTCTGATGTAAGGGAGAACTCTGTGCTGGCTGGGTTATAGTATCCTAACCTTCATCTAAATTGAGAAATACGTTTTTTGACTTTTGTTTAACTTAAACACATTGCTAATAGCACTAGCTATGTGTTTATAGTTTGAATATTGATATTTGCACTGTTTAGCACTAAAAACAGTAATTTTAGGTACTTTTTTGCAGTGCCAGTAAAGAATGTGGATCTGTCAGAAAATGTCATGATTTTTTGCCAGCAAAAAATTGGTGCCGTTTGTAAATGTTGGCATTCTGCCAGTAAATTTCACTTCGGGGGGTTGGCAACACTGCTCTCCACACTCATTATACATTCACATTAAAAGTAATTAAATGTAATCAGCTGTTGACAAAATCTACATTTCTTTATCAATGTAAACCTGCAGACCTGTAGAAGTTTTGTAAAATGGGGTTTGGCAGGTGTCAGCGGTTTTCATTTAACATGGCGACAAATCCGTTATGTAAATACCTGATAAAAGACAGAACTGTGTGCATAGATTAGCAGCCTTTGGAGCTACAAGCTGCATCGTCTATCTGATGACCCCCACAGCCTCAGCGACCGCAATGACTACATGTGAGCTCCACAGGCAGACTAATTGTCATGCAAGTCAGCTTGACCGGACTCGCTTCCACAACTCTTAGTAAGAGATGTTCTTCAATAAGCTACGGCAGCCAGAGATTGTGCATTCCACTCAATGCCTGATTGGGAGTGGAATATAGAGAGTCTGCATTACCGCGGCGATAACTGCCAGCACGCCACGGAGTCGGGATTAAACTGAAATCGAGGAATTACGTTCTGCCGCTAAGGGAAAAATAAAGAGCCTGCTACTTTGTTGCAGGGAGAATAAACGTAATAAACTTAGATGTGCTGCAGTTAAAGGTTTAGGTGAAGTCATTTATTTTAAATCACGCCAGGCAACTTAAAAAATTCAGAAAGCCTAGTTTACAATGGTAGCCAGGGGCAGTTAAAAGCAGCAGTTGAGTTGCGGTTTGACCATTCTTCCTGACCACCCCCCATAAACTGCAAAGGCAGCCAGGCGGGGTAGTAGACATGCCAAAAATTATACCACCTGTCACGTTCAGCAGACAGTTACTAGTGAATGGGGCTGTGCCGCAACCACTCTGCAACCATGTGCTAAGCGGGGGTTTGGGCTTTTGAGAGTTAAAACCGGAAGCGGCTTACTGCCTCTTAAAAGCGATCCATTGCGGATCCCTTCTCAGAGAGGCAGCAAGGATATGTGTAAATGATCCCTAAGTCTCCCATAAAGCGTCATTGCTAAAAATTAAATAGGAAGTAAACTTAGAATTTTTCTTTTTCCCTGCAAAGTAAAGGCATAATGTGCTAGTATGCATCGCATACTAGCACATTATGTAACACTTACCTGCAAACGAAGCCTACATTGTCCCAGCTGGAGGCCGCATCTATCGCCCATCTTCCTTCCGGGGCTGCAGACTCCGGCTGTGTGACTGTCTAAAGCCGCGTGACGTCACTCCTGTGCATGTGAATGGCAGCCGCCAGTCACGGTACACTCTTCTGAAGAAACGGCACAAGCAGAGGTTCCTTCAGAGCGCATGCGCCAATGACATCATTGGCGCAGTATACAGTAAATATCTAAACGGCGCACGTTTAGGAGATATTTACAGTACCTATAGGTAAGCCTTATTCTAGGCTTACCTATAGGTACAAAGTATACAGGAAGGTTTACTTCCTCTTTAGGCTTGCTTTTCCTTTCCTTTCTAGTTCTTACAATGTGCAGCATAAATACAATAATAGAAAATTGTAAATCAAAAAGTTAGGTATAAATATGCCTTTACACGCACATGAACTTTAATGGCATCCCAGTCTTAGTCCGTAGGGTTTAATATTGAGTTGGCCCACCCTTTGCAGCTATAACAGCTTCAACTCTTCGGGGAAGGCTGTCCACAAGGTTTAGTGTGTCTATGGGAATGTTTGACCATTCTTCCAGAAGCGCATTTCTGAGGTCAGGCACTGATCTTGGACAGGAAGGCCTGGCTCACAGTCTCCGCTCTAATTCATCCCAAAGGTGTTCGGGTTGAGGCCAGGACTCTGTGCAGGCCAGTCAAGTTCCTCCTCCCCAAACTCACTCATCCATGTCTTTATGGACCTTGCTTTGTGCACCGGTGCTGTCATGTACCTTAGGTGTGAGCCTGACGTGCAGAGGGAGACCTCTCGTAGAACCCTGGCTCGGAGACCACTGGAGTTGACACAGTGGTTGTAGGAGCACGGTGGGTAAGAGTGCCTGCAGGGTTCTCTTATGCCCCATACACACGGTCGGAAAATCCGACCACAAAATCCATCGGATTTTTTCCAACGGATTTAGTCCGACACTAATGTTGCATACACACGGTCGGACAAAGTTGTCGGAAAATCCGATCATTATGAACGTGGTGACGTTTGTTGCCTACGACGGGACTACGTAGAGGCTAGTAGCCAATAGCTTTGGTCTTGTAATGTGATCTGAGCATGCGTGGCACTTTGTCCGTCGGAATTCGCTACACACGATCGGAAAAAGTCAGATAGGACTTTGTTGTCGGAAAATTTGAGAGCAGGAGATAAAACTTTGTCCGTCGGAAAATCCGATAGAAAATGTCCGATGGAGCCTACACACGGTCGGAATTTCCGATAACATTGTCCGATAGGACATTTTCCTTCGGAAAATCCAACCGTGTGTATGGGTCTTTAGCTGGAAGTGGTGGTGCCAGATGAGAAGCCAGAACAGCTGGTGCATGAGTGCTGCAGTTGCAGGGCAGCAGATGAAGGACAGCAGGTGCAGGTGTTCTGCGGATGCAGATCAGCAGTGGCAGGTATGATGCGGATGCAGAGCAGTGGATGCAGGACAGCAGGCTGGAGCAGAGTCAGACAAGCCAGGTCATACACAAAAGAGCAATCAGCATAAACAGCAGGCAGAGAGTAGTCAGATGAGGAAAAGATGACCCGCACTCCGGTGATTGCTCTTTAAAAATGTAGTATTTATTAACAAGCCACAGTGATCAAAAGCAAATAAGAAAGGTTGACGCGTTTCAGCCTACAAGGCCTTAGTTATAACCAGAGAGTAGTCAGAGTCCAGGCTGGGTTTGGCAACATGTAATCAGGCCAGCAGAAAGGAGGAAGCAGGGTCAAACAAGCCAAAGGTCAGGACTGGAGATAGTAGCATGGTCAGGAAGCCGGTTAAATACTGGAACAGAATGCAAGCACAGAGTCAGGATTCAGAGGACTGCTGCAGGTCAAACAGCAAGGACCTAGCGCCCCTGAAGCATCTAGGCGCCAAAGAGCGTCAAACACGTGCGCATGCGCACATTCATGTGCGGTGTCCGTGATTCATGCATGCGCATTGACACACGTCTCCTAATGCGGGCAGCGTGTCCCTGACAGGTGCGCAGTCATGTTGGAACAGGAAGGGGCCATCCCCATACTGTTCCCACAAAGTTGGGAGCATGAAATTGTCCAAAATGTATTGGTATGCTGGCGCCTTAAGAGTTCCCCTCACTGGAACTAAAGGGCCAAGTCCAACCCCCGAAAAACAACCCCACACCATAATCTCCACTCCACCAAATGATTTGGACCAGTGCACAAAGCAAAGTCCATAAAGACATGGATGAGCGAGTTTGGGGTGGAGGAACTTGACTGGCCTGCCTCAATCCTATAGAACAGCTTTGGGATGAATTAGAGCAAAGACTGCGAGCCAGGTCTTCTCATCCACATAAGTGCCTGACCTCACAAATGCGCTTCTGGAAGAATGGTCAAAAATTCCCATAGACACGCTCCTAAACCTTGTGGACAGCCTTCCCAGAAGAGTTAAAGCTGTTATAGCTGCAAAGGGTGGGCCAACTCAATTTTGAACCCTACGGACTAAGACTGGGATGCCATTAAAGTACATGTGCGTAAAGGCAGGTGTCCCAATACCTTTGACAATATAGTGTATGTCTTACAGACTAGTACCAAATTGCTTAATAAGCAGAAATAATAATAATTTATATAATTATAATAATCTAATATCATATTCTATCATTATTATTTATTATTGTTATATTTATATTTTTCTTGTAGCCTTGGGAAAGTGGGAGCCATGATTCAGCCCCAAAACATGTTGCCTGTTTTGTGAATCATTAAAGCTATTTTAAACTTCTTTTATGAATTTCATCTGACATTCCTTCTGTTGATTTATGCTCTGAGTGATCAGTTATTCAGGCCCTTCAGGACTTATCTTCTGGCATGAATCAATTCCAGACCTCCCTGTAGGTCAGAACTGCATCTCCATTTGTTCTTGTAGCTGTTCTTCTTCATCACTTCTCTGGTGACCGGAAGATGTTTTCCGATTTCAAAGATTTACTTTAATCTATGTCCACAATCCTCCAGACCTAAAGAACAGCAGGCTTCACTTCTGATGTCCTTGCTGAAAGATGACCCTCAATCCTGGGTTTTAAATCTTCAAACAATTAACTTGGCTCTCAGCTCTGTAGAAGCTTGCTTTCAGACTCTTGGTTTTCTCTATGATGGTCCAAATTGAGCACCATTTTGCCAAATCTGCTCTTTGTTCCCTGCACCAGGGACACAAAAGTTCTGTCACATACCTGGTTGTAGAGCCTGCAATGAAGAGGGGAACTTATTTTACAGCTGGCCACGAGAGCACCTTGAGGTATGAGCACCTGTAGGCTGTTCAGCAGACTGTGCAGGTAGGTAGCTGGCGCTTCTCCAGGGATGAGACACATGACTGCAATAGCTAATGGAGGGTAAATGCCACACACCAAGCACCGAACTGGCAGACAGTAGGCTGGCAGACACTTGGCTGGCTGATGACTGGCAGACAGTAGGCTGGCAGACACTTGGCAACAGGAACATGGAAATGCTGTAGATCAGACTGCAACTGGCCAGGGCAACAGTTTAAGTGTGAAGGCTGGCCGAAGGGCCAGCCTGTATTTGTGGGAGGAGTCGGAGAGACTACTTAAGCCTCCTCCTCTGCTAGGGCCAGGGTCGTCGGCGTTCTGGGTTGGGCGTTCTGGGTTACGCCCACTCTGGCTCTTGCAGCGGCGGTAGGATGTCGCAGTGGGGGTGCTATCGAGGAGTCCGCCCGCCACCTTCTCATCACTCTGACCCCCCCCCCCCCCCCCGTGATTCGCCTGCCTGAAAGGTTATTTTCCTGGGCTGGTCTGGCTCCACTGGGGGCCACCCGCCCGCCCGCCCGCCCGCCCGCTTGGTGAGGGGGTGAATCGGCCGCCCGTCAGCTCCTTTCACCTCGGCTGATCTGACTCCATGTGGGGGCCGCCCGCCCGCTTTCACCCGGTGTTCCAGCTGCGGGAAGGGGGGGGGGAACCAGCTTCTCAGGGGCCGATCTGGCTCCACATGGGGACTGGACGCTTTCTCCGGTGTTCCTGCCTGGGGGAGGGAGGTTGCCGGATGAATCGGCGCACACTAGCTCCTTCTGGCTTGATTTTGCCGCCGCCGGCTCCTCGCTCCCCATGCATAGCTGCTCCACGTGCGCTCATGCCGGGGGGAGCGGGGGGCGTCCGTCAGTCCGTCCTTCCTGCAGCCCGCCCGCTCTCCCGGCGCTCATGCCGGGGGGAGGGGGGGGGGCGCCCGTACTTGCAGTACTCACGGCGCTCCGTCTGGCCAGGCTGCCGCTCGTTTGACAGGGGGGGATTCATCCGGCCGCCGCCAACTCCTCTCCCCATACAGGTCCACGAGGGACATGTCTGCCTGGAGGGGGAGGGGGTTCGGCCGCCGCCGACTTCTCTCTCTCCCCGCATAGGTCCACAAGGGACATGTCAATTGGTGGGGGGTGGGGGTGTTCGGCCGCCTGCGGACTCCTCTCCCCATACACATCCACAACATGTATATCTGCTTGGTGCGGGGTATTGGCCACCTGCCAGCTGCTTCTCCTGGGCTGATCTGGCTCCATGTGGGGCCACCCGTTTCCTCCCGGTATTCCGTCGGCTTTCTGACGTAGCGTTCTGCCCGCCATTTCTGTCGTAGCGTTCCTGCCCGCCATTTCTGTCGTAGCGTTCCTGCCCGCCATTTTTCTGTCATAGCGCTTTCTGCCCGCCATTTTCTGTCATAGCGTTTCTGCCCGCCATTTTCTGTCATAGCGTTTTCTGCCCGCCATTTTCTGTCATAGCGTTTTCTGCCCGCCATTTCTGTCATAGCGTTTCTGCCCGCCATTGCTGTCATAGCGTTTCTGCCCGCCATTGCTGTCATAGCGTTTCTACCCACCATTGCTGTCATAGCGTTTCTGCCCGCCATTGCTGTCATAGCGTTTCTGCCCGCCATTGCTGTCATAGCGTTTTCTGCCCGCCATTTCTGTCATAGCGTTTCTGCCCGCCATTTCTGTCATAGCGTTTCTGCCCACCATTTCTGTCATAGCGTTTTCTGCCCGCCATTTTCTGTCATAGCGCTTTCTGCCCGCCATTTTCTGTCATAGCGTTTTCTGCCCGCCATTTTCTGTCAGCGTTTCTGCCCGCCATTTCTGTCACAGCGTTTCTGCCGGAATGTCTGTTGTAGCATGTTTCTGCCTGGCATTTCTGTCATAGCGTTTTCTGCCTGGCATTTCTGTCATAGCGTTTTCTGCCCGGCATTTCTGTCATATCGTTTTCTGCCCGGCATTTCTGTCTTCGCGTTCTGCCCCTGCGTTTCTGTCATCGCGTTCTGCCCCTGCGTTTCTGTCATGGCGTTCTGCCCCTGCGTTTCTGTCATGGCGTTCTGCCCCTGCGTTTCTGTCATGGCGTTCTGCCACTGCGTTTCTGTCATGGCGTTCTGCCACTGCGTTTCTGTCATGGCGTTCTGCCTCTGCGTCTCTGCATTTGTCATAGCGTTCTGCCCCAGCATTTCTGTCATTGCATTCCTGCCTCAGCGTTCAGTCTCAGCGTGTTTCCGTCCTTTGCGTTTCTGCCCAGGATTTCTGTCATTGCATTTTTGCCTCAGCGTTCAGTCTCAGCGTGTTTCCGTCATTAGCGTTTCTGCCCAGGTGTTCTGTCATTGCTTCTGCCTCAGCGTTCTGTCATAGCATTCTGCCCAGGATTTCTGTCCTTGCATTTCTGCCTCAGCATTGCAGGCCCTGCGTTTCTGCCCAGGGTTTCCGCCCTTGCATTTCTGTCATTGCGTTTCTGGCCCTGGATTTCTGTCATTGCGTTTCTGCCCCTGGATTTCTGTCATTGCGTTTCTGCCCCTGGATTTCTGTCATTGCGTTTCTGCCCCTGGATTTCTGTCATTGCGTTTCTGCCCCTGGATTTCTGTCATTGCGTTTCTGCCCCTGGATTTCTGTCATTGCGTTTCTGCCCCTGGATTTCTGTCATTGCGTTTCTGCCCCTGGATTTCTGTCTTTGCGTTTCTGCCCCTGGATTTCTGTCATTTGCGTTTCTGCCCCTGGATTTTTGTCATTTGCGTTTCTGCCCCTGGATTTCTGTCATTTGCGTTTCTGCCCCTGGATTTCTGTCATTGCGTTTCTGCCCCTGGATTTCTGTCTTTGCGTTTCTGCCCCTGGATTTCTGTCTTTGCGTTTCTGCCCCTGGATTTCTGTCTTTGCGTTTCTGCCCCTGGATTTCTGTCTTTGCGTTTCTGCCCCTGGATTTCTGTCTTTGCGTTTCTGCCCCTGGATTTCTGTCTTTGCGTTTCTGCCCCTGGATTTCTGTCATTTGCGTTTCTGCCCCTGGATTTCTGTCATTTGCGTTTCTGCCCCTGGATTTCTGTCATTTGCGTTTCTGCCCCTGGATTTTTGTCATTTGCGTTTCTGCCCCTGGATTTCTGTCATTTTGTCTCTGCCCCTGGATTTCTGTCATTTCATTGCTGCCTCAGTGTTCAGTCTCAGCGTATTTTTCTGTCATTCGCGTTCTGTCATGGCATTTCTGCCTCAGCATTCTGTCATAGCAGTCTGCCCCAGGATTGCTGTCGTTGCAGTTTTGCCTCAGCATTTCAATCTCAGCATTTGTCATTGTGTTCCTGCCCCAGGTTTTCTATCATGGCATTTCTGGCTCAGCGTTTCTGTCATTACATTTCTGCCTCAACGTTCTGTCACTGCGTTTCTGCCCCCTGGATTTCTGTCACTGCGTTTCTGCCCCCTGGATTTCTGTCACTGCGTTTCTGCCCCCTGGATTTCTGTCACTGCGTTTCTGCCCCCTGGATTTCTGTCACTGCGTTTCTGCACCCTGGATTTCTGTCACTGCGTTTCTGCCCCCTGGATTTCTGTCACTGCGTTTCTGCCCCCTTGATTTCTGTCACTGCGTTTCTGCCCCCTGGATTTCTGTCATTGCGTTTCTTCCCCCTGGATTTCTGGCATTGCGTTTCTGCCCCCTGGATTTCTGGCATTGCGTTTCTGCCCCTGGATTTCTGGCATTGCGTTTCAGCCTCAGCGTTTTTCTATCGTTTCGGCCTCGGCATTTCTGTCATAACGTTTCGGCCTCAGCATTTCTGTCATAACGTTTCGGCCTCAGCATTTCTGTCATAACGTTTCGGCCTCAGCATTTCTGTCATAACGTTTCGGCCTCAGCATTTCTGTCATAACGTTTCGGCCTCAGCATTTCTATCATGGTCTTTTCACCCTCGGTGTTCAGTCACAGCGTTTCTCAGAGGGGCGTTGGTCACTCAGGGCATACTCCGATAGCTGTTTTTGTTCGTTGGTTGTCATGTCTCATCGTATCTGTGTTCATGTTTGTGCCTGGGTCAGTTAGTTAGGGCTCACATGTCAGGATCTGTCACGCCTACAGATCCATACGGGCTGAGGTTTCGTTTGTTAAATTGATTGTTGTCCTCAATCTTCTCGCCCGTATACCACACGACATACGATGCATGTTCATTCACCACACTCATACGACTACCCACCACGGTCCGTGGGTACACCAGCCCTGAGTTCTTAAGTCAACTACCTGTCTCTGCGCTGCAGGTTACTCGGGCTCATTCACCACTCCCCCGCGGAGGGGGGGGGGGTCCATCGTCAGTTTCATCACGCACAGTGGTTTCGACATTTCTGCTCATGTTTCTCATTCGTAGGTAGGCACAGAGGGGTGTTGTTGTTCTCATGTCTGGTTGTCTGTCATTTCTCCAGTTTATGTTCTCAGGTTGGGCCGTCTTGGCTGCAGCACGACCCGTTCGTATCAGGTGGGACCAGTGTTCTGTGTCTGGCATGGTTGCTCCATGTTGACGATGCTCATTGCCATAGTGCCTACTCCATCACATCCATCAGGCATCCAGGTTTTTGCACTCCTGTCAGGGGTATTTTTGCCCTCTCTTTCTCACGTCCTCTTACCATAGTAGGGGTAGGCCAGGGGTTGGGGCGGGGGCATTTCACTGAGCTACTTCGCTGGTGTCCATGCTTCTCGGCCATCATTTTGCAGGGGTTCCTTGGGTCAGCCCTTGCTTCCTTTTCCCTACGTATCCTCTCATGCACAAGCAGTTAATCCGCATGTCTGGGTTGTCTTGGGCATCAGGCTCATTCCATCCTTCACAGGACGTTCAGGTGGGTTCTGCGTAGCTTCGCAGGTTCTTCAGGGGGTTCCTTTTCATCACCAAGTCAGGAGTCAGTGGGTTCTCCTGTCACAGCGGATACTTACCGGTTACTCACTGTTGCCATCCGGGTGCACGTTAATCTACGTGTTGGATCTTTACCTTCCCTTCTCACCTAAATCTTGTGTCTTTTTGCCCTCTTTTCAGGCATACCGACCAGCCAGGCCATGGCACACCTCAGGCCTTGGTTCTTAGGAATATCGCATTTACCACTTGAAGACTCCGATTACAAGTGTGAAGGCTGGCCGAAGGGCCAGCCTCTATTTGTGGGAGGAGTCGGAGAGACTACTTTAAGCCTCCTCCTCTGCTAGGGCCAGGGTCGTCGGCGTTCTGGGTTCCCACCCTCCCATTCCCCCAGCCTTTCATACTTACTCATAGTACTTCTCATTCTTCCATCAAGGGTATGCCCTCTTTTCAGGCATACCGACCAGCTAGGCCATGGCACACCTCAGGCCTTGGTTCTTAGGAATATCGCATTTACCACTTGAAGACTAGGGCATCAGAAGGAGGGTTCAGCTGACATCTCTCACTGCCTTTAAAAAGGTTACCTTTCAGCTATTCTTCCAATGCCTTAACACCAACCGTCATTGTGGACAGCCGTTGGTAAAAAACCCTACCCATGGGAATTATGCGGCAAGCAAAATGTAGCTTCCCTAACAAAGACTGCAATTGTCGCAACTGGATTTTTGCGTTTTCCAATGGTCCCACGCACTTCTGACTTATGGTGGTTCAAGCTTTTCTGTCGGCAAATGTCATTCCATCCCAACCGAATCCAGTACAATTCCCAGGAAAACAATGTTTGCCATGGGGTCCTCTGTTTTTTCGGGAGCTAACGGGACCCCGAAACGCTCCGCTATATATTGCAACGTCCCCAGAAGGACGGCGCAAATGTTCGAAGCCATTTGCCAACCCATAGGAAGTCATGCAGGTAGTGAATGACCAAGTTGATCCCTGAGACATTCCGTACCACCGATTCCAGCAAAAGAGCAAAACGTTACAAAGAAGGCACAGGCGATCGGGCCTCCCATCGGGAGGCAACGATCCACATAGTATGCTCCATTCCACGTACAGCCCAGCAGTCGAAACTCTATCTGTATGAACCGGCAACAGCCGGAAGGCTGATTCTATATCCGCCTTTTCCGTAAGCGCCCCAACGCCCATACCTTGAACCCGTGATAAGTGTAAGTCACTGCACACTCCTCAGGAGCAATAGCCTCGTTGACCGACCCTCCTCTTGGAAAGGAAAGGTGGCTAATCAATCTAAACTTGTTTAGCTCTTTTTATTTATTTTTTTATGGGAACTACTCCCAACGGAGAGACTACCAGGTTTGGAAAAGGAACCGTACCAAAAGGGGCCAGACATGCGCCCCAGATTCACATTCTTCAATAGTTTTTCTGAGACTACTGAAAGATGCAGAAGGGAAGAACGCAAGTTCTTTGCTATGGGCGGACAGTGAACATGGGATTTTGAAACCATTATGCCGCGTACACACAGTCGGACTTTCCGGCAGAAAAAGTCTGACTATAAATAGAACATGTTTTAAATATTTCCGACGGAATCAATTCCTATCTGGAAAACCGCTCGTCTGTATGCTGTTCCGACGGACCAAAAACGACTCATCCTCTGAAGCAAGTACGAGACGGCAGCCATTGGTTACGGGCTATTGAACTTCCTTTTTGTAGTCCCGTCTTACGTGTTGTATGTCACCGCATTCTAGACGGTCGGACTTTGATGTCATTGCGTGTAGGCAAGACCGCTTGAGCGGAATTCCTTTGGAACTCCGTCGGAAAAACCGTCAGAGTTTATTCCGATGGAAAAAAACGGTCGTGTGTACGCAGCATTAGCGAAACCCGATTCTAACAACTTTGCCGCTTGCCGGACGGGGTACCTACAGAGCAAAGGAAGCATCTTTTCCACCCGCACTGGCGATGTCCCTCTTGCTCATAGACTCTTCGGCATGCCCCTTCTCTCTTCTGAAGCACTTTGACAGCGCATGGGATCCCCCGCAGCCAGAATACGCGTGTTTGAAGTGACAGTTTGACCCAAACTTACATGTACCCTCATGGAATTGTCAGCAGAAGCCACACCGTTTTCCGGTCGGTTGTCCTGAGGCCAAGGTACCTCTGACCCCTCCCTGAAAAACTGATTAGGTGCCCGCGCCGCTGTCATAAGCTTCATCCACAGGCTGATGTCCTTGTGGTCCCAGCGCAGCGAAGGTCGGGCGGCCATCCATTGTTTAAACTGTTCGTCGTACCGCAGCCATGCCACGCTGCCATACATCCGGTGTGCCTCACTAATGGCCTCCAGATAAACGAACAATGCTGAGCAGTGTTCGGGAGTCTTCTCACCCACTACACTTGCCAGGATGGCGAACACCTGTAACCAGTTCGAAAAAAGGAAGAGGAATTAACCGATATCAAAGTTTTTCCTCGTCCTCTTTCATGCTTTCCCTTGGCTTCATTCTATCCAGATTGAATTTCTTGAGCGGCAGTAATGTGAAGATCTCCACCTACTCCCCATTCCAAATTTTTTCTTTTCTGTCCACTTTGAGATGGGCGCCCAGGGGGTCCTCCAAACAGACATAAACTTCATATTTTGTGGAGTCCGCCAACCTGACTGACCTGTAACCAGTTCGAAAAAAGGAAGAGGAATTAACTGATATCAAAGTTTTTCCTCGTCCTCTTTCATGCTTTCCCTTTGCTTCATTCTATCCAGATTGAATTTCTTGAGCAGCAGTAATGTGAAGATCTCCACCTACTCCCCATTCCAAATTTTTTCTTTTCTGTCCGCTTTGAGATGGGCGCCCAGGGGGTCCTTCAAACAGACATAAACTTCACTTTTTGTGGAGTCCGCCAACCTGACTGACTATGCTTTTTTTTTTTTGCTTTTCTCTGGCTGTCTGATGTTGTGACATTGGCCGGTACCTCGGGAGCAGAGACTCCCTCTGTTGCCGCACCACAGACATTGCAGGGAAATCGCCTGGAACCCTGCTCGCTACTGCTGGTGGTGGGGCCATCGCAGCACGATCCTTACCTTGTTAAGGAGCTTGCGCCGGCGATGAACTGGCTCCGGCACCTGGCTCAAAGCGCTGTACCAAGTCCTGCAAGCCCATCAGTAGTTCCTGAAGGCCGCCTGTTTTGTGTACTGTGTCCCTCGTCTCATCTGGCTGAACAACTGAACCGACTTCACCCCAGAGGGTCCTGCTCTGGATGCCGAGGGTCTGCGTTGCTGTTCCTCTGTACCTCTCCATCCTGTCACGCCAGGCCCGCATGCTGCCCACACTGATGGACTCCTGATCTGTCCCCTGGCCCGGGCATCCGTTGCCCGACCTCTGCCCTCGCTCACCACTTCCACGGTGCTCCTCACGTGTCTCCCCCTGTTCATCGCGGGACTGCTGCCCCCCCCCCCCGGCAGCCTGGCTCTCCCTCGCTGGGCGGACTGGCTGCCCTGACCTTCCCCAGCAGCCCTGGCCACGTGCTCCGGACACCTGCGACAAGCTGGGGGAGAAGGAGCCATGTGGCATGCTCGGCTCCCCCGCCACTGCGCTCCGTCCTCTGCGCTGATTCCTCCTGTTCTCCTCTCTCCCGCACCTC
>CM053036.1:51132171-51174945 GCA_028564925.1 Lithobates sylvaticus | reverse complement strand
GCTCTGCAGAGGGCATGAGCATCATGGGAAAATGTAGTTACAAAACATCTGGGGTGCCAAGGTTCGCCATCACTGGTCTATGGCTATTAGACATGTGCGCCGTCAATAAATTTGTTTCGTTTCATTCCGTTTCGTATTCAAATTAATTCGTATTTCGTAGTTCGTGTCCGAAATTCAATTTGGATTCATACGAAATGCGAATTTTCGTAACAATTACGAATGTTCGTTATGATGAATTTATCATTATGAGGGGCTCCCACCATCCCTGTGCTGTGCTGACTTCCTGGGTTTTTAACTTTTAGGTTCGTTAACTTTTTGTAACAATTACGAATGTTCGTTATGATGAATTTCAATTTATCACCAGTCACGTTCCCGTTGTAACTTGGATCCGAAATTCGTAAACGAAATTTCGTACAGAATTCGGAAGCATAGCAATTCGTATTTCGGATCCTCCCGAATGTACGAATTTATGGAAATTCGTACGAAACTAATTGCACATGTCTAATGGCTATGCCAACACCAAGCAATCCTGGGAGAGCCCCCCCTCCCCCCTCCAGCACAATGCAGGTGATTGACACTCTCAGCTGTGCATGTTTCCCTATGAGACTGTGTAAGGAGTGGGGTGTGTCCATTGCCTCCATTGCCTCCACTCATGTCTCAGATTACACTCAGCTCCCTGTTCTGTACTGTGCAGTGTGTGACACCAGATCCTTGTCCCTGCTTTCTGCAGAGAGATCATTGCTTCTACACAGAAAAGAGCGGGGCCCCACTCTGCTGCTGCTGGCAGGCTGTGGCTGTTTTTTCAAACTGCAGTACATTGAACACCTTTTTGTCACGATGCACCTAGAACATACAGTATTTAGCTGATTTAAAATAAAGACTCATTTTGGGCTTTAACGGAGTGGCAGGAGAGTTAAAGGAAGGTGAGTATGTGCACCTGAAGAGGACAGCAGTACAAATTTAATATATTGCAGTTTACCAGTTATTAGATGTGGTGGCTATATTAGTTTTCTTTTTTTCCTTCGTTTTTATCCAATGATCTCCCCAGTAACATAATTCCTGTCCTAGAGTGACAAAGCTCATTCACTGTACATATGGAAGAGCACTGTAGTCACCCTTGGGCAAAAAGTGTGTTAGGACTAAAGGACACCTTCCTCCTGAACTTCATAACATAAGAGGCAGGTGTTCTGTAGTCCACAGAGGAGAACTCAGCAGGCCTGATAATACTACTTGAGGTTTCAGTGCAGCAGAGGCACAGAGCACAGGAACATGCAAGCTTATTGGATTTCTGGCAGGTATTTCTTTTTTTTAAATGGGGCCAAATAGGGAAAGTTCATTGTTAGGGTTTACATACCCTTTAACCCACTGATGTATTTAATACGTTGGCAGCAGTGGGGGGTTTTACACATTCCCGCCACCACATCCTTTGTGCCACTTGTGCAGTTAAAAGGCTGGTCCACCCAAAAATGATATTTCAGTTATAAATGGAGTCTGCTGGGCTTAGTCTACCACTGGCTTTTTATGTCTCCCATAGTGTCCTCACCTTACAATAGTTTCTTGTTCTATTCCTGCTCACAATGAGGTGTTCCCACTTCTGTTGCATGCATCATCCAATCGACTGCTTCACTCATCCAAGAGAGTCAACACCCCTTGTAATGGCTGGAGTAAATGTGAAGATCTGGGATCTCATTTCCAGACCTCTCATCATAACATAGACCCTCCTCCATCTTTTACTGAAGGCTTTGAGTGGAGTGACCCTCCAAAATTGACCATACATACCATCGTTTTATACTGCATAACATTGCCTGAGCTCCTGTCTTGTCCAGGAAATCAGCAGAAACATAGGAGGACATTTATAAAGCAGTAGTATGGCTTTGGTAAGGTTTAGTGGTTCATCAGTGTTGGTCAACTTGAAAATTGTAGAGAGCCTCAAGTCCAATACTTCCAGAGGGCCACACTAGCAAGTATATTTATTTGTCCGCTCTGGTGTGTTGGAAGTCCATTTAAATTAATGGAACTGACCCCATTCTGAAAGACTTATGCCCTATACACACGGTCAGACATTCCGACGACAAAATCCATCAGATTTTTTCCGACAGATTTGGCCGAAACTTGTCTTGCATACACAGGGTCGCACAAAGTTATCGGAAAATTTGATCTTTCGGAACGAGATGATGTACAAAACATACGACTGGACTACGAAGAGGCCAGTAGCCAATAGCTTTCATCTCCAAATTTATTCTGAGCATGCGTTGCACTTTGTGCGTCGGAGATCTGTACACACGATCAGAAAAAGTCAGATTGGATTTCGTTGTCAGAAAATTTTAGATCCAGCTCTCAAACTTTTTCCGTCGGAAATTCCGATGGAAAAAGTCCCCTAGAGCCCACACACAATTGGATTTTCCGACAACATAATCCGATCGGACTTTTTCCGTCTGAATTTCCGACCGTGTGTACAGGGCATAAGTGTCTGACCTACACTATAAAGCCATAAGTATTATGACGCGTGCCTTTACTTGCACATGAACTTTAATGGCATCCCAGTCTTAGTAAGTAGGGAATCCCGCTGTGCTCTGTGAATGGGCCGGCCGGGGTGGAAGAAAGAGGGGAACCAAACTTACCACTGAGTTCTCCGTGATGAACTTAGCCGGAAGTAGGTGCAGGTACCTGTCAAAACCAGGTACCCCCTCCCCCCAAAAAAGGTGCCAAATATGGCAGTGGAGGGGTGGGAGACAAAGCTTCCTCTTTTGGGGGGAGCTCCACTTAAGTCCTAATATGCCCATTGCAAAAATGCAGTTTATGTGATATTTATTACACTAACATTATTCTCTTCTAGGTTCTGCTGGCATTGCCTCCAGGCTGCTAAAAAGGTCCCAGGCGAAGTGCAGTTGGTATTACTCAGCTGGGACAGGAGTCACGCTACAGGAGAAGCATTGGCATATGCGGCTCCTGCACCCTCCTCGGCTTTCTACGCTGCTGCCACAGTCACATCAGAGGGCTCTGAGGGCCACAGGTTGAGCACCCCTGCTCTAGGTGCGGTTAGGATGCGGTTCCAGAGTATTACCATTAAACCATTAAAATCTATGAAAGCAGTTGACAAGCATTCATGCCCCATGAAAGTGACATGCTGCTTAATTTTTAAGAGAACATGACACAATTCAGTAGCATGTTGATAAGAAGGAAAGAAGGAACCAGGGAAGGCAAAATATAAGCAGAAAAAAATCTAAGCAGCTGGGAAAATTGCGACACGGTGGGAAGATGAAGCTGTTTACATCTCTGGTATGCTGTGTTTTCATCCAGTTTCCTCACTAATTATTCTTGTTTTCGAAGTTCCACTGTTGTAGTTTTCATCGCACACATAACATATAATTATACACAAGCCTGTTCCGTGTCAGCCTGCACGGCTAATGTGCCTTTCATTAAACCACATCGTTTTGACTGCCGCCTAGTACTGTTAACTCTTCAGCAGGAAAAAAAGGTTCTTTATGGGAGAACTCTAATCAAAACACAGAGCTGAGTAATAAAAAGTAAAAGGTCTTTTTCTACATGCGTTTCGGTTACCCATTTGGAAAAAAATTAACACATAGTTAGTCGGGTTGAAAAAAAAAAAAATATATATATCATACAATCCAATACACTCAATCATATACCCACAGTTGATCCAGAGGAAGGCAAAAAAAAAAAACAACAAAGCATGATCCAATTTGCTCCAGCAGGGGGAAAATATTCCTTCCTGTTCCCCCGAGAGGCAATTGGATATTCCCTGGATCAGTATCCAGTTATATTATGTACATTTAGGAATAAATCCAGGCCTTTTTAAAGCAATCTACTGAGCTGACCAGAACCAGCTCTTGAAGGAGTCTATTCCACATTTTCATACTGTGAAGGAAACTTTTCATATTTGGAGATGAAATCTCTTTTCCTCTAGACGTAAAGAGTGCCCCCTTGTCCTCTGTGATGACCTTAAAGTGAATAACTCAACACCAAGTTCACTATATGGACTCCTTATGTATTTATACATGGTGATCATATTCCCCTTAATCTCCTCCTCTCAAGAGAGAATAAATTCAGTTCCTCTAATCTTTCCTCATAGCTGAGCTCCTCCATGCCTCTTATCAGTTTAGTTGCCCTTCTCTGCACTTTCTCCAGTTCCCCCGATATCCTTTTTGAGAACTGGTGTCCAAAACTGAACTGTGCATTCCAGATGAGGTCTTACTAATGATTTGTACAGGGGGGAAATTATATCTCTCTCTCTCTCTCTGGAGTCCATCCCTTTCTTAATACAAGAAAGGACTTTGCTTACTTTGGAAACCACAGCTTGGCCTTGCATGCTATTATTAAGCTTATGATCTACCAAAACCCCCAGATCCTTCTCCACAATGGACTACCCCAATTGTACCCCCCCCCCACCCAGTTTGTATGATGCATGCATATTCTTAGCCCCCAAGTGCATAACTTTCCTTTTATCAACATTAAACCTCATTTGCCACCTAGTTGCCCAATTAAACAGTGCATTGAGGTCGGCTTGTGAGTTGGAGACATCTTGTAAGGTCGTTATTCCACTGCATAGCTTGGTGTCATCTGCAAACACTGAAATGGCACTTTTAATCCCAGGCCCTAAAACTCTTATAGATATAATAACAAGTAAGGGTCCCAACACGGAACCTTGGGGTACATCGCTGATAACCTTAGACCATTCAGAGTAAAAATCATTAACCACTACTCTTTGAATACGGTCTATTAGCCAGTTTTTGATGTCGTGTAGACTTAACCTTACACAACAACACCATTAAGATCAATGGGAACCGGACCTGCCAAATCAAATTTGAGCAGTGGCCTCCTGAATTCAGAATGTAGCAGGGCAGCCGCTCTGCATGGGATCTAGAATCTAGTGGAGATCACTGGAGCAATGTCAATGTACACTGATGTTATCTAATGAGTTCTAGATATAGTAATTTTTAGCAGGGGTTCATTGAGATCATTATCTTAATAGTTCCTCTGTGTTGAAAAGGTTAAGAAAGGCTTTTCTAGAGGGATCCTACCGGTATGGTACTGTACATGCAGTTACATTGGTCCAAGCTAAAATAATGTAACTATGTAAAAAGATCCATATCTGGAATTTTTCTTTAAGATTGTTAGGCTATGTAGTAGGTTAGTCTTCCTTTGCTATACTGCGGAGTAGGGATGAGCCAAACACTGCCTGGTTTGGTTCGCACCAGAACATGCGAGCAGGCAAAAAGTTGGAGCGAACATTCGAATCCTATTCAAGGCTTTGAAAATGTTAAGGGCTTATATGCAAGTTACTGCCATAAAAAGTGTATGGGGACCCAGGTACTGCCCCAGGGTACATGTATTATTGCAAAAAAAGTATTTCAAACAACCGTTTTTTTCAGGAGCAGTAATTTTAATAATGCTTAAAGTGAAGTTAACCAGTTCTGGAACAGCCGCCGCAGCTGTACGGCTGGGCATACAACTTTGGCTGGGTGAAGATGTTTTGGATTCCAGACAAATGTCTGACCGAGTTATCTGCATCTGGTCTAATTCAAATGTTCATGCATGCATGTTTAGAAGGAGTATGCTGACACACACTGTTCAGTGAAAAACTTCCTTTATTGCTTTTGGGCATAGCTTCTTTTATAGTAGAAGATGACTCATTATTTGCAAAAGCATCATCTCAGGTGTATATTCCGTGTTGTCCAGCAGAGATTGGAGGATTCTTATCTAAGGGTCCTCTGGCCAGTTTCATCCAGGTTTTCTGCTGATCTCTTTTTATAGTCTTTTTTATCAAAGCATTAATTAATCCACAACAAAGCTTCGTTACTTTACATTGGGTGTGCGGTGTAATGTCTCAGGCAGTGAGCTAATAGTGTTTTTGTAGAGGATCACAGCTTCTGACTTATATACATACTATGTAGTTAAGTGGTTACACCTTATGGCAAATTACAGATAAAGGAACGAAGGTCTGTTGAAGGGTTAATTGGGCTTTATTTAGAGAGTTTATATACAGCCATAACTTAGGTATCAGGAGGGTCAGCAAAGCATTAGCAGTTCAGAAGTACAAAGTTTATGCAGTTCAGGTATACTTGCAGTGAGTTGCGTTTATGCTGATGGGGACACTCCGTAGGTCTGGAGAGATGGTGGTGGAGCGTTCATTGGCCCAAAACAAAGAGTAGTAAGTGGGGGCTCTGTCTGGCCCAAACCAAGAGCATGAAGTGGGGCTCTGTCCGGCCCAAACAAAGAGGATAAAGTGGGGCTCTGTCCGGCCCAAACAAAGAGGATGAAATGGGGCTCTATCCGGCCCAAACGAAGAAGAAGAAGTGGGGCTCGGTCCGGTCCAAAAGAAGAGGAGGAAGTGGGGCTCTATCCAGCCCAAACGAAGAGGATGAAGTGGGGCTCTGTCCGGCCCAAACTTGGAGAAGTAAGCAGCCACATGTGGCTGGGGCACTAGGCCTGGTAACAGGTTCTTAGCACGAACGATGAGTCATTGTTGATGAGCTGTTTAAATAGGAACAAGAGGAGGTATCAGGTGATGTGGCTGAGACCTCATCAATGTGCTAAGGGGATAGTGGAGATGACTGAGCCCCCAGTGGATGAATTGGACATTATACGCAGCCGCATAGGGGGCGCAAGCACGTGCCCCCTAGGTGGCCTTGACAATCAGATTTGCTTCAAAACCGATCAGTCTCCAGGCCCAGGCCAATAATTTCTGGCCTGGACCTGGTGATCGGTTCAGGCGAATTAAATCCTTCACCTGCCTGTGTAAGTGTAAAAGTGATGTCACCTCCCCTCCTGGAACTCTTTTCGTTCCAGAGAGAGGAGAGAAGACATCTCACAGTAAGTTGCACCAACACTACACTAACACCAGTACACTTGTCACCCCCCCTGATCACCTCCCGATCGCCCCCCCCAGGTAATCCCTTTACTCCCTGTCACAGTGTCACCCAGTGCAGTGTTCATATTTTTCTTTGATCACTGTACTGGTGTCATTTGTGACAATAATCAGTGTTAGGGTACTTAGTAGTAGGCCCAGATAGGTCTAGGGACACCCCTAAACCGCCCTAATAAAGGTTTAACCCCTTGATCACCCCTGTCACCAGCGTTTAGCCCCTCCGCCCAGCCCAGCCCACCCAAGTACAGTATCAATCGATCACTGTCACTTACAAAACAATAAACACATAACTGCAGCATTCGCAGAGTCAGGCCTGATCCCTGCGAACGCTAACAGTTTTTTTGGTAGCGATTGAAGCAGTCGCTAACAGTCAGGTGCTCTTTTTTCCTGTGAGTCGCACTAGTGTACCAGTAAATTTAGAGGCCGAAATGTCCAATCGAAGGTACACTAGTAAGGAGGCCTACACGTTTCTGAGCCTGACTAATAAGAGCCGGACAGAGGGAAGAGATAGTCACGTGGAGCCCGAGAACTGCCCAGACTTCAAATGCAGCGCTGGTAAGATTGTGTGGGACTTGGTGTCACCCTTATTCAGAAAGGGGTACCACTTGTATGTGGACAATTTTTACCCAAGCATGACACTTTTTAGTCACCTTTTTGATTGTGGAATTGGCGCATGTGGCACTGTGCGATCTAATCGCCGGGGCTTCCCCCAATGGCTTGTAGAGTCCTGACTGGGGGGGAGAATGGGGGAGAAAGCCTGCTTGAAATGTAATAATTTGTTAGCAGTGAATTGGAGGTATACACGGAATGTTTTCGTTCTGTCCTCCCTTCACGCAGATACGACTGTCCAAATTCCTACGGCGACTGGTGTTGTGTCAAAACCCCTCTCTGTCCATGAATACAACCTTAACATGGGAGGGGTGGACCTCAAGGACCAGTTGTTGGTGCCGTACCTAATTGCCCATAAGGCCAGACACTGGTACAAAAAAGTGTTTATATATTTATTCCAATTGGCTCTGCTGAATGCTTATGTGCTATACAAAGCTTCAGGACGACCTGTATCCTTCCTTAAATTCCAGGAAGAGATCATCACAGCCCTTCTGTTTCCAGACGGTGGTGTGGCCCACCTTCCCAACGCAAATGCAGTGAGCCGGCTGCATGAGAGGCATTTTCCGTATGTCCTCCCTGGTACCCCTACGCAAAGAAATCCCCAAAGAAGATGTTGTGTCTGCAGAAAACGCAGATATAGGCGTGACACCCGCTTTTATTGTCCCTCCTATCCTAACCAACCTGGTCTCTGCATCAGTGACTGTTTCAAATGCTACCACACACTAGTGGAGTATTAGCGTAGGGTACACAGTCCTAGGGTACACTTACACAGGGTCTCGAAAGATGAGATGGCCATCACATTTTGAGAGACCCTAATCTGGAACGTTTGCAGTTTACAGATTATATATAAAAAAACACAAAAAAAACACAAAAATATTTGTGGTTTTATTTTTCTTCACTCTCTTTTGTCCGCTCCATTGTTCGCTCTCTATTGTTCTCTCTCTATTGTTACTGAATTTTAGAACTATAATGTTTTATTTTTACTATTTTTTTATTGTATTTGCTTTGCAGGTATTTACTGTTATACAGTAATGTTACTTTGTTTTATTGTTAACCATCATTTGCTTAGCAGATACGCAATTCAGCTGCAGCACTGGTTTATTTATTCTGACAGCAACAGCGTTTGCTCCAACGATATGTAAAGCCGTGACTCCAGCGCTGTAATAGGTGAATTCACCATCACAGTTAAAAAAAAGAGCATATATGCCGAAGCATGGGGGCAGGGTTGGAGGAGCGATTTGCTCCTAACATTAGGGACGGATTGCCCCCATGTTAAAAAATCAAGTAAAAAGTAAAAAAATAAAAAAATGGTGCATGTATGCCCATCATTAGAAGTGGGTGGATTACGTACCCACCCATCAATCTCTTTTTTTTGTTCAGCCCACAGGCTGCATGAAAAAAGATCATTACAATAGATGCCCAACAAGGACCAGCAACATACTGGTATGTTGCTGAACTTTGAGTGGTTATACCAGAATGATGCCTGCAGGTTTAGGTATCATCTTAGTATCATTCTTTTTAGCCAGCGGGCAGCTTTCATGTAAAAGCAATTCTAGCAGCTAATTAGCCTCTAGACTGCTCTTACAAGCAGTGGGAGGGAATGCCCCCCCCCACCATCTTCCATAGTTTTCTCTGGCTCTCCTGTCCCAACAGGGAACCCGAGAATGCAGCCGGTGGTTCCGTCAGCTGACCATAGAGCTGATCGGAGACCAGAATGGCTCCAATCATCTCTATGACCTAAGAAACCGGAAGCTACGAGCATTTTATGAGGTTTTGCCGGATATAAGCAGCGCCATTGGGAAATTGGGAAAGCGTTTTATCATGCTGATCTTGGTGTGGTCAGACCCCATTTTTTTCAAAAAAAGAGTACCTGTCACTACTTATTGCTATCATAGGGGATATTTACATTCCCTGAGATAACAATAAAAATGATAAAAAAATATATGAAAGGAGCAGTTTAAAAATAAAATAAAAAAGCAAAATAAATATATAAAAAAAGTAAAAAGCGATTTTTATCAGGACTGAGACATTATGGCGGACAGATTAGACACTTTTGGCACATTTTTGGGACCATTGGCATTTATACAGCGATCAGTGCAATAAAAATGCACTGATTACTGTGTAAATGTCACTGGCATGGAAGGGGTTAACACTAGGGGGCGATTAAGGGGTTAATTGTGTGTCCTAGGGAGTGATTCTAACTGTGGAGGGAGGGGACTGCCTGAGTGAGGAGAGCGATTGTTGTTCATACCTAGTATGAACAACAGATCGCTCTCCTCACCCCTGACAGCACGGAGATCGGTCTGTTTACATTAACAGATCTCCGTTCTGTCTCTGTGTGGAGTGATCGCAGATGCCTGGCGATCATCACGACTGCCGAGCACATGCATCGACTCCGGCGGGTGCCCCCTAGTGGTCAAAGGGTGAACCGACGTAAGGTAACGTTGTTTCGCCCAGGGAAGCCAACCTGCCGCAGTACAACTGAGGCAGCTGGTCGGGAAGGGGTTAAAATAGAAAAAAAAAGTGTCCCACGATATCCATCCATCTTTAATCAAGGTGCCCGACGAACCAGAAAAAATAAAAAAAAACTGAAAAAACTCTGCCTCTCGGCCTCCCGGCGACTGCTGTCTTTTCCCTTTGACAGCTCTTATATAGGCAAGGGCAGGGCCACCCATGGATGTAACCGGCAGACCACGCCCCCTCTGACGTCACAGAATGTCAGAAGAAGGCGGGGTCACTTGGTAATTTCTATATAAGAGCTGTCAGGGCCAAGAGACAGCAGTCGCCGGGAGGCCTCCCATCGAGGGGGAGCTTTTTTTCCTGTCTTTTTTTCGAGTCCATCGGGCGGCATGATTGAAGATGGATGGACATCGCGGGACACTTTTTTTTTTCTTTTTTTAATGAAGGAATTGTCAAAAACTGTCTATTGTGTTTTTTTTTCCTTTTTTAAACTTTTTTTGGTGAATGGGTAGAGGTACAATGTGCCTGATCGACATTCACATAGGGGGGGGGCCAGGATCTGGGGGACCCCTTGTTAAGGGCTTCCAGAGTACAATAAGACCCCCGCCCGCAGACCACAACAACCAATGGCCAGGGTTGTCGGGAAGAGGTCCTTTTCCCCATCAACACCGCCCCATATGTTCGGTTTGTTTGCGGATGTTCAAGTCGAACTTACTACTGCAAAGATGTGTAAATTAAACTAGCACGATGGGGGCAGGGGGCCATATGGGTTGCTGGCCAAGCTGTAACTCTGCTTTACCCCTTTAAATGCAATCCAGGGAATACTGAGTGATTTTCACAGTTCACAGAAATAATCAGCTTAAGGAAATGACATATCTAGCAAATCCTGTCCACAGGCCGGCAAGGGCAGCTGGGTCATCTCCGTTTTGCTAATGGTCGATACTTTCTGATATAACGTCAGAGATCCTCTCTGGCACGTCAGTGCGGCTCCCCTGTGTTACATGGGTTATGTTGCTATAACAATGTAATGGGCATATTATCGCTTGTTGAAAAAAAGCTTTTCTCCTTCATAGAAAATGAATACAGAGAAGGTGTCACTCAGAGCAATCGAATTCCAGTTTTTGCTTTTAGGCATTGGCCGTTTTTTTAACAAAGAAGATCCTATCCTTTAAAGAGAGTCCCAGAGCAGAGGAAAGGAGATGATGACGGCATGACTAATGGGGACTGAACAGTCATGCTTTAAGAAAAGAAAAATGTGTCCCCTTTAAGAAAAGGGGAGGGGCCAGGAGCAGGGAGGCGCTTGGGTTCAGTTAGGAGAAGAGGAAAGGGAATGACGTCACTCGTGAGCAGCGGAGGTTAAGATTCCCACCCACCCTCCCGAGTTTGGGTAATAAAGAGGGGGGGGGGGCTGTCGGGACAGACCGGCAGTGGTGGGTCTTTGGATGAGGAGAAGATGTATGTTGTATGTATATAACATGGTTGCTACCCATCTATGGTATGGGGTTCTCTGGTACCTTCCGGTTAACGAGGGGTTAACCAGGAAGGGGTAAAAGGTAGGTCACTGCGAAGGTTGGGTACCGTCTCTGAGTCAGGGTGCTGGCGACTGGAGGCCTAAAGTTTAAAGAAGTTGGTCGCAGTGGTGTGTTGTTTCCCTCGAAGACCCCAAAAAAGTATCTAAAAAGTTTATTAATGGTTATTTAAAAAAATGTATTTATTTAATTTTATGGTAATTGTTAATAAAAAGGCCGTCAAGGCCATTTACTCCAAATCTTGTCACGTAATTTGTGGGGGATTTGGAAGGGTTAGAGTCGGTGTATAATAAGTGGGGTCAAGTGACTGTGGATCCTTCAGATGTCAAGGGAACCTGTTCTTTACCCAGGGAAAAGTAACGTTAATGGTAACCACACAAGATAACTTTGCAGACTCAAAGCCAGGCAGTGCAGAGTTTTTCTGCTGGTACAGAAGAAGGGAACGGGCGTCCTTGTACTAATTTAGAAGCGCTGATAGTAAAAGGATAGATGCTGCTCAAACCAAACCAAGCAAAGTAATTGCCTTAGCCATCGCTCCAGCCATGCTTCCTAATTCATTTTGCCCTGCCAACCGGGGCTTGGTCACAGAGGTAGGGCATCACTGTTACTTTGATTGGGCTGGTTTGAGCGGCGTCTATCCTTCTACAACCCCACAAGATCTTATACTCATCTTTTCTTTGCTTCCCCGTTGCTCCTTTAAGCTTGTCTTCATGGGCATACTTAAGTGTACACCTATACAATTGCTGTGCATGGACACAGACGCTGCTCCCAATTTGACATCCATGCTTTCCCAAAAGCAGACTGAGTTCGCAGACACGCAGTAAACCTAGTAAAAGCTTCAGGTCCCCGCTCCTGCTTATACAGCCCTGTCTGGTGGAATCCATCCAGGGCACAGGTTGGGTGAAGAGTCTGTCTTAATTGGCTGCTGGGAAACTGAAGCTGTCACATGAGAAGACAGCAAGCTCTATATTGGTTGCTTTGTTCACTTTTGGTGAATAAATGGAGCAGCAGGCGAGTGAAACGAAGATGAGCATGTGCAACTGGGGTGGTTTAGGCATAATCAGGACAAGCAAAGTTAGAACGGCTAAGCTTAGATGTGCCGCATACTTCATCACCCCTCTGTAAAGTGATCTGCTGTGGATCATTTTTCATATGCATTTGACGCCTCCTAAGTGCTTGTTTTAGCCTTGTAAATGCTGTGCCTCCATGTTGCAAATGTGTGTGTAGCACTGACCCCCGAAGGAACTGCTGGTTTGATTTGGGCTTACCGTTACCTTCTTGACCTTGTGTGCGTCTAGGGGTTTCCCGAGGTAGATGGCCCAAAGAATTGTAGAAACTAACACTGGATCCGCTTTGGGATTTTTTTCTGATAGACCTCCTCTCACTAGGCCTAGCAGCCGATAGCGTTTTCACATAGAGCAAAGCCTCTGCCACAGACTTGTTGTAGAACACTTGTGAATAAAGTCTCTGCCACAGATTTGTTGTAGAACACTTGTGAATAAAGTCTCTGCCACAGACTTGTTGTGGAACACTTGTAGTAAATAACGGATGTAGACAAATTTACCTAGACACTAACTTCAGAAAATTTGGTCACCTGATGGAGAAAAAAGTCAGTTTATGGTGGGACATTGCGTCCCATGAACAATACATAAAGGAAAACATTGTACCAAGGAGACTTAGGTGGGATGTACCCATCAATGATGGATTATTGGATCCTGAATCAATTGATGACTGGTATAAGTTTTTCAATGAAAAAGGCCTGGAAGTATTAAAATTCATATTACAAAGAAAACAAAGAAAAGTTGCAAATATTAATGAACAGATTGAGGAAAGCAAACTAATATTGGAAGCCTATAAGGAGTCAGCTTCCTTTGCCACACTAACTAAACAATTGAATAGAGTATTGGAACAGAAGGATATTGAAATCAAACAAAGAAAGAAACGTAAATACATGAGAGATACAAATGATTACAAATTACAACAGGCATACAAATGGCAACTAAACCTAAAAGATGGACGAGCAGGATCCACTGCTTCGTCACCAGCAAGAGAGGTAAGAATCAGATCACCAAATAGGGACTATATATATAGATCCCCTGAACGACACATAAGACAATATGAAAATGAAAATGGACAGCAAAGAGCACAAAGGGATGAGTACAACGGACCTAGGACACCAAAACCTTGGTGGAAAAATAAGAACAACAACCCAAAACCATGGACAAAATCTCCAAAAAATGCGCACTGGAAAAATGGGGGGAATAAAAACCAAAGACCCCAAAACCAGGCACATAACCAACACAGGAATAATGAAAATCGTGGACATGAAGACAGGGGACACCAAAACTATGGGAATTATGATAAAAGAGATACAAGGGAATACTACAGCCAACACCAACAGTACCAACAACCCCAAAACCACCAGGATCGGCAACATAGGGACTACAGAAGTAGCCCTAATTACACTAGCAATAGGTATGAAGCCCTAAGAGATGAGGAAAATTAACCAAGCACTTCTTCTTTTTTAGATCAGCGCAGGAGGGACAGGACCCCTCCTCGCACGGAAAGAACCCCACCACGCAGCCAAAAAAGCCCAAATCCAAGAGAGGCAACAGGGGAGGACGGAAGGTCCAAGCGAAAAAGAGAGAAATAGGAGAGGGCATATATAATCTGAGTGGAAAAGAACTAACTAAGGACTTTGGATAAAGGATTAAAATACGCACCAAAAAGGAATTTAAATAAATTCGACACTTATGTGGACATACAAAAATACACCAGGAAGTTGAATATTAAGAAGTATATGCTCAACAAACCTGGAGCCACCATAAGGAACCAACAAGAAACCACAGGGAAAGTGGAACACACTACCCTAAGAAATAGATCCCTGTTTAACCCACAAGTGTCAAACAATGAGCACGTACAAGTTTTTAACAGAATGGTCACACAAGATATCGAAAAATTAAAAATAAGGAGGGCATATAATTCCCAGGACATTAAAAAAGGAATAAAAGAACTGGAAGCCAAAAAGAAAGTAGTGATACGACCAGCTGACAAAGGAGGAGCCATAGTAGTCATGTCAAAAGAAAACTACAACAGTGAGCTCATAGGCCAATTAAATGATATTAACACATATATTAAACTTAGAGGGAATCCAACAAAAGAGTACAAAGAAGAACTCAAGGAACTGATTGATAGAGGCAGAATGAAAAATATTCTAAATAAAAAAGAGGAGAGGTATCTGGTGCCTGATGTCTGCAGGGTTCCAGTGATATATACCGTCCCCAAAATCCACAAAAATCCATCCATGCCACCAGGAAGACCCATAATCAGTGGAATCCAATCTATTAACTCAAGGATAGGAGAATATGTGGACAAGTTCATCCAACCATTGGTACCCAAAACAAAATCATTCCTAAGGGATACAAAGCACCTTATACAGATTTTGGAGAAAGTGCAAATAAAACCAAATGAGCAGTACCTAATAGCCACGGCTGATGTGTCATCGCTGTACACAATTATAGATCATAGTGAAGCAATAAAGGCCACTAGATGGGCACTAGATAAGTGGACTAACCTGCCATCCAAACAAAAAAGATTTATTTTAAGATGCTTAGCCTATGGAATACAGCACAATTATTTCTGGCATAATAAAGAATACTACAGGCAGCTTAACGGGATAGGAATGGGGGCTAAGTATGCCCCCAGTGTCGCAAATATATTTATGTCAGATTGGGAGGAAGAAGCACTTTATCTGCATTACCCAACAGAGCTGATTTTATACAAGAGATTTATAGATGATTGCATTATAGTATGGAATGGAGATATGAATAGTCTGGAAAACTTCTTTATGAAATTAAATAATAACCAAAAAAACATCCAGCTAACCTACGACATCAGCGACAAGAATATAAAGTTCTTAGACCTTGACATAACACTAGAGAACGGAGAATTCCACACCAAAACCTACTTCAAAACTGTAGAAAGAAACAGTTATATCCCTACGGATAGTTGCCATCACAATCCTTGGCTAATAAACATCCCAAAAGGACAATTAATCAGATTGAGGAGAAATTGCAGCGATGAAAGTGGGTACCTGGAACAGGCCACAGAAATTGGTAAAAAATTTAAACAAAAAGGCTATAATGAGGACTTCATTAATGAAAAAATAGAGGAAGTATTGCAAATGCCAAGAGACTCACTTATCAAGGACAAGGAGCGAAAAACAGAAAACTATGCAGAAATTCCAATGATTTTCAACTTTAACATACAGCATAAAAAAATAGAAGGAATCATTAAAAAACACTGGCCGTTATTACAAGCTGATAAACAACTGAAAAGTATCCTACCTGAAAGACCAAGATTTATATATAGGAAAGCCCCAACATTACGAGACCTAATTGTAAAAAAGTCCCAGATCCACCAAAAAAACAAAATATGTCCTTTTTCCAAGGAAAGGTTTTTTTTCCCTGCAAACGATGTCATGCATGCAGGAATACAAAACTAGGAGGAAGAAAATGCAATAAGTTCACATCATCCACTACGAGAAAAGAGTATGAAATAAAGGATTTTATCTCTTGCAAAACAGAAGGGGTAGTGTACATGCTCGAATGTACATGCTCACTACAATACATAGGAAGAACCAAAAGACCTATGTGGAAACGTCTAAGGGAGCATGTACAAAATATAAAAGCAGGTTTTCCCAAACACAGCGTATCAAGACATTTTGCAGAAGTACACAACAAAGACCCCACACAGATGCAATTCTGGGCAATAGACAAATTCAAGCCTAATTGGAGAGGAAGCCATAAAGTAAGAGAACTCAGCAAAAGCGAGTCGAGGTGGATATATGAAATTAATAGTTTTGCGCCTGCAGGACTAAACATTGATTTTGACCTCAATTGTTTTATCTCCGATTTTTAACATACATTTTTAATACTTTTTTAGTGTATGTACCCCCCAGTTTTTTAGTAGTCCATGTGGCAAGCAAAATATTTTAAAAAACTTTTAAGTTTTTAAACTTTTAGGTTTTTTAAATCATCCATGGTTTTGTCCAATTCTTGGTGTGACATAACCTACTTAGGGTATATGGTTACTATGTGACACTGAGTGTACTCCGCAAGAATGTGGGGGTCCATATATAACCACAACAAATTCCTTTACACCGACACATATAAGAAAATGAGCTAGCTCTTTGCTGTCCGATTTGGCAAAAATATATCCTTTCCTTCATATATATTTTATAGACCGATATATCTCACACTCCATTAATAATTCATATGTATACTCATGGTTCATCTATATTTTTTATTTTTATTTTTTTTATTTATATTTTTTATATTTTTTTTTTATTTTTTATTCTAATCATTTTTATATTTTCATTTTATATTTTTTTTTTTTATTTATTTTTTATTTTTTATTTTTATTTTTTTTTTTTATTTTTTTTTATTTTATTTTATTTGTGCAATTATTTTCACTCTTATTTCCTTCTTCCATACATATATATTTTCAATATATATTTTTTATTCCAACATCGCATATTTTTCTACACACACTATTTTACATTTTTTTAATGATTAAAGCATAATATCATATATAAGTATATATCTTTGTGAACATACAGGAAGGTACAATGATTGTCCCCCGATTCTCCGGCAGTTAAAAAGTTAAGTGCACGTCATCCACAGCACCCGGGCGCAGCGGTGTGCTGAATATGATGATGAGCACTCAAATGTTGCTATGGCAACCCCACGCTGATTGTTGCCCTATAAATTGTCTCGGCTGTCACAGGGCTATCATTCCCTTGATAAAGTCACGTGTTTGTGACGCAACGCGTCGGGAGGAGGAGCCTAGTGACGTCACCGAGACTACGAGGACGAGCAGGGCAGAAAGCCCTATACAGTGCCTGACCTACTGTCCGACTACAACGCTTTAAACCACCGGGTGCTGTGTGAGTAGACCGGCATCTGCTGCATTCATGTATACATTTATTGTGTAGCAGCACTGCGCAATGTGTTTTGTATATTTCTTTTGTACCCTCACATGACACACCGAAAAGGAAAAGCCATCACCCTCAAAGGATTAAAGAGGAAGAAAGCATCTTGAAGCATCGGCATAAAGATAAGTGAAAGTGATGCTTCTTTATGTTTAATATATACACCAATAACGGCACCTGTTTGTTCTTTAAACCTAGTAAGAAGGGTTAATAAACTAATGGTTCTTAATTGTTTAATTACCAGATTGTCCAAAAACAGCCTAATTAAAAGGAAAATCATTGAGCAGGTTTAACTACTAAGGAATCCTACTAAGCGGCTGCAGTAACTTTAATCAGGATAAAAGACACTCATGGACCCAGCAGTGTTTTTTAATTAATGGCATCAAATAACTTGTTTTGATACATTTGTGGCTTGTTTTTAAATAACCAAACGCTACACTCCAAATCATTGCTTTTAACCCACAGGTTTTTACACTTACTGGTATTTATCTATATTTCAAACAATTGTTTTTATTCACTGGCACTACACATTATTTTACCAATTAATTGTATTATTTAATTCATTTGCACGGAATAGCATTAAACCACTCACTTTAATTGATTTTAATTGGCTTATGCATATTGCACATATTCACATCCCCAACGGATATATTTTTCACCATTTATTTAATCCAGCACGGATTTGCATCCAGCACGTTTTAAGCAAAATAAATCATTTTAAATAATCTACTGAGGTTTTTAAGGTTGATATAAGCGCACCCATTGCACAAATTGTGTATTTTTTAAAATTGACAAATTTAAAGAGCCCTTATACGGTACCAGTATCTTGCAGCCGGTTCGGCAATACCATACGAGTGTAGATTCACTTGGTGTCTTTCAACTAAGCCTCCAGGCTCTTTCTGAGAAGCCAGCCTTACGCGTGGCCTTCTCCCGAAGAGTCCTCCCCTGGTTGCTTCCTCAGTTGCTGGGCCTCTCCACAGATGACACGGCACCAGCCACCTTTGAATCCTCCTTCCAGTTACTTTGCCTCGGGCTAGCCAGCCCAGAGACTCGGAATTGGATGGATCTGCACCCCAGGCCATGAGAGCCATGGGGGCTGGTCGAGGAGGACTAGGACCAAACAGATAGAAAGATCTTCTGAACCGGAACCCAGAAGCACGTGATGTCAGTACCTTAAGTACCCTCTCCCAGAAATCACAGCAAGACGACACTCCCACTGGGCTGGTTCCATAATTTGGTATAATTAAGCCCAAAACCAAACTGCGGTTTTAGGAATTTTAAATAGAAAAAAACACATAGTGCGTGCTCTTCAGGATCCGGCGCTACACGTGCATTACCCTGTGCTGTAGAGCGGCTGTGGTGTGGTCCCCTTCACTTGAATGGGTCACATTCAGCGGTTGTACTGCCCACTAAACTCGACCTGGGGTATCATTTTTGCCATGGACCCTTGTCCAGCTGCCTTTGTAGCTTATAGCAAATTAAACTGACCCCAATTTTTTGGTTTTATGGGACCCCAGGAGCTGCTAGCCATAGTGTGCTAGTATGTGCAGAATCTTATCACATTATAGCAGACACACCTGGCAAGCGATCCTCTCCAGTCCTATGCTGTCAGAGCTTCTGTTGGGCACAAGCGCTGTCATCTTCACTTGGCCTTCCTTCTGAACCTTAGATCGCTTGGTTGGCCGGGCTTCAATGACTCACAGGAGTCACATCATCATGGCACAAAGCAGTGTCATAAATGTACACTGAGCCGTGCATGCATGGCTAAGGGCTCTTTCACACGGACGGACCGTATGTCCGTTTTTCATCCTTCCGTTTTCGGATGAAAAACGGACATACATGTATCCCTATGGGATAGCGGGTGTCAGCGGATGAGAATCCGCTGACACCCGCTCTCGTCCGTGCCCGCTATGCTCCGTTTCTGCAGACGGAGAAAAAACCCATTTTTTCATCCGTCTGCAGAGCGGATCGGATGACGACGGACTCTACGGTCCGTCGTCACTCGATCTCCCATAGGGGAGAGCGGCGCTCTGACAGGTCCGTCCCTGCACGGACTTAGGGGTGTACTCACTTTTGTTGCCAGCGGTTTAGACAATAATGGCTGTTGAGTTATTTTGAGGGGACAGCAAATTTACACTGTTATACAAGCTGTACACCCACTACTTTACATTGTAGCAAAGTGTCATTTCTTCAGTGTTGTCACATGAAAAGATAGAATAAAATATTTACAAAAATGTGAGGGGTGTACTCACTTTTGTGAGATACTGTATCTATGTCTAATAAATAAGTCTCCTGCATATGTATGCCAACTTGAGTATATTTTTGGAATACAATATAGGATGGCAAGTATAAGAGGCTTTAAATAAGGAACATACAGTGTATGTTTATTACGGTTGCCTCACATTTACTTTCAATCTCTTTTATTGAAAATGTTTTAAATCAGACAAAACAGCCAGAACTCTGGCACATTCTTTCAAGGACAGTAAATAATGAACAGGCATATTGATTTCAATAGTATGTAGGCTCAAGTCTAAGTAACCTCAAACTACTTCCATCCCAAGTAAAGGTTGGGTGGAGTATCATAGAGTACTTCCACCTGTCCATTGAGGAAGCTAATAGAGCATAATTAGTTACATGACCAGTGTAGCCTAGATAATAACCCCCAGGCTGATACAGCCCTATACTCCCCCCTTACTTAACCTTAAATAATAGACCACACCATCTTTGGAGTAAATGGCCGCAACAGCCTTTTATTAAACAAAACTCCAATTACTGAAAATATATAAATACCATAAATACCATAACGATAAATAACATATCAACACATATATCAAATATAAACAATCAGTTACACCCTATTTATTGGTCAGTGACGGAGCTAAGTACTATAAACGTATATATATAAATTAACTGCGTATATATATATAACCACCAGGGGGCACTGCGGGATTTACCGTAACCAACTGGCCTCCACCTGTACCGCCTGGAGACAAACACCTTTTCCGCAGTGCAACAAAGAGTAATCATCAAATATAATTTGATGTACTACACCGGAGGGGCCATCTACTGATGAGCCCCCCACACACTTACCACATACATAACTGCTACCATCACTGACCAACAAACAAACACCGCCAACCACTTGCTGTCATGACCATAAAACTGCTTCCGATCCTGAAACGACAACAAAAACGTTAACACCTCCAAAACTATCACCTTATATTAGGGAGGGTGGGTGGGAAAAAACTGCCTCCTCGTGTGATTCTTCTACCAACTGAATTACCTTAGCCACACCCCCTATTTATATGGCCGCTCCCCCCACTGTCTTACTGGCCTGCTCCTGCCTGGCCACACACCTTACCTCACTCCCTGTGTGTCCTAGACACACCGTCATGTCCGGCCCTCCCCTACATTGCCCTGCGTTCCATTTTCGTTCTGGCCCTCTCTTCACTGCTCAAAGTTCTAAAAAAAAAAGAAAGTCAAGGAATCCAACTGTATCATATTGTAGAGCAAAGAACAAAAGAAAAGAAAGTAAAAAAGAAAAAAAGAACAAAGAGCGAGTAGGAAATAGACATGGGAACTGTCAAAAAATTTGTTTCGTTTCGTTTCATTCCGTTTCGTATATAAAAAAAATCGTAATTCGTGTACGAAATTTTGTTCGAATTCGTACGAACTACGAATTTCGTACAAATCGTAATTTTTTTTTCGAATCGTTAGTAAAGTTACGAATCGTTACGAATCGTTAACGCGGCTAATGAATTGTCGGTTCTTGTAACACAGAGAACAATTTGAATCCAACTACAAATATCGAATTTCAATTTCAAGTTACGAATCGTTACGAATCGCTACGAATCGTTAACGCGGCTAATAAATTGTCGGTTCCCGTAAGGCCCCTTTCACACCAGGGCGTTTTTCATGCGGTGCAGTGCTAAAAATAGCGCCTGTTCACCGCATGAAAAAATCCGGCCCCTTTAACTCCAGTGTGAAAGCCGGCGGGCTTTCACACTGGAGCGGTGCGCTAGCAGGATGACAAAAAAAGTCCTGCTAGCAGCATCTTTGGAGCGGTATAGGAGCGGTGTGTTCACCGCTCCTATACCGCTCCTTCCCATTGATTAGAATGGGACACCGCGGTAAAACCGCGGCAATACCGCCGCAAAGCGTCGCTACGGCGGCGCTCTGCGGGGGTGTTTTAACCCTTTTTCGCCCGCTCGGGGGGTAAAACCGCACCGCGAGCGTCCGAATACCGCGGTTAAAACGACGGTAAAGCAGCGCTAAATATAGCGCTGCTTTACCGTCACCGCGGCTCCCGCCCCAGTGTGAAAGGGGCCTAACACAGAGAACAATTCGAATCCAACTACAAATATCGAATTTCAACTAATACGAAAGAAATTATTATAGCGGATATAACGAATGCTTCGAATGATTCGAATGAATTCGAGATTCAGTATATGTAATATTGAGAACTGTTCCTGCACAAAGTGTCATTTTTGCAGGAAAACAAAGCTATTTAAAATCACTCACGGCTAATGAATTGTCGGCTCTGTAACACAGAGAACAGTCATTCATTGTTAAAAAAAACAAATTCAATAACCAGGCCCTTCAGGTCTGGTATGGATATTAAGAGGAACCCCAGCCAAAAAAATAAAATAAAAAATGGTGTGGGGTCCCCCCTAAATATCCATACCAGACCCTTCAGGTCTGGGATGGATTTTAAGGGGAACCCCGGCCAAAAAAAAAAAAATGGCGTGAGGTCCTCCTCAAAATCCATACCAGACCCTTTATCCGAGCACGCAACCTGGCAGGCCGCAGGAAAAGAGGGGGGGGGGCGAGAGCAGCCCCCCCTCCCTCCTGAACCGTACCAGGCCACATGCCCTCAACATTGGGAGGGTGCTTTGGGGTCCCCCCAAAGCACCTTGTCCTCATGTTGATGAGGACAAGGGCCTCATCCCCACAATCCTGGCCGGTGGTTGTGGGGGTCTGCGGGCGGGGGGCTTATCGGAATCTGGAAGCCCCCTTTAACAAGGGGACCCCCAGATCCCGCCCCCCCCCCCCTGTGTGAAATGGTAAGGCCTACCATTTCACCAAAAAAGTGACAAGAATGGTAAAAATGACAGGAGACGGTCTTTGACAATCCCTTTATTAAAATCTTCTTTCTTCTGGTCTTCCTTCTTCCTTTCTTCATCCTTCGGTTTCTTCATCTTCTCCTTCCGGCATCTTCTTCCATCTTCTTCTTCCATCATCTTCTTCCTCCGATCCGCTTCTTCTTGCTCCGGTCTTCTCGTCCTTCTCGTCCGGCATCTTCTTCCATGGCGTCCGGCGTCTCTTCTCGGGCCGCTCCTCGCAATAGGAGGCTCCCGCTGTGTGAGGCTTCGCTCCGTCTGACAGGACTTTTATAACGGAGGGCACCTGGTGACCCCGCCCCGCTCTGACGCACGGGGACGTCATGGGGACTTCCCTATGGCTTTCCCCATGACGTCAGAGGAGGGCGGGGTCACCAGGTGCCCTCCGTTATAAAAGACCTGTCAGACGGAGCGAAGCCTCACACAGCGGGAGCCTCCCATTGCGAGGAGCGGCCCGAGAAGAGACGCCGACGCCATGGAAGAAGATGCCGGACGAGGAGGACGAGAAGACCGGAGGAAGAAGAAGCAGATCGGAGGAAGAAGAAGATGCCGGAAGGAGAAGATGAAGAAACCGAAGGATGAAGAAAAGAAGAAGGAAGACCAGAAGAAGATTTTAATAAAGGAATTGTCAAAGACCGTCTCCTGTAATTTTTACAATTTTTGACACTTTTTTGGTGAAATGGTAGGGGTACATGTACCCCCTTACCATTTCATACAGGGGGGGGGCGGGATCTGGGGGTTCCCTTGTTAAAGGGGGCTTCCAGATTCTGATAAGCCCCCCACTCGCAGACCCCCACAACCACCGGCCAGGGTTGTGGGGATGAGGCCCTTGTCCTCATCAACATGGGGACAAGGTGCTTTGGGGGGGACCCCAAAGCACCCTCCCAATGCTGAGGGCATGTGGCCTGGTACGGTTCAGGAGGGAGGGGGGCTGCTCTCGTCCCCCCCTCTTTTCCTGCGGCCTGCCAGGTTGCATGCTCGGATAAAGGGTCTGGTGTGGATTTTGAGGGGGGCCCCATGCCATTTTTTTTTTTTGGCCGGGGTTCCCCTTAAAATCCATCCCAGACCTGAAGGGTCTGGTATGGATATTTAGGGGGGACCCCACGCCATTTTTTTTTTGGCTGGGGTTCCCCTTAATATCCAAAGCAGACCTGAAGGGCCTGGTTATTGAATTTGGGGGGACCCCTACGCTTTTTTTTTATATCAATGAATGACTGTTCTCTGTGTTATGGAGCCGACAATTCATATGCCGGCAATAGCCGCGAGTGATTTTAAATAGCTTTTTTTCCTGCAAAAATAACACTTTGTCATTCGAATCATTCGAATTCATTCGAATTCATTCGAATCATTCGTTATATGTTCGGTAGTTGAAATTCAATATTGGTAGTTGGATTCAAATAATTTGTAGCTGAAATTCGTAAATGGAATTTTTCCTGCAAAAATGACACTTTGTCATTCGAATCATTCAAATTCATTCGAATTCATTCGAATCATTCGTTATATCCGCTATAATAATTTCTTTCATATTAGTTGAAATTCGATATTTTGTAGTCGGATTCGAATAATTTGGCGACGAAATTCGTAAACGGAATTTCGTATTCCGTACGGAATTCGTATTCGAAAAAATTCGTACTACAGATTCGTAAATTCGTACGAATTAAGAATTCGTACGAAACTAATCGCACATGTCTAGTAGGAAAAGGAGAGAGACAAACCTAGAGAGAAAGGAGCTAAAGTCCCGAACACACGATCAGATTTTTTGACAACAAACATGCAAATTAGCTGTTTTTGGCCAACATCCGACAGTGTGTACGCTCCATCGGACCAACTTTTTCAGTTTTCATTGGATTTTGTTGGCTGTGCGAACGGACCAACTTTCTGCCAACAAAAGTCCGATGGAGCAAAGTCCGACCGTGTGTACACAAAACCATCGGACTTTTGTACAAATTACAAACACGCATGCTCAGAACCAATGCAAAAGATCAGACAACAATACAGAAGTTGACCAAAGGTGGCGCTGGAGTATTTGAACGTCCTCTTTTGAAGTGTCGTCAGTACGTTGAAACGTCACTACGTTCATGTTTGTTGCCTAAAAAGTCCGATCGTGTGTATGCAATACAAATTTGGGGCCAACGCCCTTTATACAAAAATCCACGGGAAAGTTTGTATAAAGTCCGATCGTGTGTATGATGCTTTAGTGAGGCTCCCAGGGGGTAAACTTAATATGGTTAGACCCCCCAGGACTTCACATGTACATACTGTAATCAGCCCAAGGGCTCCAGACAGCTTCAAAATGTTTAGTAGTATCATTAACCACACTAGTAATTTGTTCATTGAGTATAATGCAGCAAACATGTATACCCCTTTCGCACTGGGGTTTTTTTAGGCGTTTTTCAGGCGCATTAGCGTTAAAAAAGCGCCTGTAAAGCGATTGAATGAAGCCTCATCTGCAATCCCAATGTGAAAGCCCAAGTGCTTTAAGAGCCCATTTCACACTGCCAGCGCCCGAAAAACGCTGGTAAAGTGCCGCTTTACCAGCATTTTTCGAGCGATAGTGGGGCGCTTTTAACCCCCGCTAGTGGCCAAATAATGGGTTAAAAGCGCCCACAAAGCTCCGCTGCCAAAAGCGCTTTGCAGGCGTTTTGCAGGCGGTTCCTTAATGATTTCAATGGGAAGGGGCGCTTTAGGAGCCGTGTATTCACCGCTGCAAAGAAGCTGCTTGCAGGACTTTTTTTGACGCCCTGTCAGCGCAGCGCCTCAGTGTGAAAGCACTCAGGCTTTCACATTGGGATTGCAGATAAGGGCTTTTTTTAAGCGCTTTACAGGTGCTTTTTTTAACGTTAAAGCGCCAGAAAAACGCCCCAGTGTAAAAGGGGTCTCGGTGTGAAAGCAGTCAGGCTTTCACATTGGGATTGCAGATGAGGCTTCTTTCAGGCGCTTTACAGGCGCTTTTTTAACGCTAAAGCACCTGAAAAACGCCCCAGTGTGAAATGGGTCTTATGCCGTGTACACACGATCGGAATTCCGGCCAGAAAAAGACCAATGAGAGCTTTTCATCTGAAAATGCGACCGTGTGTAGGCTCCATCGGAATTTTGCTGGCCGAATTTCTGACAGTAAAGAATTGAGAGCATGTTCTTAATTTTTCCGACGGAAAAGGTTTCTATCAGAAATTACGATCGTCTGTAGCAATTCTGACGCGCAAAATTCCTACGCATGCTCGGAAACAATTTGACGCATGCTCGGAAGCATTGAACTCGGCTCGTTGTAGTGTTTTATGTCACTGCGTTCTTGACGGTCTAAATTTGGTGTGACTGTGTGTAGGCAAGACAGTTTGAGCGAAATTCCGTCGGAATTCCGATGGGAAAACCATCAGAGCTTTTTCCGACGAGAATTCCGATCGTGTGTACGCGGCATTAGTCTATATAGTGACATACACATATTCATCTCTAGCCGGGGAACCACCATAATGTTTGATTTTCACATGAATGTAGTCCCCACCTGGTCCCGGGGATTGACGCGAGCAAGGTACCCTCATGTGCAGGGAGAGTGGCCTAGCCCACTACTGGTGCACCCAAAGCCCTTGCTGTAGCCATCAAAAATAATATGGAAAAAAATCCATAAAAGAACATTTACCATAAAACTGGTAAACCCTTCCCTCTCAATAATGGTTTACATGGCAGAGTTCCATCCTTGCTGAATATCTGGATTCCTCTGCACACATGGAAGCTCCGGCATCCACGATTCTGAATATCATCAGCACTGAATTAATCATCTCCCCAGACATTTTCATAGCACTTTCATAATTTCATTCTTCGTTCCGGCAATAAGAACCTGACAAGCGAGAAGGTTCAGAGGCGTGGAGGTATTATCCAAGGCGGAACGTGTCTTGTCGAACATCGGAGTATAGAATCCATGCCTGACTTTATTGGCTGGCTTTGCGGTTCCAGAGAAAATGTTGCATGTACTTAATTATTCCGAGTGGTTGTGTGAGAATGCTAAATTAATGCAGAGTTCTTGGAAGAGCAACTCGGGGCAGCAATCAGGCGCTTTCCATAAACACACATTCCTTCAATCTATTTATAATTTCCCCATACTTGATGGACATTACACAACCATAGAACAAGTTAAAGCTGAATTTTAGGCAGATATAATAGACACTATTAAAGCAGCCCTGTAATACATTGTTAAATGTATATTTGAAATGTAATTAGTATAATTAGTAATTAGTATAAGTACTTGAATCTGACCTGGTATGAGCTTCTTAAAGTCCCTGTACAGCAGTGCTGGAAAGTGAGAGGAAGAAGAACAAGGAATCAATACGTTTACGTGCTAACAAGAAGCATGCTGATAGGATGAGAGAGCAGAGTGACAGAGAGATGATTTCATCACTGGACTGATTCTCCTTTCACTGTCCAGTCACAAGCTAGGGCACAGGACATTCTTAGATCAGAGGAGGAAGTGGGTTGACTGATGCTGGCCATTGGGCTAAAGACATCTAGTGGTGAAAAAAAGTATTGCGAGGGAGAGCTCTAGATTAAAGGTGAATATTTTAATTTTAAGGGGTTATTCATTTTTATCTTGTTATTTAATATAGTTCTGCTTTATAGGAGGACTTCAGACAAGTGTGAAAACCTTCATATATACCATATTTGTATATTGAAGACTTGATTTATATTTCTGTGGTTGCATTATTGAAACTGGGGACACAGTTGCACAAACTCCTGTACTGAAATGATTTACTCTGATTTCACTTTACACTGTGTGCTTCTCACAGTGTGCATTAGAAGCTGCAGAAAGTCAGACAGAGCCTGCCCCATTCCCTGGCTGGAGAATGTCCACCATCATCTAGTGCTCTCCCTCCAGCCTGACTGTCCTTGGCCACCCTTT
The DNA here is from genome assembly GCA_028564925.1 of Lithobates sylvaticus. Lineage (NCBI taxonomy): Eukaryota > Metazoa > Chordata > Amphibia > Anura > Ranidae > Lithobates > Lithobates sylvaticus. The sequence goes on along the minus strand of CM053036.1, from coordinate 51,147,458 downwards.
TTATTAATTGGATTTTGGTTCTTTTACTCATGGAGGCTCAGCATTACATGTGGGCATTGCCTAGGAAAGATCACTCCTTGCAGCAAACACCCCATCATCTAGGCAATGGCATACGTCCTCCCAAGAACCAGCCCACTGCTTGCATCAGGACTGAGGGTTCTTAAGAGGAGTACTGAGGCAGGGTGCTGTGATGTTTTCAGGAAGCCATGTACAGTAGATAAAAATAAAAAAGTGCAATGCTATGTGTAACCAAAACAATCAATGACACCAAAGAAGTTGAGTGCACGTGCTCAGCGTCATATCCAGAGGTTGTCTTGGGAAATAGAGCCTGTCAGTGCTCAAACCATATGCCGCACATTGCATCAAATTGGTCTGCATGGCTGTCGTCCCAGAAGGAAGCCTCTTCTAAAGATGATGCACAAGAAAACCCATAAACAGTTTGCTGAAGACAAGCAGACTAAGGACATGGATTACTGGAACCAGGTTCTGTGGTCTGGTGAGACCAAGGTAAACTTATTTGGTTCAGATGGTGTGAAGCGTGTGTCCCGACAACCAGGTGAGGAGTACAAAGACAAGTGTGTCTTGCCTACAGTCAAGCATTGTGGTAGGAGTGTCATGGTCTGGGGCTGCATTAGTGCTGCCAGCACTGGGGAGCTACAGTTCATTGAGGGAACCATGAATGCCAACATGTACTGTGACATACTGAAGCAGAGCATGATCCACTCTCTTCAGAGACTGGGCCGCAGGGCAGTATTCCAACATGATAACAACCCCAAACACACCTCCAAGACGACCACTGCCTTGCTAAAGAAGCTGAGGGTAAAGGTGATGGACTGGCCAAGCATGTCTCCAGACCTAAACCCTATTGAGCATCTGTGGAGCATCCTCAGACAGAAGGTGGAGGAGCGCACGGTCTCTAACATCCACCAGCTCCGTGATGTCGGCATGGAGAAGTGGAAGACTTCTCCTGTGAAGCTTTAGTGAACTCCATGCCCAAGAGGGTTAAGGCAGTGCTGGAAAATAATGGTGGTCACACAAAATTCTGACGCTTTGGGCCCCATTTGGACATTTTTACTTAGGGGGTGTACTCACTTTTGTTGCCAGCGGTTTAGACATTAATAGCTGTGTGTTGAGTTGTTTTGAGGGGACAGCAAACTGACACTGTTATACAAGCTGTACACTCACTACTTTACATTGTAGCAAAGTGTCATTTCTTCAGTGTTGTCACATGAAAAGATATAATAAAATATTTACAAAAATGTGACGGGTGTACTCACTTTTGTGAGATACTGTATATGGAAATAGAATTAAATGGCATAACCATCATTGTTTAAATAGTCCAAATAGTGAATAGGAAACAAAGTTCAATGGTGTTCAAATCAATGGTGATAGTAAATAAAAAAAATAAAAAAATTTACTTAAAGTGGTGGGACACCCTGAAAACAAAAACTTAAAAAAAATGTTAGTAACAATTTAAAATGAAAAAAAAAAAAATAAATTTTTTTACTTACCAGAAATGGCTGTTGCTAGGCAGATCGTCCTAATCTGTCTCCTCCAGCGCCGCGGTGATCTTCTCTCCTTCCGTCTTCTAGTGAATGGGGCGCAGTGTGTTATGGGAACTATGTCTCACAACACATCGCGTTCCCCATTCACAAATTAGACTCGCGCATGCGCAGTATGAAAAAGGGAAGCCGTCTCCCTTACTGAGGATGGCGGCGCTGGAACCGGATCGCCGAGGGACAGCTCGTCCTCCACGACCGACATCGCGGGCGCCCTGGGAGGGTAAGTGTACTTATTAAAAGTCAGTAGCTACTTTTTTTTAGCTGCTGACTTTTACATTTTTTTTTTGTAAGGTGAAACACCCCTTTAAGGAGTCACCACGGCAAGTGCATCCACCACCCAGGAGAGAAGATTGAATATGCAATTCCCACACTACTGGTGGAATCGTATATTCATATCAGGTCACCTTATAGTGAGATCATGATTGGTGTATAACCAGGTCGAGGCTTGGTCCACAGGCTAGACCCTATTACCACTGATTCCCAGATAGAGACGTGGAACGTTGTACATGGCTTCGTGTTTGAATAATCTACACATGTCTGTTAAATTATCATAGATTATTTTATCTATATTAATGCGCAATGTGTGGACTCTGGCTTATACCCCAGTTGAAGTCTTTGTGGACGAAACGCATCAGTTTGGATGAATCCGCTCCATGCCATTGCGCCCTTTCTCCTAATATTTATGTGATCACATGAAGGAGATTTTTATTGATGCTCGATATTCCGGAATCTATGTAAGTTTTCTACTTTTTAGACCTGGTACACATAGGTGCGATTTGGCATGCGATTTGACATGTCAAATTGCATGCCAAATTGGTGGCAATTGCCGGCAATGACTCCGTCCCCGCACCGATTTCCAAAAGTAGTTTCTGTACTACTTTTGGCGATTTCGGGATGCCATTTTCATTGACATCTGTGCAGAAACCCGCACAGATGTCTCTGAAATCGTCCCCTAAATTGGGACTGACATGCGGGAATGAAATCGAGTTCAGCTGAATTCGCACGATTTCATTGCCACACTCAGTGTGAACCTGGGCTCAATAAAATCCATCACTAAATGGTATTACACTATGTGGAGGTCTCTTGTTTTTTATGGATATCGGAGACTAGACATGTGCAATTCGTTTAGTTTTTTTTAGTTTTTCTTTTTTTTTCGTTATTTCCGTTCATTAATTTTCGTACGAATGAACGAACGATTCGCTAAAAATTTTAACGAATCGTTTGAATCGAAAGAATTCGACAATAACGAAAATCCGAAAAAAACTAATTAGATACAACAAATGTACGAATGAAGAAAATCCGAAAAACGAAAACAGGAACAACGAAAAACATTCGTAACTTTTTTTTTTTGTTGAATTGGTAATTTTCCGTGTCCCTTACAATGGTGCTGCTTAACGTGCTTCGAATAGATTGAACGAAAAAATTCGTACATTCGTAACTTTTTTTTTTGGATTCGTAATTTTTCGTGTCTCTTACAATGGCGCTGCTTAACGTGCTTCGAAGGGATTGAACTAAAAAAAATTTATACATTCGTAACTTTTTTTTTCGATTCGTAATTTTCTGTGTCTCTTAAAATGTAATAATAGCATACACATTACATAAAATTATGAATTATGCTCCGATTACGAATCTACGAATGTTACGAATGTACGAATAAATACGAATGCGTCCGAATTTCGAATAAACGAAAATTAAACTAACGAACAAACGAATCAACGAAAAAATAACTCTAACGAAAATATGAATAGTTACGAATACGAACACCGACGACATACGAATTTACGAATCGTTACGAATACGAACACCGACGACGTACGAATTTACGAATTGTTACGAATCAACGGAACCAAAAAAAAACGAAACGAAAATAAACAAATTTTTTTCGGAAACGAAAAAAACGAAACGAAAATAAACAAATTTTTTTGTTGTGCACATGTCTATCGGAGACTATGATTTGACAAGTGGCCCTGCTGTGGTGGAGAACCTTGCTGCCCTACTCTAGGATACAATCTTTGTGACAACCATCCTGACTAGTATTACTACATGATTGGTTGATGCTGCCATTTGGTAAGCATATTGAATCTTCTCTCCTGGGTGGTGGATGCATTGCCATGGTGACTTCTTAACCACTTCAGCCCCGGAAGGATTTACCCACTTCCTTACCACACCATTTTTTGCGATACAGCACTGCGTCGCTTTAACTGACAATTGCGTGGTTGTGCCACGCTGTACCCAAACAAAATTGATGTCCTTTTTTTCCCCACAAATAAGGCTTTCTTTTGGTGGCATTTGATGACCGCTGCGTTTTTTTTTGGCACTATAAACAAAAAAAGACCGACAATTTTGAAAAAAATTATCAAAATCTAATTTCTTAGTAAGTTTAGGCCAATATGTATTCTGCTACATAATTTTGGTAAAAAAAATTGCAATAAGCGTATATTGATTGGTTTGCACAAAAGCCATTGCGTCTACAAAATAGGGGATAGATTTATGGCATTTTTATACATTTTTTTTTTTACTAGTAATGGTGGCGATCAGCGATTTTTAGCGGGACTGCGACATTGCGGTGGACAGATCGGACACCTAACTGACCTTTTTGACACATTTTTTAGAACCGGTGACATTATTATAGTAATAAGAAACATTTTTGAGGTCGACATTGTTGTACAATAGTAGGAGACTATACATTTGTGTGCCACATCCAATATTAAAGGAAAAAGGAGAAAATCCCCTATGTGGTGGACTTTTAAGGCACACGTTTTTTGCCGAAGAGAAAATTTTAATAAAGAATTATTGTAAATATATAAAATAGTTTATTGAAGAGACAACATAAAGGTAAATATATAAAAAAATAAAGTGTCTATTTCTCAAGGCCAACGCGTTTCGGAGATATATACCCTGTTTCCCCAAAAATAAGACCTAGCGTGATTGTCGGTGATGGCTGCAATATAAGCCCTACCCCCAAATAAGCCCTAGTTAAAGTCCTTGTAGGTCTTATTTTCAGGGTAGGGATTATTTTCGGGAAACAGGGTAGGGCTTATTTGGGGGGTAGGGCTTATATTGCAGCCATCACCGACAATCACGCTAGGTCTTATTTTCGGGGAAACAGGGTATATCTCCAAAACGCGTTGGATTTGAGAAATTATTGTTGACTATGATGTATACCTATGTATCTTGTTGACTATATATGGTGCTTAGACACTTTATTTTTTATATATTTACCTTCATGTTGTCTCTTCAATAAACTTTTTATATATTTACAATAATACTTTATTTATATTTTCTCTTCGACAAAAAACGGTGTGCCTTAAAAGTCCACCACATAGGGGATTTTCTCCTTTTTCCCTTTTATTACAGTAATAAGTGCTAAAAATATGCATTTTTATTGTACTAATGACACTGGCAGGGAAGTACACCAGGGGAGATCAAGTGGTTAAATGTGTTCCCTGTTTGTGTTTTCTAACTGTATGGGGGACGGTGTGACTGGGATAACACACAGATCCATCTTCCTGCATAGCAGACAGACAGGATCTGTGTGATCTCCCCTGTCAGAACGGAAATTTGCCTTGTTTACGCTTTGTCACTGCGGGGGAACGATCGCAGGTGGCCAGAGGACATTGAGTCCACCTGACCCACTGATTGGCTCCCCCGCTGGCCAATGGGAGCATGCGCGCCGCGCCCGCAAAAGTGAGTTTTCCGCGCCAACCTACAGCTACCGCGATTTGCGGGGAACGAGACACCTTACCGCAGTATAATGACAGTGGCTGGTCGGGAAGCGGTTAAGTTTAATGTTTGGATTTTTTCTTCACTATCACCATTGATATGAACTTTGTTTCCTACTCACTATTTGGACTATTTAAAAAATTATGTTTATGCCATTTAACCACTTCCATACCGGGCATTTTCACCCCCTTTTTTCAGCGCTGTCACACTTTGAATGAGCTTGTATTTGTTATTATATATATCTGTGTGGATGCACAGGTGTATATAAATGTGTCGCGCTGTGCTCTGCAGAGTGTCTAAAACTGCTGTGCAGGCTGCTAATAATATAAAATCGCAAACCTGTCCCAATGAGTATCTGAAACTGCTGTGCAGGCTGCTAATAATATAAAATCGCAAACCTGTCCCAATGAGTATCTGAAACTGCTGTGCAGACTGCTAATAATATAAAATCCCAAACCTGTCCCAATGAGTATCTGAAACTGCTGTGCAGACTGCTAATAATATAAAATCCCAAACCTGTCCCAATGAGTATCTGAAACTGCTGTGCAGACTGCTAATAATATAAAATCGCAAACCTGTCCCAATGAGTATCTGAAACTGCTGTGCAGACTGCTAATAATATAAAATCGCAAACCTGTCCCAATGAGACCTAAACCGGACCTAAAATTGCGCAGGACCTTTTTTCGAAATGGGCCGCAGTCACCCCAGACATGTGTGAATCGGCTCCATTGAAAGCCGGTCTGATTCATATGTTATGCGAATCGGATGTTGTTAAAAATGCATCCAATTCGCATATATGTGAACCCAGCGTTAAGAACGATTTCCCTTCACTTCATGTGTGATAACAGGGACAGGATGTCAGTGAAAATCTCTCCAATAGGGCCAAGAACAGCAATTAAAACCATTGGGACTGGAAAGAAGAGGAGAGTTCTTCTCATTCTACGGCCGGGTCAGCAGGACAAGTGAGGATAAATATCACCGATGGGCTCTCAGATGACAATAAAAGACTGACGTAGTTCCTAAACCTTCTAAAACTGTGTTTTAATTGCTGCCTGTGTACCCATTGAAGAGATATCCCAGTGAGATCCTGGAAGTCAGTAAATATAAACCTAATGGGATTACAAACAGCAAATAAAGTGGAATTTTAATTATAACTTGCCTTCCCTGATTCCTCATTTCATTCCTTATGGTAGTAAAATATTTAAACAAAGCCTTTCTGTTTTCATGAAATTGCTTATTTTAGAATCAATTGTGCCATCACTGGGACTCTGTGCTTCTCTATGCAATGCAGGCAGATCATGGCTGATGGGGGTGGGGGGCAGGGTACTGTACATAGCTAGAAAAGTCATAAAAGAATTACTGCGCTATAATTTTAAGCTACAATCCAACAAATATTGTGTAAATAGATAAAAAAATAAAAAAGGGCAGCGCTATGTGTAACCAAAACAATCAATGATATTAGCATATCAACATAATAATGTGCAATAATATTTACATATATGGAAATAGAAAGACAATCTATTAAATTGTCCATTTCCCATCTATTAAATCTTCTGCCCTTGTTGTTGTTTTAACTTTGGATAGTAAAACTTTTTTTTTCTGCCAGTAAATCCCTTATACAGCCCACTTCCTGTTTCTTGTCTAGTCATTAGCCTAGGCTTATGACATCATGCACAGCTCTCTCTCTCACTCAATCTTATGAGAGTTTGCCAGGAAGGGAGGGGGGAATGAGTCAGAAGAGGGCCAATGAGAGCTGCAGGGCTGCAGAGCTGGAAGTGTGCCTCGGTGTGTCTGTGTAAATCCAGGAAGTGAACAGGCAGCAGCTTCAGCTGCCCACAGTTAAAATGGTTGTAGCCAAAATCAGTGGAGGGAGATTTCTGCAGCATATTTGGCAAGTACAGAATCACAATATATATAAAATATTATGCAAAGTGGTTGGAGGGAAGCTTCAGAATGGAAAACATGTTTTTATTACAAATTATGTGAGCAGACCGCAGTTCCTCTTCAACCACTTCCCTACCGCTGTATAGTTATATGACATCCTGGGATTATAGAGTGAAAGGAAGAAAACCGCGCCACCCTTCGCTATTAGTGCTATTTATTTCAAAGTTTCAATTTTGCTGTATAGGTGAAACTCTACTCTGCTATTCTTAGTGTAGCAGGAGAGGCTGTTATGTCTTTATACTACAATTAGTACCCTAATTATAAAGTGCCGTGTATAAAAATAAAGTGCTCTGTGCTGTATCCTAAATATGAATTTCGTATTGCTGTAGTAATATTTCTAAAAGTGGTTACATTGGTTCAGGGTTAGTGCAACTATATTACTAGTACCATCAAATGTATTCGTTTTTACCGCAAGCAATCACAGTGTTTAGGAAATCCAAATGGGTACATAAAAAATACAAATAAACAAAATGAACAAATAAAAAATAAGAAAAATTATATGGAGGTAAAGAAGTGACTGAGAATAAAGTCCGTGACAACACCATGTGCTTGTTGAAGTCCTATACTTTAAGTTTTCATTGTGCAGATCTTTTTTCAGTGTGTCCACCACCAATTATGCAATGGGTCACTTACCACAATAAGGTAAGTGTAGGGCGTGTGGTTTAATTTTGGATAACCAGTCCTATCTGTGGTCTCCTGTTTGCTCCTAGATCCTGGTATGGGAGGTTACATAGGCTCCAAACGTTCCCCAAAATGAGATAATAAAATAGGCCTCTAATGGTGAAGTACGTTTATAAAACCGTTTATTAAAAAATGTAACATAAAAAGAACTCACATGGTCCGGTGCCTTAAGCTGGCACTGAGCATATCCAGCCTTGTGTATATAAAAGTTTTGTCGCTGGTGTCTTCCTGTCTTAATTCCGTGTGTTTGCGTTCCGGATCCCCTTCCTGGTCTGAGCTGCCTCTGCCGGAAGTGACGTGAGCGCGTGTTTACCCAGCAGCCTCTACGCGTTTCGCAACTAACTCTTGCGTCATCAGGAAGCTCTAATTGCATAATTGGTGGTGGACACACTGAAAAAAGATCTGCACAATGAAAACTTAAAGTATAGGACTTCAACAAGCACATGGTGTTGTCACGGACTTTATTCTCAGTCACTTCTTTACCTCCATATCATTTTTCTTATTTTTTATTTGTTCATTTTGTTTATTTGTATTTTTTATGTACCCATTTGGATTTCCTAAACACTGTGATTGCTTGCGGTAAAAACGAATACATTTGATGGTACTAGTAATATAGTTGCACTAACCCTGAACCAATGTAACCACTTTTAGAAATATTACTACAGCAATACGAAATTCATATTTAGGATACAGCACAGAGCACTTTATTTTTATACACGGCACTTTATAATTAGGGTACTAATTGTAGTATAAAGACATAACAGCCTCTCCTGCTACACTAAGAATAGCAGAGTAGAGTTTCACCTATACAGCAAAATTGAAACTTTGAAATAAATAGCACTAATAGCGAAGGGTGGCGCGGAGTGGGTGATTATAGCTCACAAAACTGCAGCTCACCAATAGATCACTATATAAACATTAAACGCAACAAGTAGCGCCGGTACCTCACATTTTTTCTTGACATCCTGGGATTCCCAGTATTGTGGAGAGCGCGTGCGCGCCCACCGCATCACTTGGGACCCGATGCGCGTTCCCGGTGGCCGCGATTGCTCGTCACATAACAAACCCACCCCGGATTTCAGACTGCAAACCGCAGCCGGACATGTGTGAACCCAGCCTAAGGCTAGATGCATCAAAACCCTGCCCTATCTCGCAATGCACAAAAACATGCAGCCCTTTTGCATGTGCACATCAGTGCCATTAATTCTTAATGACACCCCCCATGCACCTTGCTAACATGGGCACTTTCGGGTGCATTTGTGGTAAAAAAAATACGTGGTAACATAACACATTATGCAATGCGTTTTGTTGCAGCGTGATTTTCCAAAAGGGTAATGCGTTTCTTCTTGTGCAATTTCTATGCATAGGGCAGTCCGTTGAAATGAAAAGGCTGCACTAAGCATGAGGCAAAAATGAGTGCGCTCTTTTGCACCTGCATAGATGCGAATGGAGCCTGAATGGGGACACACGCAGCCATTTAAACACAAGAATTATAAACTCTTTAAGTCAGGGATATGCAATTAGCGGACCTCCAGCTGTTGCAGAACTACAAGTCCCATGAGGCATAGCAAGACTGACAGCCACAAGCATGACACCCAGAGGCAGAGACATAATGGGACTTGTAGTTTTGCAACAGCTGGAGTTCCGCTAATTGCATATCCTTGCTTTAAGTGTTCACTAATATCTGTGTCCCCATTTATTTTGTTGCCTATGAATATTTTAAGTTGATTTCCACTCAGTAGGTGGAGCTCCAGTCTTCTCTTCTCATGTTTACCTGCCTAATATTAGCTGCTCTGTTAACAAATGCTTCATCTCTGGGTTGCAGCTGGAGGTCAGGATCAGCAATCCTGGAACGTAACAAAGGACTGTGCAGGTAGGTTGAGGTACAGTTAACATTTAATATTTGACTCTTCATGATATGTGCACTTTAAACACGGCTCAATACTTGTCCATGTGACAGAGCACCCAGTGATAGAGTCTTGAAGCACTCAGGGTCACGCAGCCTTTGTGCTGTTGCCACATTCCCCTGGAATGTTAATTCGCTCCCTCCTTTTAGGTATTCTCCACTCACATTGGGTGGAACAGGATTGCGCAGGGTGTCGCAATTTAATTTATACTTCTGTATATAGGAACCTGATCTACAGAAATAGAAACAAGCATAACCAGAAATACAATAGGGCCGATCGTTTTACCCATCGGGAAACAAATGGTACGTGTTATAAGCATAATAATCACATTACTTAAAAGCGTAAAAACAAACAGATAAATATAAAAGGATATTGATTACTGTTAGAACATGTGAAAGAAAACAACAAAACAACATATTCACAAGTGACTCTATTAATACGTGTATGTGTACGTGTATGTGTACGTGTATGTGTACGCATCAGTATGGGGACGCTACACAGTGAGTACATGTATTTCCAGGAACTTCAACTCCCTATAAATAATTTATAAGGTCTTAAATCTCTAAATCTGAATGGAAATATTTCTCTGGAAATAACTTGATTATGATTATCCTACACCAATCTACTTTAGTTAAAAAAAAAAAAAGTATCTATCCAACCATTTATTACTTTTTTATTATCAAATAAAAGATATAAAAATACTTAAAACCCTCCTTTCTCCAGCATGTTTTTCATTAGTATTCTTTTACAATGATCAGTGCTTTTTAGCATTGATAGCTGATTGATAGTGCCTAAATCCCTATGCTGGGAGCAGAAGGGTTTTAAGTGTTACAAAGAAAAAAATAATAATTGTGTGTGTATATACATACAGTATCTCACAAAAGTGAGTACACCCCTCACCTTTTGTAAATATTTTATTATACCTTTTCATGTGACAACACTGGAGAACAGTGGCGGTTGGTGCTCAAAATTTTTGGGGGGGGGGGCGCAAACAAACAGCCTCACTGTGCCATCAAACGCTGCCACTGTGCCCATTAAACACTGCCACTGTGCCCATCAAACGCTGCCACTGTGCCCATCAAACACTGCCACTGTGCCCATTAAACGCTGCCACTGTGCCCCAAGTGCTGCCATTGTGCCTCAAATGCTGCCACTGTGCCCATTAAATGCTTCCACTGTGCTCCAAACACTGCCACTGTGCCCCAAGTGCTGCCACTGTGCCCCAAGTGCTGCCACTGTGCCCATCTAACGCTGCCACTGTGCCCCAAGTACTGCCATTGTGCCTCAAATGCTGCCACTGTGCCCCAAACACTGCCACCGTGCCCCAAGTGCTGCCACTGTGCCCATCTAATGCTGCCATTGTGCCTCAAATGCTGCCACTGTGCCCCAAACACTGCAATGCATGAATCTATCTATTGGTGATAGAGCGGTGCAGGAGAGAGGGGGCGGCGCTCCTGCGCCCTCTATGCATGCACGACCACTGCTGGAGAAATTACACTTTTCTACAATGTAAAGTAGTGAGTGTATAAAGTAGTGAGCGCTATGCAGGCACTTCGGCAGTGCTGCCCATTCATTTCAATGGGTAGGGCGTTTTGGGAGTGGTGTATATACTGCTCCCAAACCGCCCCAAAGATGCTGCTTGTGGGACTTTTTTTCCCATCCCGCAACCGCACCGCCCAAGTGTGAAAGCACTTGGGCTTTCACACTGGGGAGGCATAAGAGGCGCTTTTCAGGTGCTTTATAGGCACTATTTTTAGCACTAAAATGCCCGAAAAGCGCCTCAGTGTGAAGAGGGTCTAAGGCCTGATTCACACCTATGCATTTTTAGTGCTTTTTGCATTTTGCAGATTTGCACTACAGTCCATTTAACATGGTCTCCTATGGAACACGTTCTGTAGTGTAAATCAGCAAAATGCAAAAAGCACTAAAAATGCATAGATGTGAAGCCAGCCTAAGGCTTATGCCACGTACACACGGTCGGAATTCTCGTCGGAAAAAGCTCTGATGGTTTTCCCGTTGGAATTCCGACGGAATTTCGCTCAAACTGTCTTGCCTACACGCGGTCACAGCAAATTCCGAAGGTCAATAACACCGCGGCATATAACACGTTCAACAGCACTATAATGCCCCATACACACGGTCGGATTTTTCGGCGGAAAATATCCTATCGGACAATGTTGTCGGAAATTCCGACCGTGTGTAGGCTCCATCTGACTTTTTCCGTCGGATTTTCCGACGGACAAAGTTTTATCTCCTGCTCTCAAATTTTCCGACAACAAAGTCCTGTCAGACTTTTTCCGATCGTGTGTAGCGAATTCCGACGGACAAAGTGCCAAGCATGCTCAGATCACATTACAAGACCAAAGCTATTGGCTACTAGCCTCTACGTAGTCCCGTCGTAGGCAACAAACGTCACCACGTTCAGAATGATCGGATTTTCCGACAACTTTGTCCGACCGTGTGTATGCAACACCAGTGTCGGACAAAGTCCGTCGGAAAAAATCCGATGGATTTTGTGGTCGGATTTTCCGACCGTGTGTACGGGGCATTAAAGGGAAGTTTAATGCTTCCGAGCATGCGTCAAATTGTTTCCGAGCATGCGTCAGAATTTTGCGCGTCGGAATTGCATACACACGATCGGAAAATCCGATAGAAAAAAATTAAGAACAGGTTCTCAATCCAAAGTCCGTTGGAAATTCCGACAGAAAAAGACCAATGGGCATACACACGGAAAATCCGATGAAAAGCTCCCATCGGACTGTTTCCATCAGAAATTCCGACCGTGTGTACGCGGCATTAGTTTACACTTGCAGTCCACTAAACCAAACACAATGGTCAAGGGGGTTTATACCCATGCTGCAGCCTGAATACGCTGCACCACACCAAAAGATGAAACTCCCTGTCACCATCGGTGCACAGTACCGCAACCCATTGAACACCCTCTATAAGGTGTTCCGCAACAGATCACTATTCAGAGTAACCCAAATATAAACAACCCCAAAAATAATATTCTTTCTTTCTTTCTTTCTCTTCTTTCTTTCTGAGTTCGCCACCCAAATTGGGTGGAATGTAACTGAGTGGCACAATATGGTTTTCAAATTTTACTTCTGTATATGCGAACCTGATCTATAGAATAGAAACATACACATCCAGGAATAAAATAGGCCGAGATTGTTTTAGCCGTTGGGGAAATAGTTATGAGTAGTACGAGTTGTAGGCTTAATAAATTCCATTACATAAAAGCGTGAAAGAAAACAGACAAATATAAAAGTATATTGATTACTGTAGGAACAGAGGGAAAAAACAACAAAGCAACATATTCTACAAACAGTAGGAATAATTTATATAAAAAATATATAAAAATGGGGCGCTAGCATTAAAAATGATAAAATTCAATGAATACGAGTAAAAAATTAAGAGAGTACTCAAAGTGAATAATAAATGGTGAAAGAATGTGGCGCTTGCAAATGGTCAAGGATGCCACTCCGAGAGATTGGTCAACAGGGATGGCTCCGAATACAGCGTCAAAGGGTTAATGAACAAATAATAACCGTATAGCAGCAGATAATAAACAGTGCTATACAAATGACATAAAACCAATATATCCAAATCTAAAGGTGTAAAATCATTCCAAAAAACGTGCAATGCGTGCAACAAATAAATAGATAATAATTGGTGCAGCACAGGATAAAATAAATAGCAATAAATAAATCAATAAATGAATGATTAAATGATAATCCGTGTAATAATAGTCCGTGCAAATAATGGATATAGGTCCGCGCAAACAATAAATAAGCAAATATGTGCAAATAAGCCAACCAGTACGCTAAAGAATTGCAACTGAGCCTGTGCAAAAATAAGCGAAAAATTGTGCAAAATAGCAAAAACACTGAACAGTATAAACCACTATCAGTGGAAAAGTGACAGTCCAAAATAAAGTGCTCCAGAAAGTAAGTCCTGTGTCATCCAGCAAATAGTTCCCATACACAGTGCAATCTTTATGCAATCTCCAGGTGAATAAAATTCTTTTGTGCAGTGACTTTTGCAGATAAAATGTACGGTCTTTAACAGAACAAAAAGGTGCTCTCTTCTCTTATTGTTTTAGCTTTACATATCTGAATTTTATCCCCTATTGGTCACCCCCTCTTTTACATATTTCTTCAGTTTTGTCACATGAGTATACTCACTTTTGTGAGAAACTGTATATACGCATACAGGATATACAATATACACTATATACATACAGTTGTTTGTAGAATATGTTGCTTTGTTGTTTTTTTTCCTCTGTTCCTACAGTAATCAATATCCTTCTATATCTGTCTGTTTGCTTTCATGCTTTTATGTAATGGAATTTATTAAGCCTACAACTCGTACTACTCATAACTTTTTCCCAACGGCTAAAATAATCCCGGCCTATTTTATTCCTGGATGTGTATGTTTCTATTTCTATAGATCAGGTTCGTATATACAGAAGTAGAATTTGAAAACCATATTGTGCCACTCAGTCACGTTCCACCCAATTTGGGTGGCGAACTCACAAAGATAGAAGAAAAAGAAGAGAAAGAAAGAAGAGAAAGAAGAGAAAGGAAGAAAAAAATTTACACCTGTCAAAGCTGCCATTTCCCTGCTAGCTGCGTTGTTGGACGGCTGTGGGAAGTGAGGAGGATGCCTTGTCTGACCTGACAGCTAGACTTAGGAAGATGGGACAAAGTACAACATGCATCTTGTTCCCTGGTGAACAGAACACATTAATTGAAATCAAAGTCAGGCTTCTTCTTTTGGCCATGCCAAATTTACTGCACAACTTACCCACTTTTTTTACCCATATAGTTACATAGTTAAAGAAAAAAAGGTTTCACCAGCGCTACAACTGTTGGTCATGCAATGAGGATTGGAATAAATAAACAAATGAATTGATGTTAAACTGAACCCAGTGCAGCTGAACAAATAACACAACTGGAAATGTGACATGCAGAAAAACTGAGAAAGTCAACGCTCAATGGGTTAATGACAAGATGAGTATCAAGCCAATCAAACAGTGACAGTGATGAAGAAAAACAACGTTTTTTTTCATTAAAACACACAAAGGCACTTGAAATTAGATAATGACCAGTACATGTATATATATATATGATTAAAAAGAGAGCCTACGATACCACAGGAGGTCACCAGGGCAGTGAGGAGCTGACGGCATCCATAGATGTAGATGGTGGAGCATGGGTGGCACCAATGTCCAGGGGATCCCAGAGGGGACGAAAGGAATCCAATATACGACACTTACTGGGTTGGATGGTGTAGAGTTGGAGGAATTGCAGCGATTTGCCAAATAGTGACAGGCCGCTAGTGGCCCAGGGGAAGCCTGTGGAAGTGGTGTGGCTGACACTGGTATGGTAGAGGACGAATCAGCTGGCAGGGCTGCCTGAACCCAGTCTTACAATACACACACATATATAGCCATATAGATGGAGGT